>WHUX01000621.1:0-16839 GCA_015179025.1 Terfezia claveryi
AAGGATTTAAAAAATACTTTTTTTTTTTGTACTATAGTTTTTTTTGAATATTGAAATCCCTTTGACTATTTATAGAATTTTCTTTATTAGTTATTTTAGATATAATTTACCAGTTTAAGTATTTCCCTTAGTTGGATTAGTATATAGATTACTCATATATTAGTATTGTCTTTCTTTAGTATATTATCTCTTTTATTTATTTCTGACTTCTTCTTAATATGTCTTATATAGTTAGCAAGCTAACCACATACTCTTATTCTAGTTGCTTATCTTATTTGATAACTAATATCATATATATTCTATATTCTATTGTTAGCTTCATTTCTATTATATTTTCTGGCATTATCTATAATACAGAATATATTTAGAATGAGCTATCTTTATATATATTATAATTAGGTATTATAATAAGTCTTAATAATTGTTCTTATATAAGCTTATTTAGACTTATAGCCTTAAAAATCTAGTGCCTATTAAAGACCTTATTTTTATGGCCTCTAGATAAGGATAGGATCTCTTTCAGTACTATTTAGTTGAGTAATATTAGAATATACAAGCTATATTACAAATATTTTTTTTTTCTAGACTTTTATAACTCTCTCGAATACCTTCTAATAAACTAATAATTAGCCATATTCTAGAACTCTTGTATAGAACCTAGATAGTATACTTAACTACTTAACCATATTAGTAGAACTGTATTTATCTTAGGAATATCTCTACTAATGTGGCCTACATTTATATAGTACCTAGTCAAAATGTAATATATAACTATATTAATTTTTTACTACCTACTCACTATCACTACCTATATAGTAAATTAACATAGTCTTTAGTTATATAAAGGTGAGGTGCTTTATCTCATAATGCCTATTCTAGTCAATATAGATAGTATAGGTCTTGGTGGAAGTATCTATACTTATTGTAAATTCTATATATAGTAGAGCAAGTATTATAGAGGCTAGCATCTCAATATCCTCTAGAATAGGTATAGGCTATTTACTTATGTACCTATGTTTACCTTGTGTAATATCTTATTGTAGTTCTAGTTCTAGTTTAAGTTAACTATAAAGTACTAATATAGTAGGAGGTTGTCCTACTAGGTTTCTCAATCCTAATACTCTTAAGTACCAGTTGAAAAATAATAAATATATTGTTTTTATTATGAAAGTAGTGATAATACCATCCAAGTACTTACTTAATATTATGTCCCCCAACTGCAGACTTAAGTTACAAAAATAAGTATTTTTGTATAGTTTAGTAAGTTATCTTTCTAGTAACTCATCATTGTCTAATCTTGAGTTGCTACTATTTATTGGGTTTTACCTTTATTTATGATCTATAGTATAGTGTAGGTGGCAAGAATCTTTCAAATACTTTTACTTTCTAAACTAAACTCAAGGGCCATCTAAGCTAGAGTCTGCAATAGTACTAGGTTAGTAATATATACTACTAGTTAGCTTTGTACTTTTCTTTTTATAGTATAACAGAAACTAGCTTTGCAAAGTGCTTTAATATAAACAAACTATAGTAATTGGTAGTTTGATAAGATAATACTCTATATTCTTTAAATTAACTAAAAGTACTTATATAGTAACTTAGAGAATTTTCAAGTATATAGCTACTACTTATGTAAAGATTTTGGAATAGTAGTAGATATCTTTAGGAACTTAAAATTCTCAAACAGAGTATAAAAGGTTGGTATAAAAGATAGAAAGGTATTGTAGTAGTTATTAATTATTTTATTATAGTACTTGTATCTTTCTTTCCTAGAATATAAGGAAATAGTAATTTGTTTTCTATTCTCTTTTCAATAAAGGTCCAATCTACCTAGGAAATAACTAAAATCCTATATTGCAAGCAATGATAGGTACTACTATCTATTAGTTTCAAAAGAGAGAATCTTTCTTCATATATATTAAACTAGTAGTTATATATTATGTCAAAGTATAATAGGAGCTTTTTATTATAATAAAAGATTAAAAAAAGATATAATATCTTGAGTTAGATATTAGTCTAGAGTGTAGGGATTATAAGTAAATAATCAATAGTAGATTAGAAGCTCTAATATTTAAACAACTATTTTAGAACCCTGACTTTGAATTTAATTATATCTACTACTAATAATCTTTTATATTCTTATTTCTATTTTGTTAATATATTAAGATCTTGTGGAAAATATTACTATCTAAATATTTTTAGGAGTTTGGAGATGATTTATACATATAGTAAGAAAAATCTAATGGAAAATCTGATATCTCTTGAGTTAAGTAGGCTGTAGATGGATGGCTCAGAAAACTCACTTAGTAAATAAATATATATATTAATAGACTATCACTGCTTATCAAAGAGTAAGTATTATATTACAAGTAGTCAGTGCCAACTATAAAGATATTTAAGGGATTTGGGAGGAAACATTACTATCATTTGCTTATTATAAAACATATCCTATAAGAATACTCTTTCCTACTAGTTTAGATATACCAAAACCTATATAAAGTTTTTTTTATTATTTTGAAAACAGCTCTTTATTAGAAATATTTCTACTAGACTTTTAATATTTTTCTCATCTATGGTACACTATTTAGGAGCAGGTTTAACTACTGTAAGAGGAATATGAATGGATCTATTATGAAATTAATATAAGTGATTAAATAGCTTTCTCTTATATTTAGTATCTATTTTTAATAGAGCTAAGCAATAGATACTAGCGCCTTCTTAAATGCTTACTTCAGGTGCCGAAATAGAATAGTAGCTAAAAAAAAGCTCTTTTTAAAGTATAAATAGTACCTAAAATCAGCATGTCTACAATAATTCATATTTACTACTATAACTTCTATAATATTATAATATAAATACTATAAGTTCAACTAATATCAGACCTTTATAGCTAAGCATTAGCAGTTAACTATGACTATTTACTGACTCTTAGTATTACTCCTATACCTTTAGATATCCTTTTCCTTAATTCTAAAGTAAGAGGCCAAGTAATAAAAAGATTAATTAGTTGTATATTAAATAAACCTTATATAAATTTAGTTTATTAATTCCTACTTCTAGATCCTATTGAACTCCTTTGTATACTAGAAGCAGCCATAACTAATAGTGAATATAGTATTTTTCAAGAAAATGGGTAAGGTTTTCAAATGTATCTAATGCATAGCTTTTGTGATATAAATTTCAAAAATATCCTTAGTAACTCTAATTTTACCTTTTATTAATATGTTTTATATTTTCACTGCTAATCTAGTAGGACTTGCAGAGACAGCTACTGACCTCCAAGACTGGATAGTTAGATTTATATACAATAGCATCTATTTAAGATTCCCTTATTTTAGACTACCAGTTATTATAGATCAAACTTTTCTTTTCCTAAGAATACTTACTATCTATAGTAAGGCAATTATCTCTAAGATTTTCCTAGATATAGTGACTATAAATATATTTTTTGTTCTTACTTATTTCTCTACTATTCAGATTTTGATCTTTTGTTCACTAAAGTCTAAAAAAATAGCTCTCAATAATATAAAAGTAGCTATTATTAAAGAAGCTAAAATCTTACAGTGATATAGGTTAGAAAGCTCCTTTATATTATTCATCCAGTACTTTAAAACCTTTTTCTAGTATCTATATATATAATATATTGAATTCTAGTAATATATAGATTTTGTTATTATATTGTATAAAAGATACCCTATACTACTTTCCTTTAGTATTAATATAAAGGAGTTTCTTAGTACAATTAAAGGAAGATTTAATATAGAAATGTATGCAATTCTAATAATTGCCTCTGTAGTTTTCTTTTAGAGTGCCTCACTTAGTATGTATAGTATATACTAGAGAGAGTATTTATAATATTCTTAAGTAGACTAATAGCTACTAGAATTTAAGGTATCTATTATATTTAATATTTTATATAAGAAATATATTCAATAAATATTTAACAGCTTTCAGAGGACTTTATTGCATGTTAGGCAAGTAGAGGAAACCTTCTGTAAATTCTAAAGTAAAAACTTCCTTAATCTAATTAAACTCTATTTAAAGAATCTTTACTTACACTAGAACTTTTTTGATTTAATATACTATTAATAGAGTTGCCTCTACTACCTCTTTCAAAAGGTAGAGTATTCTTTGTATTAATCTTATTACCGCTGTAAGGTATATATTTATACCATTACTTATTCTTTATAACCATATTTATCTTTTTTGCCAAACTGTAATGGAGAACGTTATTTCATTACTTATATAATTGATTATATACTTTTGTATTTCCTATATTACTACTATGTTATGTAACTAAGCCTTTCGGTTGAAGGACTAGCCTTCAACCACCTCCTACTACTTTATAAGCATCCACAGCATACGGAATTTGCCACAGGAAGTTCCATGGTACTTACTATATGAAGACACCCTCATCATGGCTGCGTGACTTCTGTTTAAAGGCGTATGACTCATTACTATAGCTACATGACCTCGTTTATGGTGTATGACTCATTACTATAGCCACATGACCCCTTTTGTAAAGCGCACTACCTTCTGGTATACCACCTTTTATTGTATTTATTTCCTTAGTCATCAGATCTTAGAGGAGTATAAATAGGCCGCTAGATTCCCTCTGGAATCCACAACAAAGAAAGAAACAAACAAGCAAGCATACAGTAGCAAGCAAGCCTATATTCTGATCAGATCAATTTTAAATAGCTTAGATAGCATAAATCATATAAGATAGATTACACCAGTAAATTCCTGTTCTCTATGGGAATGTCCCACATAGTAATCTCCCTATCCTTCTAAGGTCTTACCTCAGCAGAACCGAAATACACAAATGTCCGTACCTATGGATATAGATTGTATAAACGGTACCAAATGAATACTGTCTAGTATTATTCATTACATTTTTTTTAGCTCACTTACCTAATATTTACTCTTAAATCCAAGGCCTGATCAACCTTCGGATACTTTTATTACACTTACACAAGTGTAAATAATTCAAAACACACATGCACATATAAAATCGATATTGTTATTTAACTATCTAGCCAACCAAAAAATCCAACAAACAAGACATCAGACTCTCAACTGTAGTATATCAATAAAAGACTTAGAAGCAAGCTAAGCAGAGCTCTAACGGGAAGTAGTATCCCACATTAAACAATCCCACTCTCATTCACAACACTTTTCCCAATAAGATCGACAACTCATCTTGCACTTCTGGCAACCACCATTACATCTGTACCTATAAATCCAGTACACTATTGAAAAACTGACCCCCCAAGTCCTAGGAATAATTGGTCTAAACAACCAATCATCACAATTCCAAGGCTCAAATCTCATTGCCTCCACTGCAGCCATTTCCTCTAGAAAAGAATTACCTCCATCAGAACCTTCCTTAGGCCCAGACATTTCTACCAATACCTCTGCGCCCCCAATGTCTAACTTAACACACCAATTAGAAAACGTGACACTCTTGCTAGAAGAACTAGAACTAGATTCTAGACTAGTAGATGAAAAAAAAATCAGGACCATAAGAAACATCAGGATCCTGACATCCAGCCTCACCAGCCGCATGAGCTACTGAGTCAATAGAACCATCAGTCGAACAGAGATTATAAGGATCATTAGCTACCACACTATCAGCACAGTAAGGTGCCAAAGAAGAAAAGTAACTTGACGATCATATCGCATAACCAGCTGCATTTGGTTACAGACAAACGACAAAATCAGATATAATGGCATTTGAACTTAGTAAGAAGACTAAGATGTCGAGACGGTTAACTATATTACCTAAAGATATTAAGAAATTAGTAGAAGAAACTCCCAGAAAGACTAGATTTGTTGTTCCTAATACAAAAGGGGAAATAAATCTGCTCATGGATATAGAAATAGGAGAACTAGGTGGAGCAGGAACCAAACTATATTTTAGTATAGCTTTGCCTCTCACACCAGAAGAATTTTGGGATAGACATCTTCCAACAATTGAGGAGATTTTGAAATATACTTGCTCAATGGGACATGCCTAACAGTATCATCCTGAAGATACTCAACTGTTAATGGAAGCCATAGTAAAATGCTATTTATGGCTAACACCTTACCCATTCAAAGAAAAGGACTTAAAAATGAACGCATTTTTAAGTAAGGAATTAAAGAAACCTATTGTACCACTTTTAAGGAAACCGAATTGGGTAATAAACTACTGGAAAGAAATAATGGCATTCATAATATGTAGTACTTATCTAGAAGAATCAGTACATATCGTGGAGGATTTTTCAATCCTAGCCAAGAACTTCTAGGAGTGTTCCTGAGAATACCAAAAGATCAATCGAAAGGCAAAAGTCGAGTACCTGAGACACCAGAAAGGAGGACTAGGTCAGCCAAAGAACTAGATGATAAAGACCAACTAGTAGAAGATATAGAATTACCAAAAGACTATGATGATCTAGACACAGGACTAAACCAATAGAAGCAGAAAACGCAAGAAGGAGGGCGAGAACCTGATGATAGTAGAGATGATAGCTCAGACTCTGATAAGGTATCGTCAGTTGCAAGTCTAACTCTTAAAAGAAAACTCAAACAAGGAAAATCAGTTGAAGACCAACAATGGGAATCTACAACGGAAATGGTTACAATGGGTAACCATAAAGCAACGAATGCTTTAAAAGGAATAAAGATTGATCTACCAGAAAAAATAATAGGAGAAGACAAAAAATGGGAAGACTCATAATATTTTGACTCTTGAGCCACAGCAATGCAACATTGGTTTGTTATCAAAGGAATAGATTTGGAAGGCACTTCAGCTTTGGAAATTGTTGGATTCAGAATGGAAGGGAGTGCACTCACTACTTATAATTAATTCCTAAGAGAAAAAGGAAAGAATGTGATATTCTTTAGATTTATACTAGCACTAAGGGATTTTCTGAAACCCTCTACTAGTAAGGATATTTTGTGGAAATGATGGGAGACAGCCACACCATACAAGGATGGATGTTACATGGGAATTAAACAGTTCGCCAACTAGCTTACTGAAATGCAAATCAAATTGATTGATAAAGATAGTAAACAATCAATATCGCAGGAAGTAATAAGAAAAAAGTTTCTTAATCATCTGCCACCATATATATCAGCTATATTAATTCCTTTAATTTAAGAAGAATGGTCATATGATCAGCTCGTACATCAACTGGAGTCATATGAAGCTTCCAAGAAAGATATTGCTCCACTACTCATAATAATACATCCTAACGATAATACCCTTAGAATGAAAATTGAAGTCATGGTCCAGACAGGGACCAGAATCAAGAACAAAAAACAGGATTTAATCCTAGCAGCAATCCCAACACCAAACCCAAGACAGAAAAATGGAAGGACTCAGATTGGGACACCATTACAAAAAAATTGGATCAGAAAATGAAGATGCAATTAATTAAAGACAAGAAATGTCTATAGTGTTGGAACCGTATACACTCCTATAAAGACTGTAAAAAATGATAAAATAAGGTACCTATGTGAACAGCCGCACAAGATTTAGCTATACCGATAGCTACCAAGGATAAAAACAACAAGGATAAAATCAAGGAATGACCCTTATCAAAATAGGTACCAGATTTTAGCAAGGTATTCATTAGAGCTAACAAACACTCTGCACTAGCTTTAATTGATCTCCAAACAAAGGGAAAAGACTTAATTAATTCTCAATTTGTACACCTATATAAAATACAGACTAGAAGTATTGAGAAGAAATCATTAAGTACTGCAATTAAAGGCTCAAAAGGAACGATAGACAAAGCTTGTACTATTAAACTTGATTGGATAGGTTATGTAGAAGAACGAATATTCTATATAGCTTATTTAACTGGATGGGATATAATACCAGGAGAACCTGCTCTCAGCAAAGTGTGAGTAATAATTCCTGCCCATCAGGAACCAGTTACTATCTAACCACAAAATATTCCATGATTCCAGCTAAGTGTATGGAAGGGATCTAGAACCATGGTAAATGGTATAAGATCAGTATACATTAGTCAGCTGTAAATCAGTTATAAATTATAGTAAACCAGATAATTTGGAAAATATTAGTGACGCAGAAGAAACTAATTCAGAAAGAGAACTCGTGACAGCTGTTTCTATAGTACAGAAACAATTCAACCCTATAATGGAGTTGCCCTTATTATTTCCCAAGACAATTCCATGGGAATTATTGCCACTAAGAAAGATTAATCACTCTATTAAACCAAAAGCAGGAGCTACTTGGATACTAAAATGGCGACCCTCAGGACATCGATTTAGACAACAAATCCATGACAAATTAGTTGAAGAGGAAGAATCACGTTGCATATACAGAGTAGAAAATGACACAAATACTGTACTCATGTTCACTATCCCTAAATGAGATAAACTGAAAGAAGCTAGACACATCAATGACTATCGAGACTGCAATTTAGCTGTTGAACCAGACCACACCCCATTGCTAGATATTAATTAAATAATTGAACTAGTAGTGGAGAATTCCATTTGGACTAAGCTCAACTTAGCTGACGGATTTTTTAATATTAGGAATAATAAAGAATCTGAGCTATTCTCTACCTTTTTATGTCATATGGGATATTTCAGAAGTAGAGTTATGCAACAAGGGGATTGTAATGCTCCAGCTACTATGGTTCGCGTTATGCATAAAATTTTTAAGGACATGGTCTATAAAAATTTAATTATCTATATTGATGATATTATTATATTCTCTAAAACATATGAAAAGTATGTAGAATTATTGAAGAAAGTACTTTAACGTCTACAGGACGAGAAATTCTATCTCAAAGAAAACAAAGCCAGTTCTTTACTTGAAGATTGGAAATATTAGGACACATTTTGACATCAGATGGATTATATGTATACCCAAAGAAGAGGACTACTATATTAGCATTTCCAACTCCTACAAGAAAAAAGGATCTTAGAGGATTCCTTGGAATTGTGAATTATCTCAGCAGATTTATTCCTGACTTAGTATCACATGCAAGCACCCTGTCAGAACTGCAAGGAGAAACAAAGAAATGGGAATAGACAGATACTTATAATGCAGCATTTAAAAACACAAGGAACTCGTGAATTCCCCACATATTTCAAAACCTGAGAATAATGAATCTATTGAACGCAAATATTTAGTCTATGATGCTTGTAACGATGGCTCTAGGGATAGGGTGACCAAGGGGTACGCCGAGGCAGTGGCAAAGGGGAATCGTACACGTAGGAGGGCTACGTATGTGATCTGGGGAAAGGCTAGGGACAAGGCAAGGGCAAGAGGCAAGAGAGGCCGAGGGCAAGGGGCACGAGACATGTGGAGGCAGTTGCCTCGTATGTCGGAGGGAGGCAGCTGTGCTGCAGAGCTGTTCACGAGACAAGGGGGTGCACAAGGGAGGTATACAAGCGTTGGGAGAGGCAAGGTCCTGTATTGGATATACAAGACGTTGGATGGGGATCCAATGAGAGGGCGGAGAGAGCAAGCTATATATACAGGCAGGCTTACTTCCTAGCCAAGGCCACTGGAAGGAATAAGGTTTCCGAGACCCCTTATCTCGGGAACTGAGATAACTATAATATTCAATAGGAAATAACAGTAATAACGTACCAGGCTAGGGAGGGATGGTTGTGACACATCCCCCCTTTAGGCTCGGAGCCCCAGCAATGAAAGACAAGGCGAAAGGCAAGGCGAAAACAAACAAACAAACACAACAGGTGACTAAAACCAATAAGCCATAACACAACCCATAATACAACCCTAATAACCAATTCCAGGATGACAAGAACATCATTGGGCAGGGCGAGGCTTCCGAGGGTAACGCTGTGGAACAGAGTGACCAAGTCCTGTGCGTTTTCCAGGTCCTCCGCTGGTTGCCAGGTCGTCTCCTCATCTCCCAACCATTTGACCTTATATTGCAGGTGCCCATACCTTCTTCGGGAGTCCAGCACTTCCTCTACCTCCCATTACTCCTCACCTTCGATAACTACAGGGGAGGTGGAGGGTGTTTCTGGCCGAGAAGAGAGTCGCTAGCGGCAGGCTCGATCTCGGAGACATGGACGACTAGGTGTCGTTTGATGTCTTTAGGGAACCTCAGGCGGTAGGCATGAGTGCCCACAGTGGCCAACACCTCAAATGGACCCAGGAAAATGTGGTCGAGCTTGTGGGAGGGCCATTCTGTTTGGAAGTGCCGGCTGGAGAGCCATACCTTGTCGCCTGGCTGATATCTGGGGGCTGGCAACCGTGAGCCATTGGCATATTCGGCTTGCCTGGCTTGTGCATACCTCAGCTCTGCCTTTAGGGTCAAGTGGAGCTCAGCGATTCTGGCTGCGAATTCCTTGGCTGGGGGTTGGGCTTTCTGCAGGAGAGCTAGGCTGTCCACGAATCAGGGGTGCCAACCATAATTGGCCAGGAAAGGAGAGGTTTTGGTGGATTACGAGAACTGGTTGTTTGTGGCGAATTCGCAGGTGGCCAGCAGCGAAACCCAGTTATCCTGCTGGTAGTTGACAAAGGCCCACAGATATTGCTCCATAATGGCATTCATCCTCTCTGATTGGCCGTCCTTCTGGAGGTGATATGCGGTTGACAAACGCACTTTGATCCCCAGAAGCTCGCAGAAGGCTTGCCAGAATTCTGAGGTGAACTGAGGGCCACGGTAGGATACGATGGATTCGGGAGGCCATGATATCGGAATACATTATTGAGGTAGAGATTGGCTAACTCTGGGGCAGAGCAGGTATCCTGGCAAGGTATAACATGCCTCATTTTCGTCAACCGATCTACCACCATCAAGATGGCATTGAACCCCGAATCTTCTGGCAACCCTGTTACGAAGTCCATAGTCAGGTGCAGCCACGGCCGATTAGGGATATCCAGAGGTTTCAGGGTCCCATACGGGGCGTGGCGGACAGGCTTAGCATGCTTGCAAGTGTGGCAGTTCCGTACGTACCACTCCACGTCCTTCCGTTGGTCAATCTATATGTACTCCCTGGCTAGAAGCTCTAATGATTTGGCCACTCCAGGGTGACCTGCAACCAGGCTGTCATAGTGTTCCTTGATTAATCTAAGGCACTGCTCTCCTTCCGGCACATACAGCCATTCGAGGTGGTAGAGGAGGCCTTCCTGGACGGTACACTCGGCTAGGGAGATCTTGGGGTAGTGGCGCTGGCCAGAATCTACTGCGGCAATAATTTCCTTGGCCAAGGACTCATCCTCGTAGGCCCATTTCACCAGTTGTCGGAGGTCAGCTTCCATGGCGGCCTCAGCTTCTGCATCAGCCTTAGCTTCCGCATCAGCCTCAGCTTCCGCATCAGCCTCAGCTTCCGCATCAGCCTCAGCTTCCGCATCAACCTCAGCCTCAGCTTCAGCAAGGACATTGGCCACTAGATCAAGGTTTTCGGGCTTCAATACCACCTGATTTTGGTATTTTAGCCTTTCATCCCCCCCCTTAGGGAGATCTCCTGATCTCTAAGTTAATGCATCAGGCTTGTCACCCGCTTTTCCAGGACGGTACTTGATCTTAAAGTTGAACCGAAAGAGGAATTCAGACCACCTGGCCTGCCGTTGGTTGAGTAGCTTGGTGGTAGTAAAGTACTCAAGGTTTTTATGGTCGGAAAGTACTTCGATAATCCCTTGGCTGACTCCAGGTGTGGCCTCCATTCCTCGAATGCTCGCACGATGGCCATCAACTCCTTGTCATAGATCTCGTAGTTGCACTCAGCGGGAAGTGCTTTTTCGAGAAGTAGGCCACTGGGTGCAGGATGCTATTGACATACTGAACAATATCCTGCCGAGACATAGTCGGAAGCATCGGTTTCCACAATACATTCGCTGTCTGGGTCGAAATAGGCCAGGATCGGTGCTGAGCAGAAGGCTTCCTTGAGGTTCTGGAAGGCAGATTGGGCTTCTAGATTCCAGTCGAAATGCTGGTCTTTTTTGGTCAGGCGGTGAGGAGGGCTACAATCTTTGAATACCCTAGAATGATCTATCGGTAGAAGTTAGCGAACCCCAGAAAGGCTTAGACGTCCTTGAAATTTGCTGAGATTTACCATTCCTGAACAGTGGTGACCTTGGCAGGGTCATCCTGATGCCTTCCGTGGTGATGATTAACCTAGATACTTGACTCCTGCAATGAAACTCGCACTTCTCGGGTTGAGGTACAATCCGGCTTGCTCTAGCTTTTCCAACACTTGACGGACATGGATTCTGTGCTCTGCCAGGGTATCTGAATAGATTAGGATATCATTAAGGTAGGCCATGCAGAACACATCAGAAAGTCTTGCAGGGTGTCATTGATAAAGTGCTAGAAAGAGGCCGGGGTGTTAGTTAACCCAAAAGGCATAACATTATACTCAAAGTGGCCATAACGAGTTCGGAAGGCAGTTTTCCACTCCTCCCCCTCGGCGATCCATACCAGGTTGTTTGCCCTTCTCAAATCCATTTTGGTGAACCATTTGGTCTTGGAGAGCCTGGCTAATGTCTCCTGATTAGAGGCAGGGGATACCTGTTCTTGACTGTTATCTCGTTCAGCCCTCGATAGTCCACACATAGCTTAAGAGAACCATCCGATTTCTTGACAAATAGCACCGGGGCACCCACTGGTGAGGAGCTGTGGCGAATGAAGCTCTTGTTGAGGTTTTCCTCCAAGTACTTCTTCAAAGCTTCCAGCTCCAACCGGGACATTCCATAGAGGGGCCCATAGGGGGGGGTCTTATCCTCTATCAGCGGAATCGTGTAGTCATATGGCTGGTGGGGTGCGAGTTTTTCTGTGGCCTTTTCAGAAAATAGGTCGATGAATTCATAGTATTCGTCCGGGACCATGGACTTCTACTCCTCCTTCGACCGTGTCTTATTAATCTCCAGATTTCCCTCATGTATCGACAGGGCATGAGCCTTCAGCTGTGCCTTCCAGTAAGGTAAGCGAAGGCCCCTGCCCCGATAAAGCTAACGTTCATCAGGAAAGAAAATAGTTTGTCTCCCAGTGTCTCTAGAGACAGTATTGCCACTGGAGACAAGGTGTGTCTCCACGATTGGCAGAATGTCTCTCAGTGTCTCTAGGAGACACTGTGAGACACTAGGAGACACATGGGAGACACTCAGGAGACACCTAGGAGACATAAAAAGACACAAAAGACACCAGAGATAATCCTGTCCCCTGGAGATACCACCTGGCGTCCCGATGCCACTTTTTTCTTGCTGATGTTGAGGGGCTTCGGGGGCGGCAGGACAGGGGAGATAGGGGGACCAGGGGAACCAGGGGAGCCAGGGGAGCAGGTGCTACGGGAGGGACAGGGGAAACGGGGCACAGAGGAAACTGAGAGCATAGGGGAAACCGTGGAGTCAACGGCATTGATGTGTACAGGCTGGTGTGCCACCTGGGTTGGGTGGATTATTAGAGGCGGCAGCGCACACAGCCCAGTAACAGTAGCCTTCGGGTTCCCGTAGTGTCTTTTGCAGTAAGGGCTGTCGAACCGCAATGTATAGGAGCTGAAGCTGACCGATACATCTTGCATTCTGAGCCAGGGAATCCTGAGGACATAGGGTATTTGAGTTTTGTTACAAACTTGGGAGATTTGCCTCGGAGTGATCCCCGACCTGGGTAGGCAAGCAAGCAATATTGGTGATATCGCGGAGGAGATGGGACCGACCGTCGATGACGTCCAGAACATAGGGGGTTTTGAGCTTGGACGTGGGTATGGAAAATTTACTGACAAAGGGCTGGTCAACGAATGTAATTCCTGAGGCTCACAATCTATGAGTGCTGACGTGGTAATTGTTCTATCATTATTGATTTTTAAGGAGATAGATATAACAAAGTGGTTGCTGAACAAGCGAGATTCGTCAACAATAGGAGAAGCGGAACACATGGAAAATGCAGACAAAGACAGAGATAAATGGCCTGGGACAGGTCCCTTGCTAGTGTCAGTAACTAGGCAAGGGACAGGGCTTTTCCCGACTTGTCGACCTCCTCGATCCGGGCTTCGGAGATGGCATGAGCGGCCAGGGGGCGGTTTTTTCGGAGGGGACATGCCGCAATAAAGTGGTCCCTTTTCCACACGCAATGTACAACCCATTAGTGCGGCGGCAGTCTCTTTCCTCCTGGGTTAGTCGAGGCCTACCTGAAGATAAATCCATGGGGTGGTGTGCCGCCAGCCATAAGGGATGGGTGGGCTGGCTTATTGGCCGTAGGTTGGGTCTGAGGGCTTGGGTTCTGGGGTGCTGTACTCTTAGGCCGATAGGTACTGGAGGCGCTGGTCTGGGCTCTCAACCTAGCCAATTTTTACTACATCTTCGATGCCTGATCAATGTATTCATTGAGAGTTTTAACATCTGGAGATTGCAGGAGGGCCATTTTGAGCTCAATATTGAGGCCTTCCTCGAATTGTTCCCACTTCACCCGATCGTTCCACTCCACCTCTGCTACCAACCTTGAAAATTCAGCCATATACGCTGAGAGGTTATGTCCTCTCTGTTTTAGTTCTCGGAGAGCATGAGTTGCCATACCTACAGGATCTGGGTCTCCAAAAGCGCAGTCGAGGATTGTGAATAAAGCAGCGACATCGGGGAGGTTGAAGCGGTCATCGAGCACATAGGGTTGGACCTGGTCCAAAGCTATGTCCTCCAGTAGGCCGTATGACATAGGCTAATTGGTTGCTGAACGTAGGGAACTTTGGCAGCATCCCTATTTAGTTTGATCTTGATGGATTTTTCCAGGCTTTCAGGCGAGTCCTGTTGCCATTAAACTCCAGTGGGGTGGAGAGATTCTGAGTCTTGGTGCCTAGGATACTTGGGTGCTGCTTGGTTTCCAATCGTGTCCAGGGCCCTATTCAGAGTCTGGATGGTTCTTCTTTCATTGATTAAGTCGTTCTGGGTGGTCGCGAGGTCGGCCTGGTATGAGAGAAGGTCTTCAGTGAGTATCGTGATCTCGTCATTAGTTCTGGTCTGTTTCTGTTGGCCTTCATGTATGTCTGATTCCAGCCGTTGGCCTAAGGCATCCGCGGCAAGGTATATGTCGATAATGGTCTGGTGATAACTGCAGAAGTCGGCCTAGTTCATAGGGATGGGTAGGGCTTGCCAGGCCTGAAATCTGACTGCGAGTGCGGAAGTTGTGTCTTGGTTAGACATTGAGCATACCAGTTGATCAGAGTGATCCAACGTAGTGAAACGACGGCTCTAGGGACAGGGCCGACCAAGGGGTACACCAGGGCAGTGGCAAAGGGAATCACACAAGTAGGAGCGCTACGTATGTGATCTGGGGAAAGGCTAGGACAAGGCAAGGGCAAGAGGCAAGAGAGGCCGAGGGCAAGGGGCACGAGACACGCGGAGGCAGTTGCCGCATGTGTCGGAGGGAGGCAGCTGTGCTGCAGAGCTGTTCACGAGATAAGGGTGTGCACAAGGGAGGTGCACAAGCATTGGAAGAGGCAAGGTCCTGTATTGGATATACAAGACGTTGGATAGGGATCCAACGAGAGGGCGGAGAGAGCAAGCTATATATACAGGCAGGCTTCCTTCCTAGGCAAGGCCACCGGAAGGAATAAGGTTCCGAGACCCCTTATCTCGGGAACTGAGATAACCACAATATTCAATAGGAAATAACAGTAATAACATACCAGGCTAGGGAGGGACGGTTGTGACAATGCTAGTGATGTTAGAACTAGGATCGTGGATAGGTCAAGGACCATTAACGTATATCAGACCATTATACTTCTACTCTAAAAAATTTAATTCAGCACAACTCAATTATCCTATCTTTTAAAAAGGAATTATTAGTGATTATTGACTCATTAAAATTTTTTGAAGTAACAATTAAGAGGTCACAAGTTCACTATTCTTACTGACCACAAACCATTAGTAACCTTCCATACTTAACGCCTGCAAGTCAAAAATTGAGGCGATGGCAAGATTACCTAATGGAATTTAATATAGACATACAGCATACTGCAGGTAAGGAAAATTGGATAGTAGACAATCTATTAAGAAAGCAGAAATACTTAGACACTCCTAGTACTAAGGACGATTATATTTCTAATAGTATCGATCCTCCTAACCATACCTACTGTCACAACCGTATGCTCAGTTGCCCTCGCTATTACCTGCGATCGCAGGTGATAGGTCATTGCCATTGTTGTCTTTGGCATTACCTGTGATCACAGGTGATGAGTTTTCCTTATTGCTGCCTTCGACATTACCTGTGATGCAGGTGATGGGTTATTGTTATCGTTACCTTACTTGGCTTCCGAGATAGGGATCTTGGGAAGCTTTTATTTCCCCATTGCCCTCATAGAATTATATATATATAGACCCTGTCCCTCATACTATCATTAGATCCCTATCCAACGTCTTGTATATCCAATACAGGGCCTTGCTTCTCTCCATGTTTAGTGCCTCTCCCTTGTGTACCTCCTTGTCTCGCCTCAACTCTATAGCCCTGCTACCCACCCCGTGAACCTCCTATCCTTACCTTGTCTTGACTTGCCTTGCCTTGTCTCTATAGCCCTACTGCCTCCTACTACTCCCATGTGCCTCTCTCGCCCTCGCCCTTACCCTCCGTCCTAGCCTTTTCCCCTAAGTCAAATACGTAGTGTTCCTATATGTGTGTTACCCTAGCCTTGCCCTTGCCCTGGCGTACCCCTTGGTCACCTTGTCTGCAGAGCCCACGTTACACTACATTGGATTTGCTCTGACCAACCAGTACAATTTCTGAATCAACCCTGTTACCCACTGACAGGCTTTCAAGTATAGCGGGAAACCCTAATACCCTCAGACCCAGCCCAGCTGTTGGAATACTGTCGAATAGCCATCGATATCTTCACCCTCACCTATAGGATTGGCGA
>WHUX01000622.1:0-16814 GCA_015179025.1 Terfezia claveryi
TATGGATATTATTAGATCAAAGCATGGCGATAACGACTTTGCAGACGGCTTAGATCAGGGAACCGCTAGGATTTTTGGAGGCATATGCGCAGGATGAGTTCAAGTGGGATGCATGAGAGAATGGTTCGTTGGAAGTGCATCTATAGCTCAGCTATGTATATAGAAATTCAAACATACTTAGTTCTTGCAATGTATAGCTGCTATCACCTCCATGCTCTGAGCGCACACAGTGGTTTGCCTATCAGGTAGTTGTACCAGGGCGTCGATGTTAAAGACACATATCAAAGCAGCACCTCAGAAAACACGGCGCCAGGGCGGTACCTCCCAAGACATAGCGTCAGAGCTCGTTCCTGATGATTGTGCAGGAACGTCAGGGTCAGGAGGAGGACCATGTGGTGCCAGCGTCAGCAGGCAGCCTGTGAAGAGCCGGCGTCGGGGAGACAGAGAAACAGCGGAGCGCGCCGGTAACTGGCAGTTTGTCATTAGTGGCACCGAAGACGTCAGATGCTATAAAGGCAAACTATATTCCTTTGTGATGTAAGTAAGTTAAAAAAAATGTAATGAATGGTACTAGACAGTATTTATTCGGTACCATTTATACAATCTATATCCGTAGGTATGGACGTTTGTGTATTTCAGTTCTGCTGAGGTAAGACCTCAGAAGGGTAGGGAGATTACTATGTGGGACGTTCCCAGAGGGAACAGTAATTAACTGGTGTAATCTATCTTATATGATTTGTGCTATCTAAGCTATATGATCTTGATCTGATCGGAATATAGGCTTGCTTGCTCTGTGTACTTGCTTGTTGCTTCTTGTCTTTCTGTAGATTCCAGAGGGAATCCAGTGGCCTATTTATACTCCTTTGAGATCTGATGACTAAGGAAATGAATACAATAAAGGGTGGTATACCAGAAGGTGGTGCGCTGTACAAAAGGAGGTCATGTGGCCATAGTAATCAGTCACACGCCTTAAACGATGGTCATGTGGCCATAGTAATGAGTCACACGCCTAAAATAGAGGTCACGTGGCCATAATAAGGGTGTCTTCATATGGCAAGTGCCATGGAACTTCCCATGGCAAATTCCGCATGCTATGGATGCTTATAAAGCAGTAGGAGGTGGTAGAAGGCTAGTCCTTCAACCGAGAGGCTTAGTTACATAATATAGTAGTAATATAGGAAATACAAAAGTATATAATCAATTATATAAGCAATGAAACAACGTTCTCCATTACAAAGGGAAAGAGGTGGACTTACCCCAATTGATGCTTATATATTTCTTTAAGAAAAGACAACCACAAAGAGTAATTAGTCAGTATTTTGATGACATTCCTGTTGTTAAGGATTTTAAGTAGGGGTATGATAATATTAGGTATGATACAGGAGCAGAAGACAGTAGTTCCTATAAAGATAGGAACAATAGGTATAATGGATTAAATGTTAACTACTAATGTACATAAATCCAAACCCCTGTTTATTTCCTAGGATGGAGTTTTTATCTAAACAGGGAGGCATGTAAGGAAGTGGCTTACTCATACCCTATAACTAACCCTCTCTCTCACAAATGTATTTCTTATGTATTTTCTTACTCAGCAAGCATCTCAAAACACACAATATTCTGTATGCTGTCTGCCTTACTAATATTTCACATGCTTTCACATGTTATGACATGCTTTCACATGCTTTCACATACTTTCATATGTATAAGTCAAAGTTAAGACTTAACCTATTTTGTACTAGATAGTATTTGGAAGTACTATCTAGAAGGTCAGATGATGTTGATCTCAATCACATGCAAGGGTCAGATGATGGTGCACTGCCTCAGTACTGCCCCAGCAATGCCCCATTAGAAACACATATAGTCCCCTGAATTTCCCTTCAGTTGAACAGATAGTTAGAACTCAGAACATAGTTAGAGTACAATCAATATAGAAGTTCCACTGGTTAATCTTCTAAGTGCATTTGGCACTCCTATACTACTTTACCTATTACAAGTAATCTTATGCTACTGGTAATAACTTTAATAGTGAGAATAAATAATACACTATTAGTAATCAACTTTGTAGTGTACATTACTAGCCTAAGATTATCTGATTAGATAAGATCCTTATCTTATCTAATCTGATCTTCCAGTCCCCCTAACAACACTTTACAGTTATGATCATTGTTGCCTTTGATATTACCTGCGATTATAGGTGATAGGTTATTGTCATTGCTGTCTTTGTCGTCACCTGCAATCGCAGGTGATGGGTTATCATTATCCTGCTGGGCTTCCGAGATAGGGATCTAGAGAAGTTTGTTTCTCCCATTGCCCTGGCAGCTCATATATATAATGTCCTTTGCCCTTGTACTATTGTTGGATCCCTATCCAATGTTTTGTGTGCTAAATACAGGACCTTGCTTCTCCCCTGCGCTGGTATACCTTCTCTAGTATATACCCTCCTCACCTCGTGACCAACTTTACAGCCTAGCTACCTTCTGCCAACACGAATATCACATGCGGCAACTGCTGCTGCATGTCTCTTACCTCTTAACCCTTGCCCTTACCTTGCTCCTAGCCTTTCCCCAAATTACACACATAGTGCTTCTACGTGTGCGATTCCCCCTTTCCACCTTTCAGGTGTACCTCTTGGTCGCCTTGTCTCCAGAGCCCACGTTATACTACGTTGGATCACTCTGATCAACTTGTACGCTCAATGGCTGCCCAAAACACTACTCTTGCGCTTGCAGCCAGATTTTGAGCCTGACAAGCTCTACCCATTTCCATGAACCAGGCCAATTTCGGCAGCTATCGTCAGACTATTATCGATATATACCTGGCGGCGGATGCCTTAGGCCAATGACTAGAATTTGCCATACATGAAGGCTAACAAAAACAGACCAGAACTAATGACGAGGTCACGATACTCATCGAAGACCTCCTCTCCTGCCAGGCTGACCTCACAACCACCCAGAACGACTTGATCAATAAAAGAAGGACCATCCAGAGCCTGAATAGAGCCCTGAACACAATCCAAGCAGCCCCAGCACCCTAAGCACTACAGGCATCCAAGACCCAGGATCTCCCTACCCTGCCAAAGTTCAATAGTAACAGGACTCGCCTGAAAGCCTGGAAAAATTCCATCAAAATTAAACTAACTGGGGATGCTGTAAAATTCCCTACTGTTTAGCACCGATTAGCTTATGTATACAGCCTATTGGAGGGCAGAGCTTTGGACCAGGACCAACCCTATATGCTGATGACCACTTCAACCTCCCTGATATTGCTGCTCTGCTCACAATCCTCAACCGTGCCTTCAGAGACCTAGACCCCATCAGTATGGCAACTCGTGCTCTCCGAGTACTAAAACAGAAGGGCCATGACCTCTTAACATACATGTTAGAATTCTCAAGGTTGGCAGCAGAGGTGGAGTGGAACGATTGGGTGAAGCTGAAACAGTTTGAGGAAGGCCTCAATATTGAGCTCAAATAGGCCCTCCTCCAATCTCCAGATGTTAAAACCCAAATGAATTCATTGATCAGGCATCCAAGATAGAGCAAAAGATGGCTAGGTTGAGAGTCCAGGTCAGCGCCCCAGTACCTATCGGCCTCCTATTAAAGCCCAGCACTCCAGCAACAAACTCAACACCAGAACCCTATCCCTCAGACCCAAGCTACAGCCAATAAGCCAGCCCACTCATCTCTGGTGGTGGGCAGCACCACCCCCATGGATTTATTATCAGGAAGACCTCACCTGACAGAAGAAGAGAGAAAACGTCACCGCAACAATGGTTATGCATTGCCTATGGGAAAGAGGATTACTTTATTGCGGCATATCCCTCCGAAAAAACTGCTCTCTGGCTGCCCATACCATATCTGAGTCACGAATTGAAGAGGTTGAAGAGTCGGGAAAAGGGGAGTCCTTTGTCTAGTTACTGACACTAGCAAGGACCTACCCCAGGTTACTTATCTTTGTCTGCATTTTCTGTAACACCTATGTCTGTTGATGAGTCTCGCCTATTTGGCGAGCACTTGTTGTACCTATAACTATCAAATTCAATCATAAAACAGTGTCACATCAGCTCTCATAGATTGTGGTACTTCAGGAATGCCTTCATTGATCAGGCCTTTATCAGTAAGAAGTCTATACTAACCTCCAAGCTCAATACCTCCGCCTCCTCGATTATCAATAGCGTCCTGTATTCTTCGGGGCTATTACTAACCTCACTTGTTTACCCAGTGCCATTGGACCATTCAGAGAGTCTCCCAATGTTCGTAACCAAGCTCAAATACCCATTGTTCTGGGAATCCTATGGCTCAGATGTATGATATCTCTGTAATTTCGGCTCCTATACCTTGAATTTCAATAGTGGGTATTGCAAGAGGCACTGTGGTACCCCACAGATCGCCGTTAAGGGGTTATATATATTACCCCCCTGGTAGGGACCCAGTCCAGGTAGTACACCAGACCGCATATATAATATTAGCAAATTCCTGTCCCTGTTCTACTCCTGTTCTCCCTGTTCTCCCTGCTCCCCTAGTCTCCCCGACTTCCCTAAACCCCTGTATGTCAGCTTCATTACAGCAGGGGCCTTTGCTTACCTTACCAAATGACACAAACTAAAAGCCTATACCTGTCAATCTATGAAATTAACCTAGAGATTAATAAGATGAGACCCAAAGAGGAGTGGAAGTCCATGGTCTGGATGAATACCATGAATTTATCGACCTCTTCTCTGAAAAAGCCATGGAAAGCTTGCCCCTCATCGACCATATGACCATATGATTCCGCTGGTTGAAGGAAAAACTCCCCCTTATGGCCCTCTCTATAGAATGTCCGAGTGGAATTGGAGGCCTGAAGAAGTACTTAAGGAGAATTTGAATAAGAGCTTCATCCAGCACAGTTCTTCCCAGCGGGTGCCCTGTACTATTTGTCAAAAAATCAGATGGCTCCCTTCGATTGTGCGTAGACTATTATAGCTGAATGAAATAATAGTGAAGAACAGTACCCTTGCCCCTGATCAGGAGACTTGGCCAGGCTCTCCAAGGTAAAATAGTTCACTAAATTGGACCTAATAGGGCTTATAACCTGATACAGATCGCCAAAGGGGAGGAGTGGAAAACCGCCTTCCGGACGCATTATGGCTATTTAAGTACAATGTGATGCCCTTTGGCCTAACTAATGCCCCCACATCTTTCCAGCACTTTATCAATAACACCCTGTGGGACTTTCTGGATGTATTTGCATAGTCTACCTGGACATATCCTCATCTACTTGGATACCCTAGGGAACATAAAAT
Source organism: Terfezia claveryi (assembly GCA_015179025.1). Taxonomy (NCBI): domain Eukaryota; kingdom Fungi; phylum Ascomycota; class Pezizomycetes; order Pezizales; family Pezizaceae; genus Terfezia; species Terfezia claveryi. The sequence goes on from WHUX01000622.1 coordinate 5,279, forward strand.
CTACGTCTAACAGGTGCTAGAGAAGCTGGAACAAGCTGGGTTATACCTTAAACCAAGAAATACGAATTCTACATTCAAGAGGTGAAGTACCTAGACCTGATAATAACTACGGATGGTATCAGAATGGACCCTGCCAAGGTTACTACAATCCAGGATTAGGAAACCCCTGCCAACCTCAAGGATGTACAGGCCTTCTTGGGCTTTGCCAATTTCTACTACTGGTTTATCCTGAATATTCGAGAATCATACCACTACTGACAGCATTAACCAAGACCAAGGGTATGGAAAAGAGCCAATGATTCCAGTGGAGTCCAGAAGCCCAATCTGCCTTTGAGAGGCTCAAGGAAGCCTTCTGCTCAGCCCCAATTCTGGCCCACTTCGATCCTGATCATGAATGCATTATTGAGACGGATGCCTCCGACTATGTCTCTGCAGAAATCCTGTCCTAGAACAATAATAATGGGATCCTTCACCCAGTAGCCTATTTCTCAAAGAAACACTCCCCGGCAGAGTGCAATTACAAAATCTATAATAAAGAATTAATGGCGATTGTGCGAGCATTTGAGGAATGGAGACCACACCTGGAATCGGCAAAGAGGGTTATCGAGGTCCTTTCCAACCACAAGAACCTAGAATACTTCACAACTACCAAATTGCTAAACCGCTGACAGGCTAGGTGGTCGGAAATCCTCTCGCGGTTTAACTTCAAGATAAGGTATCGGCCAGAAAAGGCTAGGGGTAAGTCAGATGTACTGACTAGGAGATCAGGAGATCTCCCTAAAGGGGGGAATGAAAGGCTGAAGTACTAGAATCAGGTGGTACTGAAACCTGAAAATCTTGACCTGGTGGCCAATAGCCTTGCTGTTGCTGATACTGTTGCTGATACTGATGCTGATGCTAAAGCTGAAGTGAACCCCGGGCAGATCTCCTTCTGTGGATACAATGGGCATATGCAGAGGATGACCTGGTTAAGGATATAATCACTGCAGTGGAGTGTCGACAGTACCGTCATACCAAGATTTCCCTAGCTGAGAGCACCACTCAGGACGGCCTCCTATACCACCTAGATCGGCTCTATATACCTGAAGGGGAGCTGCGGATGCAGCTGATCAAGGAACACTATGATACCCTGGCTGTAGGTCATCCTGGAGTAGCTAAAACGTTGGAGCTGCTAGCTAGACAATATACGTGGATTGACCAATGGAAGGAGGTAGAGTGGTACATATAGAACTGCTATGTTTGCAAGCGTGCTAAGCCTACTCGTCATGCTCCTTATGGGACCCTGAAGCCCCTGGAGATCCCAGACCAACCTTGGCAACACCTAATCATGGACTTTGTGACTAGGTTGCTAGAGGATTCAGGGTTTAACGCTATTCTTATGGTAGTAGACTGATTAACCAAAATGAAGCATGTTATACCTTGCCATAATACCTGTTCTGCCCGGAACCTCGCCAGCCTCTACCTCAACCATGTATTCCGCTACCATGGTCTCCCTAAGTCAGTCATCTCGGACCATGACCTCCAATTCGTCTCAGACTTCTGGAAGGTATTCTGTAAGCTTCTAGGAATCAACGTACACCTCTTCACGGCATATCACCCCCAAACAGATGGTCAGTCCAAGTGAATGAATGTGATTATAAAGCAGTACCTGAGAGCATACGTCAATTACTAGCAAAACAACTGGGTTTTACTGCTGGCAACCTGGGAGTTCGCTGCTAACAACCATTTCTCGGAGTGTCTAAAAACCTCCCCGTTCCTAGCCAATTATAGCTGGCACCCTTATTTCGTAGACTTCCTAGCACCTCTGTACAAGGCTAGGGAGAACACCCCAGCTAAGGAGTTTGTCACGGAGATTGCTGAGTTGCACTCCACCCTAAGAGCTGAACTGGTATATACTCAAACTAGGCAAGGGAAGTATGCCAATAAATCACAGTTGCCAGCCCCCAGGTATCAGCCAGGAGATAAGGTGTAGCTCTCCAGTCAGCACTTCCGGACAGAATGACCTTCTCGTAAGCTAGATCATAAGTTCCTAGAGCTGTATGAGGTATTAGGGAATGTGGGTACTCATGCCTACCGGTTGAAATTCCCTAAAGATATCAAATGTCACCCAGTCGTTCACGTCTCGGAGATCGAACCAGCCGCCAATGATCCCCTCCGCGGGCAAAAGCACCCCCCACCCCCTCCCATAGTGATTGCAGGTGAAGAGGAGTGGGAGGTTGAGGAGGTACTAGACTCCAGAAAATGCTATAGGCAAGTTCAGAATAAGGTCAAGTGGGTAGGGGATGAGGAGACTACCTGGCAACCTGCAGAGGACTTAGAGAATGCACAGGATTTGGTCACCCAGTTCCACCAGGGATACCTCAGGAAGCCTTGCCCAGTCAATTGAGGTCATGACTTTGCGTCTTTGTTGTTGTTTGGAGTTTGGGTTTTCGTTCTTGCACTTGTTGTTATTTCTTGTATTGATTTTGCCGGTTGTTGTGCCCAAAGCCTCCTTGTCGCTGGAGCTCTACCCTAAAGGGGGGATAGTGTCACAACTATGTATTTAGTTGTCTTTATCATTACTTGCGATCGCAGGTGATAAGTTATAATTATTGTTGCCTTTGGTATCACCTGCGATCACAGGTGATGGGTTATTGTCATTGCTCTCTTTGTCGTCACCTGGGATCACAGGTGATGGGTTATCGTTATCCTGCTGGGCTTCCGAGATAGGGATCTCGGGAAGTTTATTTCTCCCATTGCCTTGGCGGCTCATGTATAAAGTCCTTTGCCCTCGTACTATCGTTGGATCCCTATCCAACGTCTTGTATGCTCAATACAGGACCTTGCTTCTCCTCTGCGCTGGTGTACCTTCTCTGTACACTCTCCTCGCTTCGTGAGCAACTCTGCAGCCTAGCTATCTTCCCCCGACACACACATTACATGCGGCAACTACTGCTGCATGTCTCTTGCCTCTTGACCCTTGCCTTTGCCTTGCCCCTAGCCTTTCCCAAGATCACACACGTAGCACTCCTACCTATGCGATTCCCTCTTGCTACCTTTCAGGTGTACCTCTTGGTCGCCTTGTCCCCAGAGCCTACATTACAGCTGCAGTCTGATATACATTGATTAGGTAGCCTGAACTTTAATGCATTACAGTCAGGCTGATATACAGGACCTGAACTTGAGTTCAACCAATAATGATACATGAATAACAAATATAAGAATATAATAGAAAAATATCGAAGAGAATACATGTATGAGAGCCAACCTCAGAGACACACACTTCAATAGCCAATTCCTTTAACGCTTTATTTCCAAGCGTGCTACCCACATCTGTATGGGTGATTAGTCCATCATAGTTAGCAGCTATAGCAGGGTATCAGTTCCACCAAGAGTGTGGGTCCCTTACTTGAGCTATAACATTACTCCCCATTTTGAGGCAGCTGACCTCAGTTGAATACAAGTCCTTTTGACTCTAGATAAGACAAGTATTAGTAACAACCTAAGTAGCTTCCTGGTGGTAGGTACTTACTAACTAGCTAGATACCTTCACTCCCATTTAAGGGTACTACAAAACTAGTGTATCTACACATACCTGCCATGGCCATTAAAAACCAAACCTCTTGCTAAAAAACCCACAGGGAAAAGGCAATGAGTAGGAGGGTAAAAGGTACCATGTCTTCATCTATTGAGTTTTCCTGATATAGAGCCAGCCTCATACATCCCTTTGATCTCGTGGCTTATTTAGGAACTTTTCTTAATACTTTTTAAACTCTTTTGGACAGTTATCTAACTTGTCAAATGTTTCTTACATGTCCTCGAACTTCATGTATCCTACCCAATGCACTCTATACTTGACTACTCCTATGTTTTTGTAGGAGTCTACAATGGATTCGACTCCAAAGATATCCAGTTCATCTTAATCTATATCTTATGGCTCATCTCATTATCTGAATGGCTTAAGGAGGGTAACATGAATAATGTTGTGCCATTATGTGCCTTGTGAAACTTCGAGCCTATATGCATGTGAACCGATAGCTTCAATGACCTTATAGGGCCCTATCCACTTGCTAGTAAGAGAACGGTTGTTTCTAGCTTGTATCTGTAGGTTCCGGCGGTCAACCAATACCCAGTTATCGATTGCAAACCTTCGTGCCTTTTTGAGGTTTATAGCACTTCTTTTATAGTTGATTTGCTTGAGAGTATCATGAATTTAGTTGTATACAGTTGTTATTTAGTCTAGCTATTCTTCTACAGTAGGAGAGGAGAATTCATAGTCATCTGAAAGGTAAATAGTATGAGAGTCGAAGCCATATAGACTTCAGTAAGGAGAATACTTATGAGTAGAGTGGACGGCAGTATTATAGGCAAACTCGGCTAAGGGTAACCATCATTTCCAACAAGCTTGCCTATGGTGACAGTAGATGCGGAGGTACTACTTAAGTGTTTGGACTGCTTGTTTAGCAAGTCCATTAGTTTGAGGGTGATAGGCAGTGGAGAAGCAGAGGGTAATGTTGAGCTTTTGGTTAAGCTCCTTGAGGAATCTAGAGGCAAACTGTGAACCATGGTCGAAGGTAATATGTTAGGGGAGGCCATAAAGTCTTTATATCTTATTAATATAGGTATCAGCCACATCAAATACTGTCCATATAGTCTTTGCCAGAATATAGTATTGTACTTTCGTAAACCGGTCTGTAATAACGAGTATTGCATTGAAACCTTCTAACTCTAGTAGCTCACCAATGAAGTTTATAGCTATTTCCTTAAATGGTTGTTCTCCAGTTGGCATCAGTACCAACTTCGTTTGTCTACTATGCCTATCTGCCTTTGCTTTCTGACACTTAGTACATCCTGCTATATAGTTTGCTATATCTTTCTGCCACTTATCCCATATAAAGTTCCTTGACACTAGCTCTTGAGTACGATGTCTTCCCCAATGTTCTGTTACTTGACTATTATAGTGCTGTCTTAATACTTCTAACTTAAACTCAGAAGGTACTACCCATAGTCTATTCTTCTGCTGCCATCTGGCCATATCTATTCCTTCTACTTCAATATCTTCGGCTTCCTCTTTATCTTCTTCCCCAAGTACCAATAGTTGTCTATCTTCGAAAAATCTGGCATTCATACTTGATTACTTTTCCCCTGAATGTCTAGACAGGCCATCAGGCTTACCCATCTTCGAACAAGGTTTATAGTATATGTTGTAGATGAACTTGGACATATGGAGATACCAGGTAGCTTGACAGGAGTTAAGCTTCTGCTTGGTATTGAAATACTATAACCCTTAGTGGTCTGTATAGACGTTTACTAGAATACCAACCAACCAATCTTGCCACTTCTGGAAGCAATCCACGATTGCAAACAACTCTTTATTATGGATAGGCCAGTTGCATTGAGCTGTGGAGACAGTTTTTATATGGTATTTAACAGGGTGAAGCTGCTTTCCTCCATTGACAATATAATATTGAGAGAGGATACTAGCAATAGCTTGGTTGCTAGCATCAGTCTCTATGATTGTCTCGAGTTGTCTGTCAAACTGTGTGAGGATGAGGGCAGTGAGGAATTGTTCACGAAGGTCATCAAAGGCTTGCTGTTGTTCGTGTCCCCAATTGAAAGGAACATCCTTCGTCAAGTCGATTAAGGGACGTGCCTTTACACTATAGTTGGCAATAAATCAATGGTAGTAATTAGCAAAGCCTAGGAATACTTGAACCTCTTTCTTTTTAGTAGGAATAGGCCACTTGGACATGATTTTAAGCTTGGAGGGATCCATTTGGATGTGTTGACCATTAATAATATGACCGAGGAATAAGTTCTCCTGAATATGGAACTCAGACTTCATGAGGTTAACATCTAACCTATGTTGGATATATTGCTGAAGAACTTTTTCAACTATTTGTTGATATTCTTCTTTTGTCTCTCCTCCGTAGATGAATATGTCATCTAAGTACCAGATACATCCTTCTATATCCTTGAAGATTATATCCATTATCTCTTGAAAGGTAGCGGGGGCATTTGTCAACCCAAATAGCATCATAGTGTACTTGAATAGTCCCTTATTTGTTTTAAATGCTGTCTTCCATTCATCTTCCAGTACGATCCTAATGAGGTTATACCCATTTTTGAGGTCCAATCGTGTGAACTATTTACCTCCTCAAGTTCTATCAAGCAACTCAGAGATAAGAGGGAGTGGGTATTTGTTTAGTACTGTGAGACGGTTAAGGGCTCAGTAATCAATACATAGCCTTAAAGACCTATCTTTCTTTCGAACAAATAGGATAGGAGCACCGGCAGAGGAGCGCGAGCATCAGACTTTGGTAGTAGGAAGGTTCTCATTAAGGTACTTCTGAATAGCTTCATCTTTCTCCCATATAGTTTTATAGATAGCCCTGAATGGTATCTTTGTAGTTGGGTCTTAGAGAGGGATTTCGTGGTCCCATGGCTTGTGATCGGGAAGTCTAGCTGCCTGTTCTACAGTAAAGCAATGTATATAACAAGAGTATCGTTCGCTTGCATTAATAATAAGCATAATCTCGCCATCCTTTAGTGGCTCTTTAACTTCAAGAACAGAAACAGTAGGAATCTATTTAATGGAACACGAAATAATCAAACCTATAGAGACCTATCTCAGGCACCTGTCCTGAGTATCCACTGAAAATCCATTTTCTGTCAACCAAGATAATCACAAAATAATATCCTTCTTTCCAATATCCAATACTTCGGTATCCATCTTAAACTTACCCAAAAAGCAAGAAGAGGAATCCAACATATCAAACCTAGTATTAACTATATATTTTCCTCCAAAAATTCGAGATCCATCTCCCTGCCTAACCTTAACTTCCCTAGCTCTTTTCCAAATTCCCAACTTAATTGCTAACCTTTTTCCAATGACTGGAGCACTAGCTCCATAGTTTACCACTGCTTCTATCTCTTCCCCAGCAATAAAAATTCGGACTGTCAGAAGGGGAAAGTGTCTAGGAGTTTATCCGATAGTAGGTGATGTACTTCTTATTCTTTTCCCGATTCTTCTTCTTTAGAACCTAATTCAATGATTTTGAGGTATCCCCTATCAGTTCAAACCTTCTTGTTGATATGCTCTTAGTTTTGGTTATTAGTAGTAGTATTTGTAGGAGGGGGAGTCTTCAATTGTTTGTCCTCCTTGTAGTCTTTGGACAGATGACTACTTCTTCCACACCATACATATTACCTTTCTTTTGCTCATTTGTTAAAGGTATATGAAGGGATGTGGATTGATCCATCTAGCATAGTTGTTGATTCATGACAGGTATTTGCAGTTGTAGCATTCCCTCCTTGAAGTTGTACTCACTCTTCAAAGGTTCTTTTCTTTGATACTAGTTACGTTAGAGGGACATGATGGTTACGGCTTTGAAATATAGTAGAAATGATATCTATTTCGATAAGCTTTTGTCTCTATTGATGAGCAAAAGTGTGAAGGTTTTCGTAGTGAGCCATTGATTTGCAAAGATCATAGGGAAGGTTGGAAATTATAATATTAATGACCTGCATCTCAGATAGTTTTGCATAATTGTTAAGCCTATCTATCTCTGTTAAATAATCTAAGATGGAACCAGTCTTCTTTAGTGCTACTAGGTTATGATATACTCAATCTGCCTAGTAGTGATCTCCATAATATAGTTCCATAGCTTCCTTAACCTCCTTCCAAGTATAATACTTAACTCGATTAGCCTTCCACCAATCCAATGTCTTTCCCTTCATTGACAATCTAATATATGCCAGCTTCTGGTCCTTATTTCGAGGAAGAGTGATAAGAAAATAATCATCCATTTAAAGGATCTAGCCTTCGAGGTATATTTAGTTCCCCTTGAATTTATTCAGGGGTGGTGCTTTGCCTACTATCTGCTTATCCTCAAAGATCCCAAGTCCTACTGGAGGTGGTAATGGAGGAGTGGGGTCTCTAGGTCGTCTTTATTCAATTGGTGGTGGAGGAGGTGGTAGTATACCTCCTGCTGCTTACTCAAGTCTTTGTGCTGTATTTGCTAGAGAGTATATAGGCTGAGGAGCCTGTACTCGATATTCTACCCTTTCAAGTCAGTCTTGAAAGTTTGTGAATTGTCCTTTCATACTAGTAATTTGTCCTTCAATACTAGCAAACTATTGCTGGTATTGGTCATTGTAAAAGTCAGCTTGTCCCTTGAGGTATTGGAGGTTGGAGTGAATTATCTGGAATTCTTTTGTCTGGTTTGTTTGCCCAGAAATAATAAGGTTCTGGATCTGTAAGAGTACACTTTATGTATTATTTGATAGTTATACATACTTATTAGCAGCAGCATTAGCTATGTTTTGGATATTTGTTGCGCTTCATTGAATAAATTCAATATATACTCTCTGTGTTTGTTATAGCTGCTATACTTGTTGTAATGAATGGTACTAGATAGTATTCATTTAGTACTGTTTATACAATCTATATCCGTAGGCACGGACGTTTGTGTATTTTGGTTCTGCTGAGGTAAGACCTCAGAAGGGTAGGGAGATTACTATGTGGGACGTTCCCGAAGGGAATAGTAATTAACTGGTGTAATCTATCTTATATGATTTGTACTATCTAAGCTATATGATCTTGATCTGATCGGAATATAGGCTTGCTTGCTCTGAGTGCTTGCTTGGTTGCTTCTTGTCTTTCTGTGGATTCCAGAGGGAATCCAGCGGCCTATTTATACTCCTCTGAGATCTGATGACTAAGGAAATAAATACAATAAAGGGTGGCACACCAGAAGGTGGTGCGCTGTACAAAAGGGATCATGTGGCCATAGTAATGAGTCACACGCCTTAAACGATAGTCATGTGGCCATAGTAATGAGTCACACGCCTTAAACAATGGTCATGTGGCCATAGTAATGAGTCACATGCCTTAAACAGAGGTCACGCGGCCATAATGAGGGTGTCTTCATATGGCAAGTGCCATGGAACTTCCCATGGCAAATTCCGTGTGCTATGGACGCTTATAAAGCAATAGGAGGTAGTAGAAGGCTAGTCCTTCAACAGAGAGCTTAGTTACATAACATAGTAGTTCTATAGGAAATACAAAAGTATATAATCAATTATATAAGCAATGAAACAACGTTCTCCATTACACTTCCCCACATAGAAGGATTTCCTATCCTTACTTCTTTCGTTCTGCCATATTGGTTTCCATATGTCCTAAGATTTGATGCATTATTAATACATTAGCATTAACATGAATATCCTTAGTGTTTCCTTAACTCATGATTCTATCTCGTTCTTGTTGGATGAGAGCTCGGGTCTCATCTCTACTTCGTGGTCCTTGTTTTTCTTTAGTCCTTCGACGTCTCTTGAATGTATCTTCCATGCTTCCAGTCGTCCAGAAGGCTTGAAGAATTTCGGTGGTTATATCCTTGGCGTTTACCCAGGAATCATATTTAGGAGAGTATCCTAGCCATCTGACTTTATATTGTCTTTCTCCAGTTCGAGGAGCTGTTCAGAATTCTAATATCTTTTCAACTTCATAACAATCTTCTTGAATTGTCTAGTTTCTGAGATTGTCTGTGAGGGAACTGGGTGGGATCGTTTTTATAGTAAGGTTTAAGTTTGCTGATATGAAAAGTATTAGCGTTATATAGGTTTTTAGACGTTACCTCATGACGTTCATTTGCTGGTACATATGCATTAATAGAGTATGGAAGTATCGATACGCCAAGATGTGTATTAAATCTAAATAGTGTGGAAAAGGGACTATTCTGTCTAGCGGCATTATACTAGAGTTGAGTTTCAACTGTATCTCTGGTAGTTTCTGTAGCCAATCAAATCCTTCGATTTTACAGGCTCTTGCTACTTGTAGAATTTCTTTGTTCACAATTTCCGATTGTCCGTCTGCACGTGGATGATATACAGTGGACGGTTCCAACTTAATTCCTTTATTCCTAGCCCAATCTTGAAAGTGCATTGACATAAAAAGAGTGTCGCGGTCAAAAACAATACAGAAAGGGTATCCCATAGTTGGGACTACATGAGTATCAAAGGTAGCAGTACATTGTTCTGCTGTGAAATTATCTGAGATAGGAATAAAAAACTTGAATCCTGATTGTCTATCGACAATCGTCCAAAGTCATGAAATACAAACTACATGATCTTCTTCAACAGGAATATTCGGGTACAAAATTGAACAATTAGTAAACATAGGTGCTAACTTAAGAAAATCCATCGATATGTCAGTCCATGGCCTGCTTAGTACATGTAATGGAGTTACGAGTCCAAGTGGCGCCTTATTGGAATACTTTGTTCGTTGACAAGTATCACAACTGTTGATATAGTCCTTAGTTGGTTCTGTAAAGGACTGGCAATCATATCGGTCAGTAAGATATTTCATTGTTTTTCAATGCCACCATGAGCGGTTGCTTCATGTGCATCTTTAATAACCAATTCGAGATAGTTCTTACCTTCGATGTTAAAGGTAGAGGGCAAAACTAGTCTTCATTGTCCTTGTCGGTTCTTGACATACAAAAATCCATCTCTTCTTCTATGATCCTTATGGTTCACAAAGGTATCATTGTAGTTCTTCCAGATAGGACATACTTTTATACATGATTGATATGCGGCTTTCATACCAGTACCTTGGTCAAGCCACTGTGTGATGAAGTAGTCCTTGTCGTCTTCCTATCCGTCGCTGATGTGTTTCTCTTCAATGAGCTTGTTGAGGGTCGGTTCGATCCTCATGTTGAAGTCATTGATGGTGGGTTTCTTCTACTTGCATGTAGAAGCATTATTCCTGAGAACTTACAGAAATCACAACGCTGTCTGGAGGTCTTGGTGTCTTGAATGAAAGAGGGCAATTCTTCGTCAATTGCTACTCTCTTTTTAGAACGAGTAGTAATGGCGGCGGTTTGATTGGAATTGCGTTACTACTGCTAGCAGTTGCAGCTGGTTGTTGAGGTGCATTCCATGGTTGTTGTGGGGCAACAGGAGTATCCATGATCTCCTGTTCCATTTATCGGTTAGTCATCTGTTCGGTAGGGTTACTGAACTGAATGCTAGGTTGAAGAGTAGGTCGTGTCGGCTTGTTGGTAATCCATCTTAATGCCCATTCTCCGATTTCTTGGATAGCTTCTTCACGGCTGAGAGCTGGTGGAGGTGGATAAGCTGGCGCTTGTTGGACTGGTGCTAGTTCCTTTTGAGGCTCATTTGCGGATAAGATATGCGCAATACGAGTCATAAGGAATTCTTTCTCCTTCTTAAGAACTGAGGCTGTCAGGTCACAGTTCAAACTGCCATGTCCGTGGTGGTTGCAGATTGCACATGTTTCGACGGTGAACATGCGGTTGTTCATGGCATGGAGCTGCCATGAACTGGACAGTAAAAATCATGGTAAAAGGACCAGTGCATCCTTTGTATTGTTGCCAATTGCTATAAGCCAGGTCGATAGCATTTCTTTTGCTTCTTCAAGAGCGAGGGTATTTTGTTGTACATTCTCAGAAGATGGAGCCTATATCTTAGTCAAGAACTGTTAAGGTTTTTCTTGTTTATATTGGGTATACGATCATACCTGCTGAAAACTTCT
>WHUX01000623.1:0-16798 GCA_015179025.1 Terfezia claveryi
AGCAATGTCGACAACACCGTTTCGTAAGAGAGATTGGTCGATAGCTCGGACATCCTCAACATATATCTTGACCTGGGGATATCTATCATTGTCGACAACAATATCCTCGAGTTCGGCAAGCTTGTAGACGTCATACGTAGTCTCGTCGTCCCTGTTATATTTAACATCAAAGTGAAGAGCATGGACCTCCTCAACACCACCGTTCTCTCGGCAATCCAAAACCTCGCAGAAAATGCTGGTGCATGGTTGTTGATCCTCAGGCAGGACCTTCTTCCTCAACAAGGCGTTACAGAAGGTAGATTTTCCGGCGTTTAAATCACCAGTGACAAGAACCTTGGAAGAAGTATCCTCAATACGCTCACGGATAGCTTGGAGATGCTTGATGGACTGGGAAATCTTTCCGTCCAGCAAGGATGCAATAGAAGACTTCTCCAACGAATGCACAAGCTCAGCAGGTGAGAGAGCACCAAGTTTCAAGTCTAGCTTGAGAACATTGAACTCCTGTGCTATCTGTGGGGTGACAAGGCGGGGTTCTGGTGCCTTGGCTGGAGTCTCTAGGGTCTCGATGTCCAAGGAGGTAGCAGCTCGTCGGATAGGTGTTGACCTGTCGGCATCTCTCTCAAGGTCATCGATAGAGGCAGACTGAGTTCGTTGGAGGGGAGTTGGCTTAGCCTTTGTGACCTGTGGGTAGTGAGCTGGCCAGCTAGCATTTTTCTTTTTAAATTCCTGTCGCTTAATATCAGCAACCACTGTAACATCTTAGCTACTCCCCGCACAAAAAAAAAAATTTTACCTTCAATAGATCAATAATGTTGTTAATGAATCGAACCAATGCTACACGGTTCTGGTTGCTATATTCCCAGAAGATAATTAATACTCTTGGTTTCGAGATGAGGATCCAATGGCAGGGCCCACTCACTAATGAAGTTGATGAACATGGCTCGACCATTGACGGCGTTCGGAATCCGCTGCAGGGGACCACTGTCAGTCATTCGTTTTGATGCCGTTGGGCCGCAACGGTGACAACTCACAAGCTCCCACGGATCCTGGGAAGATCTGAACAGAAGCATATTGCTCTACGGACCCGTCAGAGACCGAACCGTAGCCGGAGTCGCTCATGGCATCATCGCTAGAGAAGCCTTGAGCGATGGCACTTCTCTGGTTGTAGTCGCCGATTTGCTGAGCTGACGACATAGTCGTGATAGATGGCTTGAGCTGTGAGGGCCTGGTCCCTGTGCTAGAGTCCGAAAATATAGGGTTAAAGTGAAGGCCTGGGGCAAGCAGGAATTTGTTGATGTGTGAATCTCGCAAGAGAGGATGTGATACCCAGGACTTGGGGGGTGAGGTAGAATGAATCTGTTTCCCCAAAAGAGTTTTCGTGGCGATGAGAGTTGAAGCGTCGGCTGATTGGCTAGAAACACAGTCGTGCCGAAAGATACGCGCGCTATTCTCAGAACGCCCGGCGTAAACGAGCAAGAAACATTAGAACCAAGTCGAACACACCGGTGATGTATTGGATGGATGATATGTGTGATCACGGCTCATGGCATGGAGGGCACTGAAGATTTATGCCCTGTGGGCCCCGAACCTTGCAGTGCCTGAACTTCCCCTCCCCGCTCCTGTGTGTGCTTGCTTTGCACTCGAGTACGGTACCTACATACCGTAGGTATCCTGAACAGTCTCGGGGCTGCATGTCCATACCGTATCTACCGGCACCTTACGCTCTCAAGCCAAAAAAATTGCTTCTGCTGCCAACTATTGCCGCATGTCTCTGCAGGAGGGTTCTTGCGAACCAGACTGCCCTATCTACAGTATAGTTACCCAGAGGCTGGAGATAGCTGCCCAATTGATTGAGTGGGCGCCCCGCAGACAGAGTTGGTATGCTAATTATGAGGGTAAACCCCACTGTCAGCCAAGTGCCGGCTGCCAAGGATGTAACATATCCGTACACATCGCGAACATCGGACATGGCATCAGCAATCACTCCCTGCTCCCCCTTTTGTTTCATAGGGAAACCTCAATTGGGGCCTCAAGTACGCAAGTACCATTCGCAACCTAGTAGTGATCAGCCACTGTCTTATGACCATCCCTGCAACCCCCCAGCAGCAACACCCCCAGCCACATCTCGTAATATATTATGACTCTGCTGATTCCGGCTATATTCACAACTATGGAAGCAAATACGCTCTACAACATGGTTACCCTCACATCCCGCCATATTCAACTCAATACCCCCATACCACCTCCCCCAGCATGACCGTTGTCATACCCGACCCCTCCCCCCGAACCCCCCCCAATAGGGCCAGTATCATGCGGGTGAACTCATGACCACGAGAGGGCCCTTTACCTAACATCTATATTCATGATTAAACAGCTTCTAGGGCAGCAAGCAACAATATATGCAAACAGTCAGCTATCATTACAAGCCGCTCACCGCTCCAAAAATGAGCTATTTTCAGAATTAGGTATATTTCCATGATTTATGCTATTATAACCCCCATATACCTCAATCCGCTGCAATACTCTCTTCCCAAGCATTCTCAGCCCCCGCCGAAAGGTCTCCAATAGCTCTGGGAGCTCTAATACCCCCCCTTCAAGAATCTTCACCCTCCATTAATACCCCTGCCTCTACTCCCTCTGTTGGCCTTATATTGTACGAATAGGCCCAAAACCGCGAGGAGACCTTTACCTATATCCATGGTAAATTAGTGCTGAAGGTGGAGCGTGCTAGTTTGGTTGGCACGGAGCGTGCAAAATTACAAATTGCAGGATCTCAACTCAGCACACTGAGTAAGTTCCGAGAGCTCTTATTCAATCAGCCAAATCCACCCCATCTATGCCCTCCTCAATCCCCCGAGTTCAACACTCCTCTAGAGCATCCTCAGCCGCCCCACTCCTCTAGAGCATCCTCAGCCGCCCCGGAGAGGTTGCTAATCGCTCTGGAGCTACAATACCCCCCCATTTTGGGCTCCAGGTAGTCGCATTAGCCATGGCGGTATGCTGGCCTTTCTCGAGGCATTTTAAACCCTTTACACCCTTTATAGCTACCAGATCAGCCCAAGCATTACCGATATGTACCAGAGCAGGTGTTGAGAGCACGCTAGGTTGGGCACTAGGTTGGACGCTAAGTCTGGTTACTACATTGGTAGACGCTAGGTTGGACGCTAAGTATAGCACTAGAACGGCACGAGACTAGACAAAGCGCTAGGTTAGGTGTTGAGGAATTTAGAGCAGCTAAGTCGACGCTGAGTTGGACTCGTGAGTGTGGGGTTGCTGTTGGTTGCTGTGAGGGGGTTGAAATGGCCCCAGGGGAGGGTGACAAAACCTCCTAGATGGAACCCATGAAGCCCAAAGGGAAGGTATTAGAACTCTCAGAGCTATTGGAGACCTTTCGGCGGTGGCTGAGAATGCCTGGGAAGAGAGTATTGCAGCGGATTGAGGTATATGGGGGTTATAATAGCATAAATCATGGAAATATACCTAATTCTGAAAATAGCTCATTTTTGGAGCAGTGAGCGGCTTGTAATGATAGCTAACTGTTTGCATATATTGTTGCTTGCTGCCCTAGAAGCTGTTTAATCATGAATATAGATGTTAGGTAAAGGGCCTTCTCGTGGTGATGAGTTCACCTGCATGATACTCGCCCTATTGGGGGGGGTTTGGGGGGGGGGGTCGGGTATGACAAGGGTCATGCTGGGGGAGGTGTATGGGGGTATTGAGTTGAATATGGCGGGATGTGAGGGTAACCATGTTGTAGAGCGTATTTGCTTCCATAGTGGTGAATATAGCCGGAATCAGCAGAGTCATAATATATTACGAGATGTGGCTGGGGGTGTTGCTGCCGGGGGGTTGCAGGGATGGTCATAAGACAGTGGCTGATCACTACTAGGTTGCGAATGGTAAGTCCTTAGTAGGTGCTGTACTTGTACCGTAATAAACGGTATATGTAGAACGAAGAGCTTTCTGCAAACCAAACCTTTCGCATTTATGTACCCCTCAGCCAACGTGACGACACCCCCCCACCCCCTCCCCGCACCTGCTAAGAGCTTTCGTCCGAACGAAACTCAACTACGGGTATACTGGTACTGCTTGTACATTTGAAACCTCTCTACTGTAATTCTACAATCCCCCCCTCCGTGCTCTCTAGCCTTTCCGAAGCGGCTTGTATTCCCCTGTGTGTTCCTTTTCAGTAACCGGTCTCTGGATTGTGCTCAGCTCGTTCGTACGCCCTGTAAAGCGACCGGTGGGTTACACGATAAAGTCCCTGCCTCATACTGTATAAGATTCCTCAATTAGGTGACAGAACTACAGTATATCCATCCTATACCGATCCTCTGACGCAATTCCATTTGCGCTGCTATCCAAATGTCCTCCAACAACCCTAGGATCATCAAAATCGGCTCCCGAAACTCCAAGCTCGCCCTCATCCAGACCGAGATTGTCATAGCAGAGCTAAATTCGCATTTTCCCCATCTCATTTTCGAGGTCACATCTATGGCTACTAACGGTGACAAAATCCTGGACAAGCCACTACACAGCATTGGCGCAAAGTCCCTATGGGTCAAGGAGTTAGAGGAGCTGATGCTCGAGGGTTCAGTGGACCTTATAGTGCATAGTTTAAAGGGTCCGTCTCTACCAGATTTGTGGGCGCTGGGACTGTCACTGACCCCGGCTCTCAGATATACCAACACAGCTCCCGGTCGGTTGCAGGATTGACACTATACTTGCTCGGGAGGATCCTCGTGATGTCGTGGTCATGAAGGCGGGAAGCACATATACTGATATATCACAATTGCCCCCGGGATCAGTCATTGGTACCTCTTCGGTTCGTCGGTCGGCTCAACTCACTCGAGCATACCCCCATCTTAAGTTCGAAGACATTCGTGGCAACATGTAAGATGTTCTCGGTAATCTCCGAGGCATCCATACTAAATTCACCAACAGAGGAACTCGTCTCAGCAAGCTTGACGACCCAGAAAAACCCTACGCTTGCCTCATTCTCGCCGCTGCCGGCCTTCTCCGTCTCGGCCTCGACTTACGAATCACGCAATACCTCTCGCCGCCTACTCTTTTCTACGCCGTAGGCCAAGGTGCTCTTGGAGCAGAAACCCGAACTGAAGACCGGGAAATTGAGGTACTGGTTGAGAAGCTGATTCACAAGCCGACGCACCTAAAATGTATCGCGGAGAGAAGCCTAATGAGGACACTAGAAGGAGGATGCTCAGTCCCAATTGGGGTAGATACGAAGTTCGTGGGTGGTGCTGAGTCAACAGACCCAGTGACGGAACCGAAGCAGATGCAAATGGCTGCCACGGTTGTTGCTGTTGATGGCATGAAGGCATCAACGGTGGATGTTACTAGCAAGGAGGCTGTGACAAGTGTAGATGAGGCGGAGGAGTTTGGACGGGAGGTCGCAAGGCGATTGATCGAGGAGGGTGCAGGGGAGATATTGAAGGCAATTGAGCTGAACAGGGCAATTGTTGGTGCCTAAGCTAATGGCTTTGTATGATGTGATGACAGGAGGATTTGAATAGGCGTGGGAGAGTTACCCACCCTTGCAATTATACCTTGTTTTTATTCCAATTTGTAGTTTGTTCTTATATCTTTGTTACAGGTTTTCCATATGGGTGCCATCTTTTTCTTCATCCTAGGTATGAGGTTAGAGTAAGTTAATGTAGATTATAGATGTAGAGCACCTGCATTGTGCCAGAGGCTGACCTTCAATACTTGTTCATATGCTTTTATTGCATTCTGCATTACTGCATACGCTGCTGCATGTACTAAGTAAGCATCTCGATGCCGATTTTTAGTTGGAACTATCGGAGACTCGGGGAACCTGTCGCGGACTCGACCGCTCCCGCGATTGCGCCCCACCTCTGCAGGGTCTGTTCCCTCCTAGATAGCCTTCACCTTGCGGTACCGACCTCCCTCAATCCAGTCGCCCCAAATACCTTCAACCATGTCGCTGAAGTTGGCTCTTCCCAAGGGGTACCGACCCCGCCAAACCCTCTGCACAAGAGCTTAGGTAAGGCGCTGTTCATCTACAACGAAGTCTACACGAACCAAGTCATCTATTCACTACACCGGTCGATGAGGGTAACTTATCCCCATCTTGGTCGTCGAAAGGCCATCTCATTTACTAACCTTCTCATCCACCACCAGGACACCCAGCGCAAACAACTTTCCTTCGTCGGGAAACAATCCGTCCCGCCAGCCTTCGCAAAGACCGCTGGCGGCCCCTTGCCTGTGTGCACTTCCCCACCACACAATTCGGTCTCGACACCCTCGGCTCCTCCGGGAATTCCGAATAATGCACGAAACGCAGTACGACAAGGAGCTCTTGAAACTCCCCAAGGTCGAGTTGAAAAAGAAATTACAAGACCAGAAAGCAAACTCTGTGGCGGATTTATCAGCTGCATTACAGATGCAATTGGAAAAGTTAGAAGCGAAGGATGCCAGAACGGGAGCGGAGGAGATTGTCATCAAGTGGCAGGATGTGAGTGATGGAGAGTTGGCAAAGACTTGGCCAGGGGAGGTGGTGCATATGAGGGGAGCGAGGCCGGAGAGGTATAGTTTTTGCGAAGGAGGATATGCCACAAGAGCTTTTGGAGGCTTTGAATAGGGATAAGGAAATGGAGATGAAGGAGCATATTGTGAAGGAGAAGGAACGGCTTGAGGAGGTGGCACGGGTGAAGGCTGTGGAGGCGCAGGAACGACTTGAGAAGCAGGAGGAGGACGCAGAGGAAAGAAGAGGAGGGGCATTGTCATGAAGAAGCGTTGAGGGAGAGAGGAGGAATTCCAAGGATCTCTCATGGATCACTCATTGTATATATATGTACACATTTTCTTTGAAAATATGTTCTGTCCTTTAACTGGGCAGGTATAGAATAGCGACAATGGCAGAGGGAAAATTAGAAGACGGCTTTGTCTGCACCGAGACCATACTTCGAATCCGATATGGCTAGAATAATCTTTATTATGGAAATTCAATAGCTCACAGAGGATTTGTTGCTGCGATAAATGCAAGGTTCGGCGATATCTCGTTCATTCAGACTGGTGAGGTGGGGTGAGCAGGTTGATTATATATATATATGAGTGGTAGCCGTTCGTCTAATCCCGACGGCCCACCTCGTCGAGTCCCCATCACCACCAAGGCTTCTCTTCCCCTTCGCAATATCGCCATCTCCAGCGGCTGCTGCTGGCACGAGACCAAAGCCTTGCAATTCCGAAGTCCATCACACGCATAAGCAGCACTCACCCCGTCCGCCCAACCCCTCCATCACATCACGCAGCCACATCACGCAGCTTTGAATGGTCAGTAGCAACCTGATCCCCCACCCCGATCACTCAGCATCTAGGAGGCGTCCATACTTTACCCCGCGTAACGTTGTCGCTAACCTCCGGGTCGCCCATCATTCGGGAAAACAGAGTGGCTCACTCGTCCCAGCGCTCCGCGCTTGCGCGAGTTCACCTCTTTCACACAGTGCCGGAGAAGATAGCTGCAAAGGTGCGTTTCGAGAAAGCAAAGACCAGCCAATACGATGTTCACTGCGACAGCCCGATCAAGGGAGCTACCTGGCGTCCCAGCTAGCAATTCGGTCCCCAGGGTTCTATCGCAGCTTCCCCAATGGCCAGCACAATCACAAACCCCCTCTCCCCCTCCTCTCCCCTCCCCCCTACCGCCTTCAGCTTCCCCGCTGCAGTGCCGTGAAGGACCATGACGGTGCCTTGCGGCAACCAAGAAGTGCCTGTCCTAACCCCCAGCCTTATCTATTATCTAGTTCCTGAAGAGTCACTCGTGGAATGTAGAGGTTGCCGTTGATTCGTAGGTTCCCCTCCTCCTAAATTTTCCCAAACTCCATATTCTATTCACTTGTCTTGTTGAGCATTCTGGACGTCTGGCCCCGCGTGCTTTGCACTTTCACAGAAGGTGTAACCAACGGCGTCGCTTGCATGAGGTACTGCCCTTACTGCCTTCGAAGGTTTGTATTCCTCGCTCCGTGATAGCTGTTCGCCTAGTTGGACAGCACTGCGAACTCGTTCGCCTGGAGGCAGCCAACCACGACAAGTTACAGGATATAAACACAACAATTCTCTGATCTACTGGCAACCCCCCAATATTAACCAACACAATCACATCTACATAATTCGGCTTCTGCACCATTGGAGATAATAATAGCGTTGCACACTGCACAGCCGGCAGGAATTGTTAGGCCACATAACTTCATAGTCTATAACGTTCGTCTGCAGCTCCTGGCCACGATATACCGATATACTGGAGACTGGTGCACCCGAGAAGTATTACAACACACAACCGAACTTCAAACGAGCTCGGACCTGGACTCGCAGCCGACTACTATTGCCCGAAACCAGCTGGCCTATATTTCCTTTCTTGTCTCCACATATTTTTCCTTTTTTTCCTTGCAACTTCACAAATCGTTAGCGACAGATCGAGGGGCGTTGTCACTGACACCATGTCGTTCAATATACGGCGTCCCGGCAGATACTTTTCCTCAAACAATGCTGCTGGTTCCGCTCCATCCCCTTCGGCAGGGGTTAGTATATCAAGTATACACAAGGTGTTCGATAAATACAGGGGTAAGTCCAGAGCCAAGTTGTTTGGAGGATGGGGAACCGGTGGAGTCCTATAGGTGATGGACGACTAACATATGAGGGATTCCGTGGTGAACAGAGCGGAACGATCCGCAAGATGTTATAAATGTCAACGGCACTATGGCGTATATACAAGGCCTCGGAATGGACCTGGAGGAACCAGCCGTTCTTGCTCTTTGCGAGGCTCTGAAAGCTCCAACTATGGGTGAATTCTCACGGAATGAGTTTGTCGAAGGATGGAAAAACATGGGGTATACTTCACTTCCCACAAATCAATCTCATACGTTCAGAATGTTTCTGAATTTGCATTACTCCCATAGGTGTGACACTATCGAGAAGATGCGTGCCAAGATTCCAGAGCTACGGAATAATATCTCCAATGACGAAGCGACTTTTAAGCGGGTTTATCTCTTCACATACACCTTTGCGCGGCGCCAGGACAGAAGTCGCTACCCCTCGACACAGCAATTGAGTACTGGAAGCTGCTGTTGGAGAGGAAATGGAACACATATCAATTTATGGATAGAGTTTCTTGAGAAGGAATACAAGAGGTCCATTGCGAAGGATACATGGAATATGCTGTATGACTTTATGGACTGTGTAATAATGACCCAGAATTGAAGAGTTATGATGAGGAGGGTATGCATCACTTTTTTTTCTCTTGGGGGGGGAGGAAGGAAGGAACAAGCTGACCAGTATACTGACTGAATAGGTGCCTGGCCGTCGATCTTGGACTCGTTTGTGGCATTCGTGAGGAGAAAGGCTGGAGGAATATGGATACTTCATAGAGTGAATATCAGGCAGGCGCTGAGAGTGGGGATAGGGAAAGAGAGTTTGATGATGATGCTGTCGTGGTTGCCTCAAAGGTCCACAGACGGAGGAGGCTCACCTGTTTGCATGATGAGGATTACACTGGAGATTTCACTTTGGTTTGAGGTTTGAGGCTCGCTGGTTTCATGTTTATGAGGCTGAGCGCGGACTGCCTGCGGAAGTTGGCGGCTCAAGGCAGAGGTTGTTGCAAGTGGTGGAAGGGGAACAACGAATTTATATGAAGTGCTACGTTGGTGTGGAGCTGGGTAGTGGGGATCGGAGGGAGGTTTAGTGCTTTACAGCCTTGTCTGATGCCTCATATTCGGTTATTTTTCTTTTATAGAAATCATTAGTCTGGTTAGAAATCATACAGTGCTTGAGTCACGTGGCACATCGGTATTATCCGTTGCTCGCACAAAGGGTCGAGGCTACATGCACATCTGAGGTTTGTCGAGCTGGGAGTATTCACCGATATACACATGCGTACCTACTTGTAAGCAGCTGTAAAGGGGGGGGGGAGGCCTTTGGTGCAAGACCAAGCTATACCCAACTCGCCCCGCTGTACCTGCCACCAGACGATGCGTTACTCTGCACTGACAGGGCCCCAGCCGCCGCAATGCGATAGCATCTCCAACTTGGACCTGTCTCCCATACTGCGAGTTTGCGACAGAATCTCCAACCGCGGCACGAACGGGATTCGCCCTTGTCTATAAACACCGTACTGTACGTCTGGCCTTTTAGGCTCGTCTTGCCTTCGAGGGGGGAGTTTCAGCAGTTGCTCGCTGGCGTTTTGGTCGTGCCTGAGCTGGTTAAGCGGCGCAGCTCGTTGAGCCTCAAGGAAATTCTCGAAGGAGTTGTGTGTGTTGGAGGAGCCAGTGTCAGTACCGGACCGTACACCAAACATCTGTGTGTCTGTGTGCCCCAGGGAGGGCTGAAGGTGAGAGGACTGAGACAAGGCAAGCCGGACGAGGCAAGCCGGACGAGAGGCTCAAGAACCAGAGCGTCATTGGTCCGGGGTCGGAAACAAAATACCAAAGCAGGTACACAAACGTAGAAGTATAAACGTACATCAACCTTGACTCTCCTATCAGCCTGCCCGTACATATACACCCCATACATCCACACAAAGTCACAGCATCCACACACCGAACCTCCTTTACCTCCCTGCTACTCACCAGCCGTTCCTCCAACATCAGCCTCAACAAACAATAGCAACATATATACCCCTCTCATCGCAACGTCGACCTTTTAGGCCTCCCCACCCGCCGTCGGCTAGGCTAGGTCCGGGCCGTCAACAACCCCACCAACAAAAAGCCATGGCCCCGCCCTCCTCCTCCAACATTCTCGTTGCAATACCTCCTCACCACAACCGACCTATCTACAATAGTCACAACTATTGCCCTGGTGGTAGTATTGGTTTACGTTTTGCTCACCAATCTCCCTCAATCAGTGTATAATTTCGTACTACTTCTGGAAGGGTTGGTGGGTTGTTATGGGGATTGATGGGAAGGAGGGGCGGGAGAGGTTGGAGTTGCTGTTTGGTGGGTTGGGGGGAACTCTACGGGAGGAGGAGGAGGACGAGGAGTGGAATTTTCAGCAGGTTTGGGGAATCTTTTCTAATAGTATTGGTGTGAAGCAGGGAATGGTGTGCAGTATGGGATGAGGACGGGGGGAATTATGAGAGGGAGGATGGATATGCGGCCTCTGGAACCAAGGAAACACATTATCAGAACTCGGTATTGCAAGCGATGGCCAGTCTGACGAGTTGGAGAAGGCATTGGATGCGTGGCATACACTCAAGATGAGGATGGGGAGCCGAGGCGGTGGTGCTGAGTTTGAAGGGAATATTAGGGCGCTGAATAGATATGGAAAGCCGCTCTATGTGCCAGGACTCCTTTCGGGAGGCACGGAGCGAGGGGGGGATTTATAATGAGCAGCAGGATGCACAAGAGTTTTTTCAGAAGGTAACGGCGGGGTGGAGAGGGAGGTTGCGAAGCTTTGGGAAGGCTGAGGGCGGGTATAAGGGGTTGGGGTTAGGGAGGCGGTGGGGGGATTGAGTATAGGTGGGGATGCGGCTGATGATAGTAAGGAAGGAGAAAAAGTAGCGAGGGTGGAAAGGAGAAAGTAAGAGAGAAGAGGCCAGCAGTGACCCGCGGAGCGTATACGATGTTGGATTAAACCAGAGGAATTAGAAAAACCCTTTCCAGGGATGGCGGCACAGAGAGTAGGTTGCTTGAAGTGTGGGTATGTGGAGAAATCCGACTACAGTCGTTCACTAGCCTCCCCTTGAGCTTGCCATCTGATGTAAGTTTCCCCTGCCCAAGAGGTATATAATTCATCATATCGGCTGACGGTCTACATACGAGTGCACGCTTGAGGAATGCTCGCTGAATACACCCTCATCGAACATATTCCCCAAGTTGATTGTGACAAATGTACACTCCTCTACCACCGATCCCGACTCTTAAACCTGCTCGAAAATCTCCCCTCTCCTCATCTCCCACATCTTTTTTTTGAAGGAAACCTTGAGTAATAGACTCGAAATAGTCAATCAAGCTATCTCGAAGATGATTTCTCGCCAGAGGTGTTTGAAACTTGCTTTGCCCAAGGGCAGGGTTGGTGTGAAAAACGAAACAAACGATGATTGCGAGCCGCCAAAGGTGCTCGTGTTTCATTTGAATCGAGCCAGTTTGATATACATAGTGGGTTGTGAGGAAGAATTTTGCGGGGTGAAGGTGCCGTTGGTTGGATATTGGGGCTGTTCCGGGCGTGGTTGTGAGGGTGAGGAGTGGGGGTAGATCCGGCGAAACCGATTTCTGGTAATGGAATGGAGGAGGGGTGGAAAGTGGTGGGGGGTTGTATGAACTGAAAGGATTGGTGGCGCATTATGGTGGACATCATAATGGGCATTATATCTGCTATCGTAAGACGGGAAAGAGGTGGTGGAAGATTAGTGATCATCAGGTTTACAGGGTTATGGCAGCGGAGGTGGGGGTAATGAATGGGTTTATGGCGTTTTATGAGAGGGTGGTTGATGAGGAGGCGTTGGGTGGGTGGAGGAGAAGGAGGGAGAAGGAGAAGGAGCTGGCTAGGGAGGTGGCTAGGATGAGAGGGTGTTGGTGGCCGGACGGAAGGAGGGGGAGTTGGGGCTGGAGGTGCCTAGAGCCGGGGGCGTGGGCATCCTAGGGAAGGCTGGGTGTGGGTGTGGGTGCAGGCGTGGGGGGACTGGGTTGGGGCTGAGTCTAGGTAAGGAAGTTTGGTAGTGATAGTGATGTTGATGCTGTATTGATGGGCTGGGAGTAGGGACGTTGATGGCGAGGCTAGGAAGGAGAGGGTGGGAACTTGATGTGGGTGTGGGTGTGGGTGAGGTAAAAGAGGAGGCGGAGGCGGTGAAGGAGGAGAAAAATAGCGAAGGCTACCATTGGATTCCGACTCGGCACTACCAGCGGCTGGACCGTTGACACGGTGGAAGCAGTGTCAGTAATTACGACAGATACAGAGAAGCATGATCAGACGCCCCAGATGATAGAAAATAAGACAGAAAAAGAGAAAGAGACGCAAAAGGAGAAAGCGCAGTTACCATCTCCATTGGAGGGCGGGGAAGAGAGAGTTAAATTTGATATAAGGGTAAATACGACTGCCAATGGTGCTGTTATAGCAGTGATGAATGTTGTTGGGAAGGAGGAAGATACTAAAGCTAGGCCACCAACACCCCCAGCAGCACAAACATCAAGATCACCAACACCGCCGGGAATAAAGAGGGCGAAGAAAGGGCAGGAGGGGTAGTGTGAATGGGGAGCGCGCCTGCGCCCTGTCGATGGTAAGGAGGAGGGGGGGAAAGTGGTATTGGTGAATTAGCAGGGTGGGAGGAAGGAACCTAATAGTAGTTTTCTATGAGAGATTTGCACGTTTTGGCGTTTGTGTGTTTGCTTTTGGTTTTTTGGGTTTGGCTTGAATAGGTCCTCCCGTGAGGTCGAGGCTAAGGAATTTGTTTTGCGTTGCGTTCTGCGTTTGCGTTTGCGTTTGAGATATTTTAAGCGATGGCTCGGTAAAAGGGGTTAATGATATCTACTTATTTCTCCTAGAAGGAATCAATGAACTGAGAATTTTGGTTGATTATCAATACTGATGGTTACTGGTGACAACATCTTGAAGAGATGGGTTTTTCGTAAAATATGCGTCCGTTAATGAAATCGGGAACAGGGTTTACGGGCATGGGTAGAAGTTGGGTTACTTTGAGTTTCTAATGATAGGCAGTGGTGATGATAGTAGAGGTTAGGCATGATAGGAAGTGAGTTGGGTTTACCCCTCAATTGAAGGTTGGAGGACTGTGTTGTGGATCGGGATGAGATAGGCGCGGTCATAGGCGGGATCTGAGTGGAGTAGGGAGGATATGAGGGATTATTTCGATGCTAATATACGTAGAGGGGAATAGAGCAGTGATGTTGGTAGAGTTGCTTGAAGTTGACTGGGTGTGGAAGAGGGAGAGCGGTTACTCTGAATCGAAGGTGTGGAGTTTTGTGGCTGGGTTCGTCTTCTTTGGAGAGCGGCTCGCAGATGGAAGTAATAGAGGCAGCGAGGATGCTCCTGGTTGGCTGGATTAAATTGGGTTTGGTGAGGTGGGATGGGTGAGGGGGAAAGCGCTGGGGTTACCCTGAGCTAAGCTCTGCTGCTACGGAATCAACGGAACCAGAGTATCCCGATCGACAGATATTGAAGTACCTGGGGACTTATAGATTACAGGTAAAAGATACAATGGAGGTCCGCGGTGGGGTGGATAGGTGTGGGTATAGAGTTTGGGGAATGTGAAGAAATAGAGCGTAATGATAGAGGCCTATGCACCTACAGCTATGAGACGAAAAAGAGTGGGTAGTACATTGAATCGGCCTAAGTGGGGGGAGGGGGTTGAAATGAGATCGGTAACGAGGGCTGGAGGTAAATATGGTGTCGACGGTCAACTGATCACTGTAAGGGGATGTTGATCTTCGGAGATTAACCACAACCACGTGCGGGATAGGCCATCATATCATGCAAGGTATGACAGGTATAGAGGTTATGTCAACATGGACCAACCGGGAAATAAATAGACAAAGAGGCTCCCGATCCCAACACCTATTTTTTATTTTTATTTTTTTTATTTCTTTTTTTTCCCTGGGTATATATTTATATTATCGCAAACTTTGAATCTCTGTGCTACCTACAGTACATAAATGGAGAGATTGACAAATCCCCTTCTTAGGTACTTAGTAAGGTATCCTGTGAAACGCCATATACCTCAGGTATTAAAATATGTATATCTATATATATACATACAAGCGTTAAACTCAACATCGACCCGTGGCCACCCCACGCTTAATATGCCATGCCCACGCTTTAACAATGTGCATCCGGATCCCCAATGCCTTTCAGTTTCCTTCCCCCCCCCCCCACCTCTTTGCCTTGTACAAACCCCAGAAACCCCGCGGTTGAAACCTAAAGTAACCATATATATAATAATTATTGCAACTGTTACTACTACACTACTATAAAAAAGTATTTACTTGTAACATTTCATTCGATTTTCTTTACCTCCACCCCTACTCTGACCAAAAATATCTAACTTTTTTTTTTTTTTTTTTTCTTTACTTCTACTTCAAATAATTCCCGTACAGTAAATACGAAGAACTACAACACCACCACCACCACCACCACCACCACCACTACCTAGTACAGTACTACCACCACCAAAAGTCCATAGTTGGGGGGAAAAAAAAAAAAAAAATATAAAATAAAAAATATAAATATTGGTAAAACAAAAACAAAAAACAAAAACAAAAACAAAACAAACAAAAAATAAATCCAACAACCGTTTTCCCCATAAACAAGTCAAAAAAAAAAATTTATATATATATATATATATCCCCCCTTCCCCACCCCTCCCCCTCCCTCCTCCTTTCACCCAATACAAACGTCTCTCCCAACCAATCCGAACCCCTGACCCCCTCCCCTAACAAATCTTAATGCTGATCCCCCTCTCCCGCCACATATGTAACTAACCTAATGGTAAAGACCTATCCCACTACCTAGATAGACTACCTAGACTACCAGTACCTACTTACTTTGCTTATCGCCAGCCTTCTCTCGTATCGATATCGCTAACCCAACCCAACCCTCCCCATCCATCTCTCTCACAGCAACAAGCAAACTGAGACATCATCATCATCACCTGACATAGAAAAGCATACGTTTACGTAGGTAGTCTGGTTGCACAACCTCTCGTAGAGATCCATCTCATGTCTCACAATCTGAAACCAACTCTTTGGGGGGGGGGGGGGGGAAAACATACAAACAACCCCATGTCTATTCTGCTGCTAAAATATATGCTTTTTTTTGCTCTACTTCCCAGGCTACGTATGTTTGTAGGTCGTTGGGTTGTATGTATGTCTCAACTTCAATTTCCCTCCCCTCCCCCCCAAAAAAAAAAAAAAAAAAAAAAAAAACCAAACTTCCCACTACTGTATGGACTCAGAGCATTCCAGGTAGAAAACACTAAATATTCCCCTAGAATCCTCTTCCCACATCACTCAAATCAGATTCACTCGTGAGGCACTGCAGTAAAGTGTGTATGTATGTGATTAATCCAGTCATTCTCATTTCATTTCGTCATAGGTCATTAAAGTCATCAGAATCATAAATCCCAAAATATCAACGCCGTAATTATTCCCCTCAGCCGTACCCAGTGTCCAGTACCTAGTACCCCAGCCTTCCAACTTTCTATGTTCCCAGTGTTCCCCCTTTGCCTTGCTCACTAAGAACTCTCAAATTAAAAAAATTATAAGCAAAAGACACCAGTTGTCCCAATGCAAAAACACGAGGAAACCCCATAAAAGCCCACCACCGGGTATTGTATGCAAAAAAAAAAAAAAAAAAACACCGTGTAGTTACCCAAAACAAAACAAAAGCAGCTAGCCAACCATTTTGGTACACCTATAAACACAAGAAATACCCAAAAGATCCCAAAAAAACTGAAAGCCGCTTAATCAGTTCCATACTGAACATACTTGCTAACCGCAAAGCCCCTGGTTCGATTGTCCTCCTCTTCCTCCTTCTCCTCTCCTCCTGCTCCCTGTAGTAGACATCTCCCTCTGACTCCTCCGCAGATTCGTAGTAGTCGTAAGCAATGCAGAAGCTCGCCTCATCTGAGAACCGAGTCTTCCTTGAAGATGCAGATGAGCTAGTCACATTGCTAGCAGTATCGAGCTGGTAATCAGCCAAATATCCCTTTTCCCTAGACTCAGTAAAGTCTTCATTGCATGTGGTGCAGTGCCTATATAGCTATGAGCAGATGGGTTCTTGGAGACGCTGCTGTAGCGGAGAGAATCCTGCTCGCTGTGTT
>WHUX01000624.1:0-16756 GCA_015179025.1 Terfezia claveryi
TGATTCAGAGTCTGATCCATCTGAATCATCAGGGTTACCAGATCTAGGAGGAGCTGACAATCTAACCTTAGCTGGAGTTTTGCTAGGTGTTTGTGGAGGCTTAAGAGTAGGTGGAGGAATGTGTTGAGGTTGCTGAGGTGGTGGCATAGTATTAGATGTAGTAGTACTAGCAGGGTTCTGAAATGAGGTTGTCTGAGTTTTGGTACTAGTGTTTATGCGAGATCCAGGAGGGGCTGAAGAGCTTCTTGGAGGCGGAAAGACTGGAGAACGTGGTTTCGGGTATTGAGAGGAGGAACTAGATCCACAAAAAATATCTAAAGGATTCTTAGGTAAAAAGGTTTTATGGAATTCCTTTTTTGCATGAGATAGGAAGCTCGGGTGAGTTTCCTTAGTTTTCTGTAGTGCTGTTGGAATTCCTAAATGATCTGATCCACGTCTTGCTGGTTTTTCTGGCGTGATCGGAAAATGTCCTGGAACATTTTGTTGCTTGAGTTCCTGAGCTAATTCTGAAGTAGCTTTGATTAATTGAATAAATCCTTCATAATCATTACTAAATGTTTTAGCTCTTGGTTTATGCTGGTAATAGAACGCAGACATGTTCGTGATCATATTGAATAATTCATTTTGATCTTTGGGTTCAGGCTGAAAGGATTGCTGAGGCTTGATTGGAGTAGGTTGCTGAACAACTACTGCTGGACCTTTTCCTTGAGTTGATAGTTTAGGAGTTTCTTCTTCCGTTTGATACTCTTCTAACTCATCATCATCCTGTTCGAGTTCTTCTTCCTCATCTGCCTTAGATGATTGTCTAGATGTGGTTCTAGAACTAGGATTCTGTTTGAGAGGACTAAATTCAGGGTCATGGCCTGAAAGTCTGCTAGAGGTTCTAAGAACTGAGTGTTGTTCTGATGCCATTGGGGCTTGCTTAATTTCGTTTGCAAGGCTTTTACTGAGATTCTGAAACCGTGTGGTTGCTAAAGAGGCTAGTACTGAATAACTAGTGCTGACAGAAGTATGATGGCATTTTTCTGGAATGACAAGGGAGAACAGTGACTGACTGATTCACAGGCCTTGTTGAGCTCGGGTTTTGGAGTAGCTAGAGTAGCTAAAGGAATTGACTAGAGTGTCTAGACAAGGTTCAAGAGGAACTAGGGGTGATCAAGCCCTAGCAAAAGAGGAGGAAGAATTTTAAAGCTGGTTTGCAGGTAAAAAAAATGTAAGTGTAGGCCAAGTTAGTAGAGGTGTTCCTGAGATGAACACGGCTCTACCAACGTAGTTGGGCAGTAAAGCACACTGTCTAGGTCCTATACAGGAGTCCCAAAGAGCGGCTGGCTGTTGGTGTATTTGGGGGGTGTTTGGGAGAGTCACGGAGATCTGGAGAAAGAATATTACCGGTGTAGCTTGTATATTCTGATGTTGCTTGACTAGATGGTACTGAAAGAGATCCTGTCCTATATAGAGGCCGCGGAAATAAGGTCTTTAATAGACACTAGATTTCTGAGGCTATGAGTCTAAACGAACTCATATAAGGACAATCATCAAGACTCATTATGATACCTGATCATAATGGATACAAGATGGCTCATTCTAGATACGTTCTGTATCATAGATGACGCCAGAGAAAGTAATAGAAACGAGGCTGACAATAGAATAGAGAATAAGATATGACATCAGTTGCCGAACAAGATAGGCAACTGGAACAGGAGAAAGTGGTTAGCTTGCTGACCACATAAAACATGTCAGTAATTAGTCAGAGATAAAGGAAAGAGATAATGTGCTAAAGAAAGACAACACTAATACATGTGTAATCCATATACTAATCCAACTGAGGAAAATACCTAAACAAGTAAAATGCGTCCTAAACATTAGATAAAGAAAATCCTAAAAATAGGCAAAGAGATTCCAACGTTCAAACAAGACTTATAGTAAGGAGAAAAACAAGTATTCCTTACACTTCTCTTAGCAGTTATTTGGTCCTTCAAAATCTTCTTCATTATCCTGTTGAATACCTGCACTTCATTCGTATATCCTTGGGGTAGGGTAGTCATTCTAACAAGTCCCAGTGGAGTTTGAAATGCAGTCATATCTCGGCTAACCTCCGCTAGCTCACATTGATCATACCTGGAAAACAAGTTGAGCAAGGATAGCAATAGAAATCCAGTGAAGTCCTCACTATATTCTTCCGCAGATAGAGGCAAGCTCACATCCTTAATGGTTACTGCATTCAATCTTTGAGCTGCGTTGATGAGTCGATATCCCTTATCTTTTTTTTTAACCTGGAACCAGGGATTACGGTATGGACTACAACATCTTTCCAAAGCCCCACATTCAAGCTTCCTTTTCACGATATCAATAACCTCTCCTTCTAGTGCTTTCAGGACTCGAAAATTAGCAGCTTGCTATGGTACATGTTCGATAGTAGGAATCCTATGAGGTGGTTCGACTTCAGACTTGAAAACCCTTTTCTCCGTAAATTTAAAAGCAATTCCTGCTTCCCTGCTAAACAAAACTTCCATAAGAACATCCCGTTCTTCAGCGGTGATTGTTTCTCCAATCTTCAACTTGGTAATTCTTTCCGAAGTGAGCCTTTCCCCTCTTTTCAAAGAAGAAAACTTAGGGATAGTCCATGGGTATTTGTTTTCAAGTGACGGATGTCCTATAAGATGTTCCTTCCAATTCTCTAACCCTTCAGGTTTCAATCCCCCTTTATGCAGAATATTAGCAGGACGAATTTTTTCTTGCTTTCTCTTGTATAGGGTCCGTCCTTCCACCTTTTTAAGCGAATCTGACCCTCGCGTAAAGCTCCTTACGCAAATGTCAGATTTTCCTTCCGTAATTTTCAGCAGCTTCCCTTTTTCTATCTTTAAGGTAAAAACATCCCCATTTTCATCAACTTGAACTTCCTCCCATACCTCACATCCTAGGTTACTGGACTCAACATCCGAATCCTCAGGAGTATCGTCAACTTGTCCATTGACCTTCAAGCAAGCCTTCATCGATCTGGCTACTCTTCGATTTCGTTCATGATGAGATGGAACTAAGCAGAATGTCACTGCGTTTCCTTTTTCGTCATGTATCGTAGTATAACAACTCCCATCGTCTCTATTGTCATGCTTCGCTCTGACCATCCTCTCCCAAGGCCTTCCCAAGATTATGTCTTGGGATAAGTTTTCCATAACAAAAAATCGACATCTGGTTGATATCCCTCCGATCCTTACCTCAACATCATGACAAATTCTATATGCCTTCGTCCTTTAATTGTTTGCTGCTCCAACAGACCAATCCACAGCCAAATTAATAGGTAATTCTAACTCCTCGAAGACATCTTTACTCATCAAATACAACTTCGCTCCTGAATCTATCAGCATCTCATACTCCGTCTCTTCAACTCTACCTTTGCACTTAGAGGAAGCACACGCATATAGCTTCCTGAGCGCCTCTTTCCAACCAACAGTGAATGCCATGGCATCTGGTTCATCCGCTTTTTCCTTGATCGGTAGAACTCTCTTAACGCCAAACCATTGTTGAATTAGTTCTAGCGAAATCAATAGAAGCTCTCGAACGGTTACTCCTAGTACAGGTGCATCCAGAGTTCTTTTACTAAGATCTTTAATATTTACTTCTTCTCTCAAGGTAGCCCATAGCTTATCGTGAGATTGTCTAGGTTGCTTCGAATCAACCTTACTTTGATCCTTCTGTCTGCGCTTCAGGATTCTTGGAGGTACGGAAAGGTTGAAAGGTTGTTTCGATTTTCGATTGCTTTTGCCAATATCCTCAATATCTCTTATTCTTTTCTCCTCAATCAATGCTTCTTTTGATGCTTTGAAGACCACCAGTTCAGCATTGATTCTTTCCTCAATGACATTACAATCAACATCTTCCTGATTTTCCACGAAAATATACTACGCTTTTGAAACCTCACTTTCCTTCTTTCTCAGGTAGTCTCAGACCCAATCTTTTTGCCACTTCATTCTTACCTCAACTTCATACGGAACAGGGATAAGAACTTCATCTCCTACACCCTAATGTCCAAGATACGTGAATCGATCTCTTTGGTAGACTTCTCCATGCTCAATTGCTTTCATTAAGTCATGACACTCCTCCTTCCTATGCATTTGACCATTCCAATAACATCCTCGAATTCGATTCGCTAACGATGCAGCCTAGTTTGGAGGGTAATCCCTATTTCCATATTGTCGAGGTGGGTAATAGGGAGCTGCCTGTGGTGGAGTCTTCATGAAGACATTTTTCAGGAACGAAATGTCAGTTTCCAACTTCTTCTGAGCTTCCATGTTACTCAGTTGGAGATCCTTCATCATTTTCGTTACCTCATCCAGTGGCTCGGCCTTCGTACGACTCCTACTCTCCATTTTTGGTTTCAATTCCTCTCTTAGCTTTGGGAGATTCTTCACCGAAGGGTTCATCTCTATTTGCTTCTTGGCCTTCCACAGCTTGCTCATCTATGAATCATCCTTTGTACATACATTCAACGCCTCCTTTTTTAGCTCCAGCCAGATAGTCACAGTTGAATCGGTATCGTCAATGTCAATCTTGCATCCTTTGCAAAGCTTATCTCCTATTTTGTCAGAAAAAGCCTGCAAAAACATAAATACTCGCGTATGTTGATTAATTACTAGCTTATTCACTAGAAGATTTGATCTCTCCGTGAATTCAAAAATGAACGTCCTATAAGCTGACACCAAAGGTTTCTTTTCTTTTCTCATATTCTGGACGAGATTCTGTAGGAATGTTTCCGTATTCCTGATTTGCTCATTGTCATTGTTCTTAAACTCCGCTTTAAGAGCGACCACGAAATCGTCCCAACTTTCCCCAGCCACATATGAATCTAGCGTCTTAATATACTTACCAATCATCTTCTCATAATAGAGAGGAACTTTTTTGATACATTGTGAGTCAGTCCAATCCATTGTTAATCCCTCCCATTGTACTAAAAAATCAGTAACATCAGTGCCATCAAAATATGGAGATCCTAATTGAAATGGAAGGGGAAACAGTGAAAAAGCAGTAGCTAATGTAGATTGCTGAGGAACATTCTGAGCCTGTGACTTTGATTCCATAGCTTTCTTGATTTTGGTAGGTGAAGATACAGTATCGCACACGTAGGCCTCCCTACGTGTGTGATAAAATAGAGGGTAAAATGCTTGCTCTCGAGAATTCTGACTGGGGTAATTTAACCCATGAAAATGTATGATATGCGTACGTTCAAGCTTAGGTGTGTCTTCTCTTGATTCTTCTCCTCTTCTTTCTGCTCGATTTTCCTCCATTCTTATGCTTTTTTGGGCAGCTATTCTGCACAAAATTTCAAGTACGAAGCCAATTATTATAACACCTCCCTCTTTTTCCTTATTTTTGAGTTGGGTGCGCCACAAGCAAAGAACAAAGAATAGGGACAAATACACAGAAACAAAAGCCACAAAAGCCACAAAAGCTAGGAAAGTCTCCAGAGGCTTTAACGTAAGGGTTACACTCAAAATCATGGCTGAAAGGGGTTTTTTCGATTCCCCTCCTTCCATACCAATTTTTTTTTTTTGAGTGATATTGATACCTATGTTCTGACAATTCTGCAGAAGTCCAATTATCCTACTGCCTCAGCTCTCCGGTCGAAGGGACCAATATGAAGAAGATTGCAAATAGTCAGAGTGACTATTACTGTCTTAGATGTCCGAAAAGTCGAAAGAGCTGGCGGAATCCACTGGTATCTTGCAGAATCATCGCGGAGTATTCTTATGATAAGCGAAAATCCTATAAGCGAGGATCGATCTCAACGAGAGATAAGAGATTCTTAAGACTTACGTGTCTCAACACATGCAAGTGATAGAGTAAAGCCTCAAAAAGTAAAAGACAATCGACAGCGGCATGCGAAGCTGGCTATCAATCGTTTTAAGGTAACAGAGCGAAGATTCTAGCACTTTCCTTGTGCATGTAAAAACGATGCGTATATTTCTTAATGAGTGTGTCAAAGTACAAGAATTCTCCTGCATAATATACCCCCTTTCCAGTGAGGCTAACAAACTAAAAAAATAACTTTTGCTGTTACCCTCATCATAAATAACTTCCTAGCCACCACACTGCGAATGCATGCATTTCCCTATATGTCTCCAAAAGCACGAGTTTCTGGCATATATATATATATATGCCCGCGAATGCATGAATTCTCGCATATATATATATATGTCTCCAAAAGCACGAGTTTCTCACATATATATATATATATATGCCCGCGAATGCATGAATTCCTACGAAACATATCACAAAGCATGAACTCCGCACATATTTCTATACAACGACTACGATTTCCCAATATGACTATTACCAGGCCAGGCATTGAATAGTACGGCACCCGCGGGCGAAAGGGGGCTGAGCGCCATTGATCACTGTCCTGCTACTTCTCTTCTTATCCCTTATCTCATTGTCTTCGGAAAGTCTAAATTGTCAGCTTTACCAGTCGGCCTTGGCAACTATGGTTTTCCTGTATATATACCTCCCTTCCCCACGTATTTTCCCTTCGCTCTATATCCCAGCACATTATGGCGAGTATTAGAGTGAGTATTGGAGTAAGTATTAGAGCGAGTATTAGAGCGAGTATAAGAGCGAGTATTAGAGCAAGTATTGGAGTGAGTATTAGAGCGAGTGTTAGAGCAATTGAAGCAGCCAGTGCATGTTCTATCTATATGTTCTGGTCCGTTCTGGGATTCTGGTCCATACCGGTATGGACCGGGCCGTTCCAGGATTGCCCGGGCCATACCGGTATGGTCCCCTATACCGGTATGGACTGGGCCATTGCGAGATTGCCGGGCCGTTCTGGGATGGTATATATATATACTCTGAGCGATGAACGAAGCCAAATTGAGTGGAAACTGGGTCTATTATATTTTATACATAACAAAAGCTCAAACTTCACTATGTGTAATTTCATGATACCTCTCGTTCATAGTACTATAGGTCTTGTTCTTTTCTGAATGCAGCAAAGTATCATGAACATGTTACATTATGCTCCAAAGCCACTTGTTTCCCATCATTACTTTCCTTCCATCGCAGTTATTTGGGTCTCGCAGGTATACTTTAATTCTGCAATACCTAGGTAGTTCTTGTTAGTCACCATGTACTTGAATTGGATATTAAGGAATTACTTCTCAAAGGTCACCTAGGATTTACTTCAATAATTGCGCTTTGAGATCAAGTGAAACCTAGGGGGTGAAACTGATTCAAATCAATAGCACCATTATCTTCTGACCAACTAACATTATGGTAAGGGCTGGAATGTCATAGTATGATGGTAATTCCGTGGTGTGCTCTGGTAATGTCAGTGTGCACAATATGTTACGTTGAATAAGTGTGTTGCGTTAAGGAAAATTCTCACGAACTAAAGGTTTCAATTCCGTAAC
The DNA here is from genome assembly GCA_015179025.1 of Terfezia claveryi. NCBI lineage: Eukaryota > Fungi > Ascomycota > Pezizomycetes > Pezizales > Pezizaceae > Terfezia > Terfezia claveryi. The sequence continues at coordinate 7,404 of WHUX01000624.1, forward strand.
GTACCAGAATATTTCTCTATATAATAACTTTCATTTCGGGTATACCTCTACTGAGTTTTTTTTTGGATAGGTCGCCTATGTTATCTCCGATATTCGTTGACCAAATGTTGCTACAAAATAACCTTCATGTCGGATATGTCCCTATTTAGTAATTTTAATGTCACTGTGGCCGATGTGGTGTTGTGGTAAATCCTTATTGCTATTCATGACATTGAACAATTTAATCCCGTAATGGCCTGGTCCATTGCGATATCCAGCCATACTGTAACGGCCTGGTCCGTTGTGATATCCAGTCCATACCGGTATAGACCGGGCCATACCATTATGGACCGGATCCCGGAACGGACCAGAACATATATATCTTATGCTCAATACTTCTGTGTATATAATTATTATTAAAGTGGATAGATTATAGTAACGGTACAGCGTAAAGGTAGCGTAGTGACCAGCGGAGAATTTACTGAGCAAGCTAGAGTCACAGGAGTGCGAGGACAATGTGGTTGAGGACGAGTGCAGTGGGAATTCAGTGTGCGTGATTGATTAAACTATCTAGAGAGCGAGTGGACAACGGTCTTAAGTACATGAATATGGAGAGGAAACGAACCATATGACAACCTAACTTGAAGAGGAATAAACGTAGAGAAATCCATAAGTAGAAAGGTTGTATGCATGTAATATTCAAATAAGACAGTGTGGGAAATAACGAGCATGGGTATATAAACATGTGAGTATAACCGTACAGTAACTATGCAGAGTAAGCTGCAGGTGAAACATGGTATAGTACTCGTAATAGAAACTAGATAGATAATAATAGAAAGGATATCGTAATAGAGAAACATATAACGATATAAGTTAATATAGACCCTCAAAATAGGAAGTAATAACGACATAGGAAGGGCACAGAATGTATGCCGCAACACTCTCTCTCATTCTGTAAGCCCGAGACTATTAGTATGATAGTGGTGGAGTACAGGAAGAAGACCTTTAGTCATAAGGTCAGCGTGGTTTTCATCGGTAGTAACATGACTGAGGGTAAATGTCTTGAGGATGAGTTGTTCTCTTGTGAAATGATATGCAACGTCGATGTGCTTCGTTCGAGGATTGTTGATGAGGGTTTCTGCAACGTTGATGGAGGTAGTGCTATCTGCGTGAAGATGGACAGGTATAGAGTGTCCAAGTTGAGAGAAGGCATGTATATACCAGAGTGCCTGACGAGCAGTTGTTGAGAGTGCCATATACTCGGATTCAGTGGTGGAGGCAGAAACAGAGTTCTGCTTCTTTGATAACCAAGATATAGCACAACCGTTTAGTAGAAAGACATAACCAGTAACAGACCGACGGGTATCGCGACAAGCAGCATAATCAGCATCAGAATAACCAACAAGTGACAAAGAAGACGAAGAAGGAGAACGTTTATAAGTAAGAGAAAGATTATGAGATCCAACAAGATAACGGAAAACCCTTTTAACAGCTGTATGATGAACCTTTAGAGGATGAGAAGAAAAGCGTGAAAGAAAGGAAACAGAAAAGGCAAGATCAGGACGAGTACAAGTAACAAGATACATAAGTGAACCAATCATCTGTTGGTATAAGGTACGTTCATGAGGAGGTTCTGAACCGTCAGCCTTAACCAGTTGTACTTTGGGGTCGATGGGAGTGAGAACTGATCGACAGTTGTTAAGTCCAAAGCGTTCAAGGATATTGGTGATGTATTGTCGTTGGGAGAGTTGAAGTCCTTTGTCTGTAGGGATAATTTCGATGCCGAGGATATATTTGAGACCACCTTTGATGGTAACAGTAAAGTAGGACTTAAGATGATCAATAACAATCTTAATCTGAGGAGATTTGCCTACTGCGGTAATGTCATCAACATAAACAACAAGTATTACCTTGAGTTCCATGTTAATAAATACACAGGGGTCGAAGGGGAGAGAGATGAAGCCGAGTTCAGCAAGTGCAGAGGAGAGACGTTCAAACCACTGTAGAGGTGCTTGCTTTAATCCGTACAAGGCTTTGTGAAGTCGAAGAATCTTGCCATCTAGACCAATACCAGGAGGAGGTAACATCCAGATTTCTTCGATTAGATCACCATTCAGGAAAGCTGACTTGATATCAAGTTGATCCATGTCCAAAGAGAAGTGAATTGCGAGGGCAATGATGAGTCGTAAGGAGTCGTACCGTGTCACTGGTGCGAATGTTTCATCATAATTAAGGCCTTCTTGTTGAGAATAGCCCTTTGCAACAATTCTTGCTTTGTAACGTTCAACAGATCCATCTGCATTGTGCTTTACCTTAAATACCCACCTAGAACCAACAGGTTGTCGACCTGAGGGTAACTCTGACATATCATGGACCGTCCATGTCTGAGCATCAATTATTGACTGGTGTTCCTCAAGCATAGCTCGTTGCCATGCATCAGCATCAAGGGAGGCCATAGCTTCTTTATAGCTATTAGGTTCTGCCACAAGTCTAGCCCAGCCAGAGTCAGTATAACGATCGGGTTGTTTCCGAGTTCGTTGAGGGTATAACTTGTAGTCCAGCTTAGGAGTTTCTGGAGGTTCGGCAAACTCTTTTGAGCGACTTGACTTAGGTGCAGCAGGTGTAGAGGCTCTTGTGCGTCGAGGGGAGTTGAGGGACCAGCAATAGGAGGATCGATAGCTCTCTCTGACTCAAAATCCTCATCAGAGTGCTGTTCGTACTCTTGTAGATTTGATGGAGGAGGAGGGAGAGGTATAGACGGAGTTGTAGTGGTGTCAGGAGTGGTAGTGGTAGGTGTTGGAGTAGAAGGTCTGAGCGGTACAGGTGGTGTTGATGGAGTTTCAGCTGTAATCGGAGGTAGAGGAGGAAAGTGTACATCGACAGAGGTATAAGATGATGACGGTTCAAACTTAACTTGACGATAGGTATCTACCTTTCGTTGAGATGGGATATAGATACGAAACATATGACCTGATTCCGTATAACCAACAAGATGTCCTTCAAGTGCTCTGGCTTCAAGTTTTGAGCCAGCAGGTCGTTTTTCTTCAGGAATGTGAACATAGCACTTGGAGTAGAAAGGACGAAGGTGTGAGAGAGTTAGTTTGATGTTGAAGAGTGCTTCAAATGAGGTTTTTCCATTTAGTGCAGAGTGAGGCAGTCTGTTTTTGATATAGGCAGCCCAATTAAAGGCTTCAGCCCAGAGGTAAGGGGGTGCATCGTCGAGAGAAGGTCGAACCATACTAGTTAAAGTTTGGTTATAGCGTTCTGCAACGCCATTAGATTGATGGGAATAGGCGGCGGTAGTCTGGTGCTTTATTCCTCGTTCTTCGAAAAAAGCTTCCAATTCCTTGTTGACATACTCACCTCCTTGGTCAGTTCTGAATGAGCGAGGATATCATTCAGTTGTTGTGTTAACCTTTTCACAATACGCTTTGATAAAGCGAGCAGCATCACTCTTTTTATAGAGGAAGTTCACTTCAGAGTAGCGAGTTGTATCTTCAATAAAGGTTAGTAGATACTTGCGTTTCCCAAGAGATTCAACCTTGAAGGGACCCATGAGATCAGAATGGACGAGATCAAAGGGTTTTGTTCCTTTTGGTTTGTCGACGGATGTAGGCACTGACTGCTTGGAGTTGTATTTGGCACATGTATCACAGAAGTGGGAGGTTGGACGTTTGGGAAGGAGGTTGCCATCTTCGTAGATTTCACTGGCGTTTGACCAGAACCGTGTTGAAGAGTGACCAAGGGCACGATGCCAATAGTCTGTGGCAGCCATGTAAATCTTTCCATGACGAACAATAGGATATACTTGGTAGGATCCGTGATCAAGTGAAGCAGAAATAACAACCGAATCATCAATTTTCCTCTGTATCTGTAAAATACCATCTTCACCCAATAAACGAAAACGTCCCAGCTCATCGATTTTCCTCCAAGAAATTAAACAGACCTCATTCCAATCCGGCACATACAAAACATCAGAGAGGCTAACATGAATCACACTTCCAGCAACTTCGATATCCAAAGAAACATTCCCTTGATGTGTGGCCCACATCACTCTTCCACCACCAACCGTGAGGCCTACATGGCAACGGACTGGATCGAGAAGATGAGAGAAGTCAGCAGTGATATGGTATGAAGCACCTGTGTCAAGAATCCATACCTCATATGTAGTGTAGTTAGCGGATACACCAGAATGGGAGGAAGAGGGAGAGTTTTGGAGAGCGGAGGAGGTGGCTTTGACAACCATGGCTACACCATTGTCATCATCGAAGAGTTGTTGAGCAGTAGCTGCTCGGTGTAGGACAATCTCCTTTCCAGAAGGAGAAGGGTTTTGGGCATTCGAACGATTGGTATTGTGCTTCTTGAGTTCTTGACAGGTCTTGAACGTATGACCTTGGAAAGGCTTGCCTTTGGACTTGCACCAACTGCAATTGTTTCCCGAGACTGGAGCCGTTTTGCCTTGACGTGAGGATTAGGCTTTTTGTTCGGCTTGTTGGAGGTATTGTTGTTCTCTCTTTTATTGAAGAGAGCTTTGTTCTTGGAGACAATTTCGAGGGAGGAGGAGGAGAGTTCCAGAAGACGAGTTCGAACATCGAGGTATGTTAGTCCTGTCTTTGATTGGAGATTGTCAACAATATTCTCGTAAGTGTCAGGGAGTGTCATCAGGAGGTGGTGAGCCTTGATATTGTCATTCTCAAGATAGCGTGCTAGATGCTGGTAAGGGGAGGTAGCTTCGGTCTCTTTGAGCCTGTCAATGAGCCGGCGAATTTGAGTATCATAGCTGTTGACATGTGTTGTCATAGATTCCCCTGGAGGCATAGAGATAGCGAATGTTTTGGATATAGCATCCCAGAGAGTAGTATCGTTTCGTCGATCGAATCGTTCCTGTAAGCGTACCCAAGCTTGTCGTGCTGTAGTTTGTTCGGCAATAAGTCCTGTGAGTGAGATATCAACAACAGACATGAGAAGAATTTTTGCTCTGGCATTTCTCTTGTTCCACAACTTAAGCAGTGCGGCATCAGTGGGGACAGTAGTGGATTCGTCAAATAGATCTTCATAGTCATAAGAATCAATGATTAATTCAACTTGTTTAGACCAGGCATGATATCCGGAACCATCATCTGATAACCGCTTGATATTATCAAGCTTGAAGGAGAAGGGAGAGAGGGAAGAGGCAGCACCGGAGGAGGAGCCGCTTGCACCAGCAGTGTCAGACATGTTGTAGGATGATTGCGCGAGATGGAAATCCACAATATATAAAGGAGTAGAGGTATAGACTCGATTATGGTAATAGAGAGGTTAGAGCTCCGGGCTCATAACCTATTAAAGTGGATAGATTATAGTAACGGTACAGCGTAAAGGTAGCGTAGTGACCAGCGGAGAATTTACTGAGCAAGCTAGAGTCACAGGAGTGCGAGGACAATGTGGTTGAGGACGAGTGCAGTGGGAATTCAGTGTGCGTGATTGATTAAACTATCTAGAGAGCGAGTGGACAACGGTCTTAAGTACATGAATATGGAGAGGAAACGAACCATATGACAACCTAACTTGAAGAGGAATAAACGTAGAGAAATCCATAAGTAGAAAGGTTGTATGCATGTAATATTCAAATAAGACAGTGTGGGAAATAACGAGCATGGGTATATAAACATGTGAGTATAACCGTACAGTAACTATGCAGAGTAAGCTGCAGGTGAAACATGGTATAGTACTCGTAATAGAAACTAGATAGATAATAATAGAAAGGATATCGTAATAGAGAAACATATAACGATATAAGTTAATATAGACCCTCAAAATAGGAAGTAATAACGACATAGGAAGGGCACAGAATGTATGCCGCAACAATTATTAGCAAATACAATGACATTTCCGCTGCATGCATATTTAATAGCTGCAATAGTGGCTACGTAGCTGGCTGGTGTTAGAGTATCGTAGATGCAAGCTGTGAGCGGGTGTGCATTGTAGAAGAGAGCGATTTGGGGCCCTGGTTCAGCAATGCCAGACATGGAACCTATAGCATTAACAACCTCAATTGAGTTGTTAATGCGATGGGAATGAACTCTAATACATCAGAAACAATTGCAGTTTGCCTTTGTGGCCCCCGATGCCAGCGATGTTCTAAAGACAAACTGACAGTTAATGGCGCAGCACGGAAGACAGTTGTCGCCCGGGCGCCACTCTCTCGCAGCGCCCGCCCGCAAAGCCCTAGGGTTCAGCGTTGTCGAACAGCGCCCTGGCGCCCTATCTTGTGCATCCCCGCCCTCAAGCCATATACTGTTTCTGCCCCCAGGCGCCAATCCATGGTCATGCAACGTCTAGGTACTACAAGAGCACAGTATTCCTCGGTAACGTAGGTGTGCACTCTGGTACAACTACCTGACAGACAATATTTCCACTCTACTTAGCGCACGTGGAGAATAACGGTAATAGCAGCCAGACAAACGCAGCCAGGCAGAGAGGGGCAGTCAGGCAAAGGCAGCCAGGTATAAGCAATACATTGCATGCACTAGGTGAACTTAAGCTTCTATATACACTGATGAGCCATATTTGTATTTCCACCGAACCATTCTATCATAGATCCCACTAGGACTCTGTCCTGCGCATATGCCACCCACAATCCAGCCGTTCCTAGACTTCAGCAGTCACCAAAGTAGTAACCGCCCTCGCTGATGTAAGCATATCTCGGGAGTGCACTTGCGGAATCCTAAGAGCAATTAGCAATGCCTCTACATAGAGTCCGCTGGTTATCTGGCGAGTTCACATACCTAGCTATGTCTGTGCATATTGATAAGGGATATCTCGGGTGTGCACTTGCGGTGTCCTAAGAGTAATTAGCAATGCCTCCACATTGAGTCCGTTGGTTTTCTAGCAAGTTCACATACCAAGCTATGTCTGTGAATATTGATAGGGGATATCTCAGCGCAGTTCTAAGAGAAATTAGCAATGCCCTCACATGGAGTCCGTTGGTTTTCTGGTGAGTTCACATACCTGGCTATGCCTGTGTCGGCATATATAGCTGGGAGATATCTTGCAACTGCACTTGGAGGGTCCTAAGAGCAATTAGCCAGGCCTTCACATAGGGTCCGCTGGTTTTCTGGCGAGTTCACGTACCTAGCTATGCCTGTGTCTGCGCACATAGATTGGGGATATCTCGCAACTGTACTTTGGGCGTCCTGAGAGCAATTAGCAATGCCTTCACACAGAGTCCGCTGGTTTCTGGCGAGTTCACATACCTAGCTATACCTGTGTCTGCGCACATAGATTGGGGATATCTCGCAACTACACTTTGGGCGTCCTAAGAGCAATTAGCTAAGCCTTCACATAGAGTCCGCGGGTTGTCTGGCGAGTTCACGCACCTGGCTATGTCTGCGCATATAGATGGGGGATATCTCGAGAGTGTACAGAGGGAGTCCTAACCTCAGCGCTGGCTGCTTGACCTTTCGCTGACTACTGGCTGGCTGCGTCATGTGTCATACCTGTGAAAAGAGGGAGTGCACGTGCTCTCGTGTTCTGTTGGTTCGCGCAGCCCTGGAAATATGTGTTGGTTGACGCGGCTGGGAAATATGTGTTGATTGGTCGTAAGGCAGATTTGCACACACTGGTATGACTGTCACGGGGGCCCTATTAACTGATAGCGCTCTTGCAACTATTAGGACGGCCGTAATTTCCTGCTGCAACAATATCTATTTCGCAATACAGAATATCAATCCTATAGCAGTAAAGTTTAGTCCAACAGTAGTTCCTCACGACGGATCTTATTTCGCAACACAAAATAAATCCTATGTCGCTTAAACGTAAAGTTAACTCAAGACTTAGAACTTTGTAGGCTTCGTGTACTCAAGGTGCTCTTTGATTGCGAATACTCGCTGGTGGTTGAATAAATTCAACTGGAACTACTTGCACTATTTATATCCGGCGGTATTTGTAGATATTCTTATGATAAAAATATTTTATAAAACGCGGGCCTACCTGTCACCTCGAAATTTCTTCCTAAGTGTTATGCCATCCACACCTTTGTTAATGCAGTTGCTATCTGCACTCGTTGTCACAGGTTGCTAACCTAAACATAGAGTTTATTTCCATATCTGCATGTTATATGTACTTCATTTATAGCTCACTTATCCCATTAAAGAATACTTAGCCGAGACAACTAAATTCAATCTCAGATATGTTACCAATCCCCGATACTATCGAATTTCCATCCGACAATATCCGAAGTTATCTATTTGTGTTTCTGGCAATATTCACTTAATAGTGTCTAGTGTCCATTGAAAATAATTTTCAACTACACATAACTCTATGAATAGAGAACCGTGGGTCACAAGTAGATTACCATTGGTAAGGTATCAACGCATAGAATATTATAGAATCTTAGTTCATCTCGATACCCAAATTATTCATGGAGCTATTACAAATAATAGGTAAACCTCCTCGTAGACTTATTTGACCATGTTAAAAGTCTTATATCTATACGAGTTTTACTCCGATCATAAAAGGGATTGCAGAAATGGAATCAGAACGAAGAGTAAGCCTAGATAGAACCTTGAAACATTAAATTCGGAGAACTTTATGTTTTGGCCCTACTTTTGGCCTCTGTCCTGGGCGCACTCCCTTATAGTATCACCGGACGCACTTTGGTCTAAAGTGCGCCCTCATGGCTTCATTTTTTTATTTATTTTTACAGAATTATTTTCCTGCAGTTCAGGGTAATAATTCCATATTCAGGGTAACGCCAAGACTTCAGGGTAATAGCTTATATATAGCTAGCATATATATATATGCATATAGTCAGCATATTAATCCGAGTATAACTATTGAACCATTAATCGGATACTTATGAAACTTGAACCGTAGCTCCCTCAAGGGTCTATGGACGTTCTATAAGGGTCTTAACCATCCAGGATAATTATAAACCAATCCGAGATTCATACCCGTTTCATATACTTAACTCTTATAGATAAGTATTAGAAACGTTTGCACCACACTACTAAGAGTGTACCTAGAGCTCATATGGGTTCTAGGGTCGTTCCATAAGGGCCCAAGTACCTTTGGTAGAGCTGGATGTCACCCCGTGACAGTGCCTCCCCCCTTAAGGTTCTTGTCCGCAAGAACCTAATTGATTATGCAATTAGAATCATTATTGTTACTAACAACAATGGATGGGGCTTGAGGACCAGTCCTCATATACGACAGCCAAAACATAGCTGTGTATGTCTCATTGCACCCCTGGGACAATATGGCATAAGAAATACAAGTAAAACAAAAACGTAAAGATAATTCAAAAAACCTAATGCCAAATAATAGGAAAAAAAGAAAAATCTTTACAGGATAACATTAGGGTCCCCAGGCTTACGAGGATTATCCAGATGGAA
>WHUX01000625.1:0-16744 GCA_015179025.1 Terfezia claveryi
CCAGCGGATTCTACGCCTCCGGTTTACCTACAACCACCTCCTCCAGCTCTCATTTTGTCTGCTGCAACTACAAGATTATGAAGCAAAGACAAAACTAAAACTAAATCTGAATCTCTAAGACCAGGAAGTGGACCTTTAGTTAATAATAAGAACACCCCACCTAAAGTAATGTCTGCTCCTCTAGCAAACCCTCCAGTTATCCCAGATAATAGTATAGCAGAAGCTTTGCTCTTTATGGTAGTTAATAACTCCGCCTTTAAGCAAATAGTTATCACCCTTCCTAAATACATTCCTACTAGTGAAGACTCTATTAATGCAGCTAGATTCAGGGCTAAGTACGCACTTATACACTGGACTTTATATAAAGATGAAGGCTATTACTATCATCAGTCATTCCTCATGAATCAAAATAGGACTCCTCATAATAACCACTGCTCATACTGTAATGAATATGGTCATTATACCTATATTTACAATATATATCGAGCTGATTAGGATTACTTTCAAGCATTGGCTAAAGCAGCAGAAAGCTTGTCAACTACTCACTACCCTCCTCTAGCTTCACCTCTTCTCTCACCAACTTTACCTTTAGAAATGACATCAAAACCCTCTCTTAAGTCTACAGGATAGACTCGTTTTGAGAAAGGAAAAGATAAGGTAATTCGTGATTGAGAATTCTCATCAGATGAAGACCTAACTAATCTTGAAGATTCTATTTATCATTCTACTATTCCTGTTACTCCTCTAGCCCCTCGAGATAAATCTCTTTCTGTCTCTTTTTATGCTAGTAATACCATTTCTATTTCTAGTGTCAGTCCTCAATTGCCTACATACTAGTTCATTGTTCCATATTATCTTCCTAAAGGACCATTTAAGATTAAGCATACTCTGGCATTCAATTCCTTTACCAAACTAGACCTAGATATGATTTCGGATCTTTATACTCTCCTCCCCTTTGGTGATAATATGCACTGGCAATAGTTATCTCATAATTCCTATAACAATCTGGCAGAACAAGCGTTGGCATTAGGATAAAGTATAATAGATATCCCTAATATTATTCCTACTTATACTTAGTAGGAAGATCTCCTTACTAAGGGATATAGTAAGGATCCTATGTTTTCGAAAATTATTTCATCTCCTCTTCGCAATAGTTATTGTACTCGCTATTGTATTCTCTACTATACCTACAATAATCAAGTCCGCCTCTGTATTCCCAATACTGAGCTATGTAACTCTCTTAACAAAAATACTCTCCTTAAGAAATTCTATACTTCTCTTGGCTATCCTGGATTTACAAAGATGTATCATGCACTCAGTGGCAATTTCTTTTGGCCTAAGATGGAAAAAAACATTCGGTTGTACTATCAAATATGCTCTACATGTCAAACTACAAAAAACTCGACTCAAAAACTCTATGACCTCCTCTACCCTCTTCCTATTCCTAGCAAGCCATTTACACATCTCATTATAGACTTCCTCGCCCTCCCTCTTATTAAGCTTAGCCCCTCTAATATGATAGTGGATCATGTCTAGACAATAGTATGCAGACTCACTAAGTATACTATCATTATTCCTCTCCAAGCTGGGTACTATACAGCGAACATGTTAATCAATAACTATATAAATTATGTTTATCCTCACTTCAGATATCCAAAAGATATTGTTACAGACCAGGATGTACTCTTTACCTCTGGTACTTGGAAATCATTCTGTCATGTCAATAATATTCATTAATTAATGTCCATCTCCTACCACCCAGAATCAAATAGGCAATCTGAGATTGCTAATAAAGCAATCTTAACCATTTTGTAAGCCAAACAACAAGAACATGGCGGCACTTGGATGCCAGCTATTCCTCTTGTCATGGAAGCCATCAACAATATTATAGATACCACTTGAGGCACTACTCCTCACACTCTTGTCTTTCAATTCTCTCCTACTTATTAAGATACTCTAGTTCACTCTAACATTCCTACACTAAGGCCAGATGGTTTAATGCAAGCTTAATGGTCTGCTGTGCAAGAAAAGATAAACTCTAGTCTAGTTGAGATGACTAGACAAGCTAACAAAAAGAGAAGAGCTAGCCCTAAATATAAGATTAGTAATCTCATCAAAATTTATCATTCTATATTCAACCAACAATCTCAGTACTCCAAGTTGGAGCCTATCTTCCTCGGTCCCTACAAGATCCTCGCTGTCTATCCAGACATCAACAACTATACCATCGAAACCTCTCTTGCTCCCTCTGGACATATCAAAGTCCATACTTCTCTCCTTACCCCATGGCTTAGTAATCTTAATAACATCCTTCCAGCAAGGGCCTTGCTAAACCCAGGTCCTGTTGAACGGGACGTTCTAGACCCAAGGTATAAGTTTGAATGAATTATCAAACATATTAGCAAGAAGAATAGTAGTACTTTGTACTTTATTAAGTAGTAAGGTTGGGAAAATGCAGATAATATTTAGGAACTAGCAGACAATATCTTAGCTGATACTATGCAAAAGTATTGGGAAAACTTGTTATTTGCGGGTAAGCAGATCAAGAAGTGTAGGTACAGGTATGGGAACAAGCAATAATTTCCTTTAGTTTTATTTAGGTTTAATATTTTCAATATTTTGTTCCTCCTATTAATTCTGTGGCCTATTTTCTAGTAAAGGATTTTTTTTAAGAGAGAAAGGATGTAAGGAATACTTGTTTTCTCCTTACTATAAGTCTTATTTGAACATTGGAATCTCTTTGGCTATTTTTAGGATTTTCTTTTCAGATGTTTAGGATGCATTTACTTGTTTAGGTATTTCTCTTAGTTGGATTAGTATATAGATTACTCATGTATTAGTATTGTCTTTCTTTAGTACGTTATCTCTTTCCTTTATCTCTAACTCATTACTGATATGTCTTATGTGATTAGCGAGCTAACTACTTACCCCTGTTCTAGTTGTCTATCTTATTCGGTAACTAATATCATATCTATAAAGTGTTGTAAGGGGGACTGGAAGATCAGATTAGATAAGATAAGGGTCTTATCTAATCAGATAATCTCAGGCTAGTAATGTATACTACAATGTAGATTACTAATAGTGTATTATTAATCCTCACTATAAAAGTTATTACCAGTAGCATAAGATTACTGTAATAGGTAAAGTAGTATTGGAGTACCAAAGGCACTTAGAAGATTAACCAGTGGAACTTCTATATTGATTGTACTCTAACTATGTTCTGAGTTCCTTATCTCTATTCAACTAAAGGGAAATTCAGGGGACTATATGTGTTTCTAATGGGGTAGTACTGGGGCAGTGCTGAGGCAGTGCACCATCATCTGACCCTTACATGATTTGAAATCAATATCATAGAAACTTCTAGATAGTACTTCCAAATACTATCTAGTACAAAATAGGTTAAGTCTTAACTTTGACTTATACATGTGAAAGCATGTGATAACATATGAAAGCATGTGATAACATGTGAAAGCATGTGATAACATGTGAAAGCATATGAACTATTAGCAAGGCAGACAGCATACAGAATGTTGTATGTTTTGAGATGCTTGCTGAGTAATAAAATACATAAGAAATATATTTGTGAGGGAAAGAGTTAGTCATAAGGTATGAGTAAGCCACTTCCTTACATGCCTCCCTGTTTAGATAAAAACTCCATCTTAGGAAATAAACAGGGGAGATGGGTTATATACATTAGTAGTTAAAATTCAACCCATAATACCTATTGTTCCTATCCATATAGGTACTACTACCTTCTGCTCCTGTATTATACCTGATATTATTATACCCTTCCTTGAAATCCTTATTAACAGTAATGTCATCAAAATACTGACTAATTACCCTTTGTGGTTGTCTTTCTTTAAAGAAATGTCTAAGCATCAATTGGGGTAAGTCTATCTCTTTACCTTTACCTTTGTCAATCTTGACTGCATTAGATGAAACAGGGGTAGCAAGGACTTTCTTTCTTTTATTATCAATCATTTCCAAGGTTTCTTTCCTTGTCTTATTTTTGCCAAGCTTATTCTCACCAACCTTTCTCTTTTTGTAAGTTGCTTGCTTACTACCAGTCAACCAGAATTGTTTTTTCAATGACTCATTAATACTATCAGCATATACCCACTCATCAAACTTATGAGGCCATCCCTTCCATTTCACCTTATACTGTAGCTTCCCTGTTCTAGGTTGTGACCTAAATTCCAAAACTCTTTCTACCTCATACCTGTCTTCCTTAACTGGTCCTGGTTGTTCCAGAGTTCTGGAGGGGAACAGTTGTATTGGATTAGGGAAGAAGGGTTTGAGAAGTGAGGTGTGGAAGGAATTGTTGATATTATTGAGGTCAGGGAAGTCAGTGAAGTCAAGTTTAGCATTTTGACTCCATAGTGAATATTTGGTAATGGTGAAGGGGCCTATCCATTTTAGGAATAGTTTAGAGGAGTGGTACCTTGCTGGGAGGTTTTTTGTTGATAGCATCACCTGATTATTGACTTGGTAATCAGGGGAGGCTTTTCTGTATTTGTTGGCTTGCTGAATTTGGTCTCTTTTTGCTTTGGTAAGGTTTTCAGCAACCTGGTAAAATCTGGTTGTAGGGTTTGAACAGGTAGGAATTGGGTGAGGTAGGATAGGTGGTGACAAATTAGGCTGGTATCCTAGCTTGGTAGTAAAGGGAGAAAGTCCTCTTGTAGTACTAACTCTTGCATTCACCTCTGTTTGAACAGAAGGTGTAGCTTGTACCCAATTCATTCTCTGTTCTAGCTTCTTGGCTGCAAACGTAGGAATAATTGTCCTATTCTTTCTTTCACTTGTCCCATCAGTCTAGGGGTGATATGTGGAAGATGCTTTATGCATAATTCCATTCTTTTATATCCAATCTTAAAAAACAGTGGACATAAACAAGGGGTCTTGGTCAGAAACAATTTTATAAGGAAAACCCACATTAGGCTTAATGAATCTTTCAAAGATATCAATAACCCCTAATGTGTCAATATTGCCTGCAACAGGTAACAAGAATGTGAAATCAGAATGCCTGTCAGTCATGACTAATAACTTATGAAATAACAACATGTGAGGCTTATCATCTTTAGGAGTTCTGTAACCAAGAGTAAATTCAGTACATGAAATCATAACAGGTTCCATACTAAGAAAATCCATAGCCATACTACCCCATGGCCTAGTAGGTACATTCAGAGCAGTAAGAAATCTAGGGGGTTTCTGTTTGGATCCTTTGGTGATTTGGCAGGTCTCACAACTCCTCACAAATTGTTCAACCTGTTTATAAAAATCCTGAAAGATGTACTTATTAGTAAGCTCTTCTGCTGTTTTTGCAAGACCTCCATGTCTAGTGGTGACATGTGCTTGTTGGATAAAGGCTTCAGAGGCAGGGTTACCTTTAACTTGTAGTCCCTTAGGAATAACCATTCTCCAAGCAAAATTCTTCAAGAGGTATATAAACCCATCCTGTACCTTTACCGTAGGTACCTGCTCTTCTTTCTTGACTCTTAAGTACAGTGGTCCAAATACTGTATCTTTTTCCAACTCTTCTCTATAATACCATTCTAACTCATGATCTACTATCCACTCAGCAATTACCAAATCTGGTTCCATGCTCTTTTCTTTCTCATCCTGGACTCCTAGTGCCTTTTTCAGGTAGTCACTGTTGTAGAAGGGCTTATTGAGGGCCTTCAGGTTGTTTTTTCTAGTATCACAGGAGCTGACAAAGTTTTTGTTCTGGTTATGGTAGCCAAGACAATACTTGCATCTTGGTATCTCTTTTCCTCCTATGGTAGTGACTTTTGGAAGATTTGGGCATAAGTGGGACCAGTGACCATCTTGGTTGCATATGATGCATTTCCTAATAGTTTTTGCTGGCAGTGGGTATTGCAGTGGGTAGAGTTTGTTGTTAAGGGAGCATTTGTTGCTGAGGTGAGTGGTCTCCATGCATTTGGTGCATCTAGGAAGAGGAAATTTACCACCTTTGGGGCAATCCTCCTTAAAGTGTCCCATTGCCCAACATTTTTCACAAAAATTAATAGCAGGATCTTTGTTATTGCATTGAGAGGTTTTGTGGCCCACTTTACCACATTGAGAACAAAACTATTGTTCAGTTTTGTTGGAGGATGATAGGAGGATTGGATCCTCAGGGAAGATGTCCGGAAGGGTGCTAACAGAGGATACAGGTGAGGCTCCTGGAGGAGGAGGAGGCTAGAAGTGCACCTTCTTGTTGTCTGCCTCATCCTTACACTTAGGTGAGACAGCCCTTCTCTTCAAGGTACCTTCAAGAGTAGGGTTCCACTCCTGAAGGTTTCCCACAACCACAGAACCCCTGTCAGCCCTTTTCAAGGACTATTCCATCTGTTCTGTAGTCATGGGTTCCCTGGCTCTTTCCCATTCCTCAGGTTCATCTAAGTCAGAGGACTCATCCACAAGGGTCCATTCCTGTGGGTCCTCTGCCTCAAGGGCAGCAAGGGTAGAGGGAGAGGAGGTACTAAGTTCTTTATTAATAACTACTTGAAACTTGGGTTTTCTTGTAACTAACCTTCCTCTCTCTTCATCCTCTTGTTGTTGCTGTTGAGCCTGGGCCCTGGTAGTGGTGGCAGCAGTTTGTACTGCTGCTGGCTCCTGCTGGAGCTGTCTGAGCCTGAAATTTCTTTGTGGATTGTTAGATTCATCAGGTTCAGGGTCATCTTCAACTGTTGATTAGTACCTTTCAGCCTCAAAGATTGCATTAAGGCCTTGTCTGTTATGCCAGACAGGCCTGGTGCCATCAACCTCCTATACCTGTCTTGGCGAGAGGTTGGTAGTGGTGATTTGGAGAGGAGGGAGTCTCCTTCTCCTGTTGATGGTATTGGGAGAATTTCTCCCAAGGATTGGTAGAGTCACTGGTCTCTCAGTAGCTCCCCTAATCCTGAGCTGTTGGTTTAGGGATGCAGGCATGGTTGGTGATGGAGAATGTAGAGGGGGAGGAGTTTTTCTGAAAGTTTGTATGGGAATAGAGAGGTGGTTCCTTACTACTGGATGTTGTAGTAAAGAAGCTATGTGGTAAGAAGACTGTCCAGTAGAGGGGATTCCAGAGGGACTATATACTCCTCTGGACAGTACATCTGCTATGTGGTTGTTCTTGCCCTGAATGTATTCCAGGGTTAGGTCAAACTGACTCATAGTCTCTTGCCACCTTCTCTTCATCTAACTTTCAGGGATACTATCTATAAATGTGACTAAGGGTTTGTAATCTGTTTGGATGATCACTTTGTGACCCTGTAGTTCAGGCCTGAAATACCTCAGTGAGTCAACAATTGCTAATAATTCCTTATCAGTTGTTGTGTAATTCATTTGTCCATCATTTAATTTCCTAGAGTGAAACTCTGCTGGCCTGATAACACCATTCTCCATTTGGCCAATCCATCCTGAAATCCCTATATTACTAGCATCAGTAATTAAATAGATTGGAAGGCCTAAGTCATGATTAATTGGTTTGAGCACTTTATTGCTTATTATTAGCTCCTTAATCTTTTTAAATGACTTATTATACAAAGGAGTCCACATGTGCTTCTTTGTTGATCCTTGCAATTCTGATAGTGGTTTGGCTATAGCTCTCAATTCTGGACAAAACCTTTTCAAGTAATTAACCATCCCTAGAAACTTTTGCAATTTCTTTTTTGAATCAGGGATTGGGTAATTTGCTATTGAGTTAATTTTTTCTGGATCCATTTCTAACCCTTGTTTGGTAACAATGAATCCTAGTACTTTTAGCCTTGGAGCAAGGATTTGGTATTTCTTTTTATTGAAGAAAAACTTTTCCTTAGCCAATATCCTGCAGATCCCTCTCAACACTTCTTTATGTTCCTCCAGGGTATCTGTGCCAATCAGAATGTCATCTAAATAAACCATGACAGTCTTTCCAATATAGTCTCTTAATAACCAGTTCATAGCCCTTATCATGGTTGTAGGTGCATTGCAATAACCTTGCTGTATGACCAATGAGTCAAATTTACCTAGGTGATTTGTAAAGGTACTATGTTTTACTGATTCATGTGCATGCCTAATATTGTGATAGCTATCTGCCAGATCAGCTGCTGAGATATATTCTTTGCTAGCTATCTAGTCTAATATTACTTTAATATTGGGCATGGGTGTTTTATCCTTTTGTACTAGCTTATTTCTAGGTACACAGTGCAATAAGAATCTGGCCTGTTGTTTGCTATTCTTATCTAAATCCCTTTTAGGCTGTGTAAACATAAGGATATTGTTGAGTGAGCTAGATGGTACTATCCTTCCAGATTCTAGCTCTGTCCTCATTTTCTCAGTCACTTGATACAGAAACCTTGTATAGTTTGTATTGTATACAGGTTCCCAGTTGCACTATCAGGAACTATAATTTTATGTTGCATGATGTCATAAGGTTCTCTGATTGGTGGTAATGCAGTTGGCTTTTCTTCTGGTAATAATTCAGGGAATTCTTCAAATATATTAAACTCCACTTCTTCTAGATTAACTGCATTTGTAATGACTGGAGAGCTTCCATTATCTTCTAGCTCTGACCAATCTGATAAGTCAAACCACTCTTGTAACCACTCCTGGTCTTCCTTTAGGTCTTCTGATAGATCATCCTGTATCCAGGGTATTACTGTTGTTGGTTTTGGGTGGTGTATTAATCTACCTCCAACTTCAGTAATAATAGCCATTGGATCATCTCTTTTGAACCAATCTTCTTCTGTCCTGCCTATATTCATAGCTACAGTGGTGACTCTTCCAAGTGTATCCTTGGTTTTGAGCATATTAATATCAATTCTTGTCTTACCTGTAGGTTGTATAGTAATTGCATTATCTTTGACATTCATAATTGCTTTATAATCCCTTAGAGCAGGTTCACCAAATATAACATCCCAGTCCTTTAGGTTAGCCACATAGAATGTCCTAGTTTCTTGGTATCCTTGCAGATTTACTGTGACTGTTGCTGTATTTGACATTTGAGATCTGCTGCCTTTAATTGCAGTTTCTAGAGGTTTCTTGCTGATCTCTTTCAAGGGTATATTAAACAGTTGGCAATAATTTGCTGATATAAAGTCTCCACCTTATGTACATGGATCAAATAGTGTATAAGCAATATGTCCATTGATTTTAATTTCAGCTGCATTAGAAGTTCTATAGCTTTCTGGTACTAAGAACTTCCTTGAGTCATTAGAGTTTCTTATAACCTGAAGTGCAGCTGACTCCTGTTGTTTCACATCAATTTCCTGATAAGCTGTTTTCACTTTATGTGGGGGCCAAGTTGGCTTAGGTCTGAATGGTTGGTAAGGTGGGAATCTTCTGACTCCTGGTCTAGACCCCATATATTGGTAAGCTGAAGACACCTTCCTATTAGGGTAATCCCTAGAAGTATGACCCTGTTTACCATAGTGATAACAGGACCCTATTCTTGCAGCCTTTTCCCTCTTCTTCTCTTGTTCACCATAAGGGGTATACTTAGTTTTATCCTTTCTGGCACTAGGGAAGTTACCATAGAGACCACCTGGTCCACCTTTCTTGCCTGCCACTTTAGCTGCATTCTTAGCTACTTTTTCAGGCAATTTGAATTCAGACTTAGTCCATTCCATAGGTCTACCAGGACCCCATTGCTTATCAGCCTTCTTTTGGTACTGCTGCAAAGATTTAGTTTCTTGTTTTAGTACATCCTCCTGGATTGCAATTTTATTCAATATTTCCTCAAAGGTTGACTCATATGATATCAGTCCTTTGACTTTAGCCCTAAGCAGGGGTACCAGTCCATCTACTAGTTTCATTTTTAGTGCATGATCACTTATCATGTCTTTTCCATTTAGATCCTTGCACTTAATTTTGAACTCTTCCAGGTTCTGTGCATACTGCATGACAGTAACATCTGGCCTCTGATGGTGTGATAGGTATTGTTTTCATAGAACTTCAGGTGCTACTATAGAGATGAGTTTACCTCTCAGTTTTAACATAAATTTATGGAAATTCCTATCCTCAACATCTTCTTTTTCAGAGCAATACTGGTTATACCAAGTCTGAACACTCTTCTCAAACATAAAACTTGCTCTATCCAAACTTTCCCAACTTGCTATATCCAACCCTTAATATTCTATCCACTTCTGCAATTGTTTTATATAATTGTCAAAGGTAGTTTGATCCCTCTATTTCTCTGATACTCCATCAATCATTGGGGGATTGGGAATTTTTGCAAGTTTGTTTGCCTTTTTGACAAGGGATTTGCTGACCTGTTGTATTGGTATCTTTTGACCAGACTTTTTAGACTATGCTAAGTGGTGAGGGCTATGTTCTTTAGTTGATCTTTTCTTTTGTCATCTCCAGAGCCATTATCTGATTCATCACCCTCAGATCCAGATTCTGGGTCCTCACTTCCATCTCCAGCCACACCACTAGAGCTCCTTCTAGACTTCTTATCAGGAGTCTTACTCTTTTTGGTATGTATTGGCTTTTTCCTATCTTTAGGTGGTGGTGGATGTCTTTTTCAGATATTTCTTCTATATCTATTTCATAATCTCATCATCTCTTCTTCATACTGCATACTTTTCTTCTTACCCTTACCTAGCTCCAAACAGTTTCTTCCTATTTCCTCATGGTTTCTACAGGTTCTGTTATTGGAGGCACTATTTCTGGAGTATCCAGGTCATACAGGTTACCCATAAGCATGTACTGTATCAGGAAAGGCCAGTTTGATGCTAGCCATGGAACTCCTTTACATGGTTATAGGTGGGTAAGGCCATACTGCTTTGAGGTAGATGAGAGTTGAAAGTCATTTGAACTGACTTGTCAAATTGTTCTTTCTGTTGAAAAATCATGAACTTTTCTGCTGCTTCAGCTAATAGTTCGTTTTTCCTTTTTGAAATATGTTGTTTATTGTTAGGTATATAAATACCTGTGTTATCCTTTGGAACTATGACACTCATTTTGTCCCAAAAGGCTTTGTTGAGGAGGTGTTACAATCCTTATTCAGGCATGAATTAGGCCCAATGACTATTTCCCTTGTTCCATTCCTTTCTGGAATTCTTTTCCACTAGAATTTCTTTTTAGGGTATTGACTAACTTGCCTTGAGTGCTTCTAGCTCCTCACTTGTCATTGCTTTCTCCTGCCTTTCCTAGCCTAGCTCCTCCTTCATTACACTAGTACTTTTTTTTAGGAGTCTCCATGTCTATCAGATATTATACTACTGATTCCTTGGACTCTGTTTCTCTATTCCTGCTTTTTTAGGTGGATCTGAGAGGAAGGATCTACTTCTTATCAACTTCCTTCTTATCCTCTTTCTGTTGCTTCTGATACCAAGGTTGACTATGGTAAGGGAGAGAGAGGTTGAAGGGAAAAGGGTTACTTTTGTTGATGAGATTGTTTGGAGCAGGGTTTCCTTTAAATGCTGGAAGAAAGTTGAGTGGAAGGATAGGGGTTGGACTGCTAGGTACTTGTGTTCTTTTTGGAGGAGAGGTACAGAAACTTCCTTGTTCTGCTTACTGGGAGAATTCCCAATTTTTCTTTAGCTAGGTAGAGAGTGGGGCTGGGATACTCTCTGGGTTTGGATGTTGATAGACTTGTTCCTATAATCCACACCCTTATTGGACTTCTGAGGCAGTTTCAGGTCTCAGAGTTCCAATTAGGTAGTTGTTTTCTTTGTATTGCCAGTTAATACATTTTGTTGCCCTCTTATTGTTTTGCTACTATTGTAGGCTTTTACTGTTGCTATTTGTTAATAGTCTTACTTTGCTATTTGGAGGATAGTCTTACTGCTGACTGTCAGACTTTGTGCTACTATGCTTTGTGCTAGGCTTATACTGGCTTAGTTTCTACTCTTGTTGGTAGAAACTTTGGATTAGGTAAGGTTATCAGGCCTTCCTGTTAGGTAAGAATCAGTTCTTAGGTTAAAAAAATGTAAAGTTTGTATGGGGACTGGACAATCAGATTAGATTAGATAAGGATCTATCTAATCAGATAATCTCAGGCTAGTAATGTATACTACAAAGTAGATTACTAATAGTGTATTGTTATCCTCACTATAAAGTTATTACAGTAGCATAAGATTACTGTAATAGGTAAAGTAGTATAGGAGTGCCAAAGCACTTAGAATTAACCAGTGGAACTTCTATATTGATTGTACTCTAACTATGTTCTGAGTTCTATCTTTCCAACTGAAGGGAAATTCAGGGGACTATATGTGTTTCCACGGGCAGTGCTGGGCAGTGCTGAGGCAGTGTACCATCATCTGACCCTTACATGATTGAAATCAACATCATAGAAACTTCTAGATAGTACTTCCAAAATACTATCTAGTACAAAATAGGTTAAGTCTTAACTTTGACTTATACATGTGAAAGTATGTGAAACATGTGAAAGCATGTGATAACATGTAAAAGCATGTGAACTATTAGCAAGGCAGACAGCACACAGAATGTTGTATATTTTGAGATGCTTGCTGAGTAAGAAAATACATAAGAAATACATTTTTGAGGGAGAGGGTTAGTCATAGGATATGAGTAAGCTACTTCTTTACAATATCTTATTCTCTTTTCTATTATCAGCCTCATTTCTATTACTTTCTCTGGTATCATCTATGATACAGAACGTATCTAAGATGAGCCATCTTGTATCCATTATGATCAGGTATCATAATAAGTCTTAATAATTGTCCTTTCATGAGTTCCTTTAGACTTATAGTGTTAGAAATCTAGTGTCTATTAAAGACCTTATTTCCGCAGTCTCTAGATAAGACAGAATCTCTTTCAGTACCATCTAGTCAAGCAACATCAGAATATACAAGCTACACTGGTAATATTCTTTCTCCAGACCTTCATGACTCTCTTGAACACCCTCCCACAAATACACCAACTGCTAGCTGCTCTCTGGGAACTCCTCTATAGGACCTAGACAGCGTGCTTAGCTGCCCAACCACATTGGTAGAGTCGTGTTCATCTCAGGAACACCTCTACTAACTTGGCCCACACTTACAGTAATAGTCTTCATAATATAGCTCTATAGTCTCCTTAACTTCCTGTCAAGTATAATACTTAGCCTAATTAGCCTTCCACCAATCTAATACTTTCCATTTATTAATAACTTAATATATGCTAGCTTCTGATCTTCATTCTGAGTGAGGTGATGAGAAAGTAGTCATTCATTTGAAGGATCCAGCCTTTTAAGTATGTTCAGTCTTCCTTAAATTTATTTAGGGGTAGTGCCTTACCTGCTATCTATTTATCTTTGAAGATCCTAACTCCTACAAGAGGTGGTAGTAGTAAAGTGGGATGTTTAGGTTATTATTGTCCTACTAGTGGTAGAGAGGATAGTGATATATATAAGATTATGAGGTTATGCAGTAGAGGAATTATAAAAAAATTGTTCATATATATTCTGAGAGTAGAGTTATTTAGATATTACTATAGGCTTATTACTAAGGTCCTAGTACTCTAAAGAATCCTTTCCTAATGATATTTTCTAGCCCTTTATATCCTTCTTTCCCTAATTGAGACTGGCCTCTTTGGGATCCCTGCTCCTACCCTTATTTCCTGCTAGAGGATTCAAACTGTCTTATTCTAGCTTAGTAATCATGGCCAAGAGTAATTCCAATACTCTCCTCTACTTAAGCGCCCATACATTCATTCCAGCTACCATCAGTTCTTCTTCCATCATATGTAGGATTGGAGTATCATAGCTATCAACATCTATCTGTCTTTTCAGTTATTTACAAAGGTCATCGGTAAGAGCTTCATTAGAAGATTGGCTGGATTGTCCTTCCCGAGTATTGTTTATATCTTCTAGTATCCATTCATACTTACTGTCAGAGATAATAGAATGGGTGCTAAACATATTAGCTCCTCTATGCAAATTTAGTAGCTTTACTCAAATTGTAAACTTTTCACTGTCCATTACTAACTAGGGTTAGTACATTTGTTATTCCTAGCTCCGAGAGGAATTGACTTAACTAGGCTATATCCTTCACTCCTTGGCACTCCCTGATGTATTCTACTATGATGATTGATAACATCATGATGTCCTACCTTCAGCTGTACTATCCTATTAGTTAGTTCCTCAATGTTATTAGAACACCTATCTATGATCAGGCTTCCTCCCCTCTATATGATATGTATGCAAATATATTGATTGCCAATTTGTTGGATTCTGGCTTCTTTAATTGCAGTCTATTATACTTTGTCAAGTACAAATACCATAAGACCTGGAGGCTATCTGGTAGTGCTTTGGAGCATGATTCTTAGTCCTTCATCCTAATAGATTGACTTGAATTAAGATCTCGAGTTTTATTATTTGAGCAATAAAGAGTAACCTACC
The DNA here is from genome assembly GCA_015179025.1 of Terfezia claveryi. Lineage (NCBI taxonomy): Eukaryota > Fungi > Ascomycota > Pezizomycetes > Pezizales > Pezizaceae > Terfezia > Terfezia claveryi. The sequence goes on from WHUX01000625.1 coordinate 14,309, forward strand.
TATTACTGACTAGTATTTTACTACTTCCTTATAGCTTCCATCACTAGTATATTGCTATGCATCTAGCAGTAGAGATCACTTTTCTCCAAAAGCACTATATGGGTTGGTCTGAAGTAAGAAGCTTTTTGTCATTGATTCTATATGATGAGTTTGTATCCATACAACTTGTCCTTTTGACCAATACAGTTCTATCCTAAGTATATTTGAGGGTTTCCCTTATTTGTGTAGCTCGACCTTTCCTTCAATACCTTCCTCTACTTTGTTGAAGTCTTTTTCTATAGGAGTGATTCTAAGGAGGTCATCGACATAAGTCCTAATCACAATATTGTAGCTTTGGGTAGTGTAGGTTCCTTCATCTCCTATATACTGGTATGTTCTAAGTGTAGAGAGGATATTACAGAGGGTTTTAAACTATTCGTGCCCAGCTTGCTTTAGACTATAGAGAGGTTTATCTAGCTTCTAATACTCGACTTCTCTTTCTACATTAACATTGGTAATATAGATATTATATTCAAGGAGAACTTGTAGGTATATAGCTATAAACATCCTATTGGTAGATTTCCCAATCTTAATGTAGAACAATAACTAAGAGAATTTTGTATATTTCAGAATGTATTATCTGTGCATAGGTTTCATTATAGTTGACACTTGCTTCTTGAGTAAACCCTCTTCCAACCTTGTAAGCTTTATATTTTCTTAATACTTCTGTCTGCTTTTCTTTTGACTAGATATACCTATTTGGTGTTTATAATCCATGTTTTTTCGCAGATTTTGGATTTATCGATCTTAGTATATACCCTATATCAATTCAAGTTCTCTTGTTCTTAAGCTCAAGGTTTAGCCTATTCTGAGACTTGTGGAGAGCTACGGGCTTACTTATTGGTTGGATGATCTAAATTAGCTCCTACTATGAATATCTTCTTCCAAACTAGCTGTCACTATGATTTCTTAGTACTGAATATCCTTTCCCAATCTCAAGTAGTCTTTCCAGACTTCTTTATTGGAGATATTACCATAGGCTGGAGAACTGGTATTAGTGATTTTGGGTCTTCCAGAAGATCTTTAGGTTTCTATTTGTAGGGAATATCATTTTCCATAAGCCCTTCACTAGAGGCTTCATCTGGAGATTCTGAGCTACTAGTCTTCAGGATTTCTATAGGGACTGGCTAGAGGGTAAGTTTAATCTGGCCAGTATATGTTTATATATGATAGCTTTTAAAGCATTTTGTATAACTAATTATATTGGCTTCATAGCTACTTAGAGAGAGCTTATCAGAGATGTCGTAATTAAAGCAAAGGACTGACTATCCAAATAGTCTTATCTTTATTTGCTTGATTTCTGAGTCCTTTTTGAGCAAGATTTCAATGGGGGTTTTTCTTTAGAGAGTTTAATGGAGAATCTGATTTTTGGTATAAGCTGCCCAACCCAAGGCTTTATCTCATAGGCCTTTAGGTAGAGCGATCCTATTAAAGCTGTCTAACATCAGCAAGAAAAAAGTAGTATTGTGATATCAAGTACTGTCTCTAGGAGACAAGGTTGTCTTTAGTATCTTTTATGTCTTTTGTATCTCCTAGTTGTCTCCTAAGTGTCTCTCATATATATCCCAGTATCTCCCAGTATCCTCAGGAGATACTGGGAAGACATTGTGCTAATTCGTGGAGACATACCTTGTCTCCAGTAGCATTACTGTCTCTAGAGACACTGGAGACAAACTATTTTCTTTCCTGATGTATCATAGTAAGAATTATTTGGTTCTCTTATTCATATAGTATTCATTTCACTATATTTCGAGATAGTCTCTTAGAGGTTATATCTCATTGCTTTAGTTCCTCTTGAAGCTCATTGTTATGGAATTTTCCTCCTTAGTCTACTTAGATCAAGCTAACTCGTAGGTCTATTGCTACTTTCAGTTGTTAATTATTTCTATTAATACTTTCCCAGTCTTGCTCTTCTGCTGAAGAGGCTATACAGCTATATATTGACTAAAGTCATCCATAATTACTAGCAGATATCGGTATTGTTTACTAGGTGTGGGAGGTTAGATTGGCCTACCTGTAGTGATGGCAGGTTAAGAAGAGTAGGAGGTTGAGAAGGTACTAGACTCCAGAAAGCACTATAGGTAAGTTTAATATAAGGTCAAGTAGATAGGGGATAAGAAAACTACCTGGCAACTAGCAGAAGACTTAGAGAACATGTAGGATTTAGTCACTCTATTCTACCAATGATACTTCGAGAAGCCTCACCCAGTCAACTAAGGTTGTGACTTTGTATCATTGTTGTTGTTTGGAGTTGGAATTCTTCTTTATTATTTCATGTGTTGATTTTATTGTTGTTTATACCCAAAGCCTCCTTGTCACTAGAGCTCTACCCTAAAGGGAGGATAGTATCATAATAGCATTCTTAGTTTTCTTTGTTAGCACCTATGTTTGTAGGTG
>WHUX01000626.1:0-16677 GCA_015179025.1 Terfezia claveryi
ACGCAGTTGGAAGATATGAGGGCTATCAATGCGACTTTGGCTCGGTTGTAACCAGGAGAAGGAGGGGGTCGTTTGGAGAAGATACCCAACCCAGAAAAATTCTCTAGAAAGACCGAAATAAGCTACGCCCTTTCCTTACCCAACTATGACTAAAGGCTGCTACTTATAGTGTCGAACAAGCAAAACTTCGACTAGCAGTAAATTCCTTAGCTAAAGATGCCCTAGATCAGGTTACCCCTTACGTTGAAAACGATACGGTGAACTTATCCCACCTAGCACCACTTATTACCATTCTCAAAAATGCATTCGGCGATCCAAATCAAGTAGCCAACGCAGAGTACAAACTACAAACGATGATTCAGGGGGCCAGGGAGTTCGCTGCCTATTTTGCCGAATTTCAACGATATGCAGCTGAAACGAGTTGTGGTAATACGGCTAAGTTGGCAGCTCTAAAGTGCGGACTTTCCTACCAACTACAACAAGATCTCCTCACCATACATCCTGAACCCACGGAGTTTAACGAGTATGTGGAGGTCTGCCAAAGGCTAGATACTCGTCGCCGCGTGCTACAAACCCAAATGCGTAATCGTGTTGGACCAACGCCCCGAATGATATCACGCCCTACCGCTCCCGCTCCAGTTAACCCTCAAATAGTCCAAACTCCCTCTACCTCTACAGCTACGGGTACTCACCCTGGGCCCATGGATTTGTCTGTAGGAAGGAAGAAGATATCTCCGGAGGAAAAAGCAAAAAGAATGGCTGAAGGAAGGTGCTATTATTGTAGAGGAATAGGACATGGGGTTAGAACTTGCCCACACGTACAAAAACGTACCCTACAAGTTGCCAAAACGGTTATAGAAAATACGAATAAGGGACTAGAAGTTGGGGAACAGGCAAAAGAGTAGCCTCACCTCAGAGAAATGGGACTAAGTTGAGGCAGGATAAATTTCTGGACTCTTTAAGCATTTCCAGTTCGTCTTTGCAGTCTTCAGAGGAAGAGTTTTTAGATGGGAATCACCTTATAGTTAGTTGTGAATTAAACGATAATGGTTCTAGAATCCTTACTCATGCCCTGATAGACTGCGGAGCAACGGATTATACATTTATAAACCAGGAATTTGCAAGCCATCACCAACTCCCCCTTTATAAACTCAATAATCCCCGAACACTAGAAGTCATTGATGGGCGACCAATCGAGTCAGGGACAATCACAGACATTAGCAAGCTAAAGCTAATAATTGATCAGCACCAAGAGGAACTTCCACTGTTTATTACCAAACTAGGCTACTACCCCATAGTATTAGGACTTCCATGGCTACGATGTTATGATGTGAATATCCGTTTCGCTAAGAACACTGTTACTTTCGACTCCGATTTTTGCCTCCACCATTGTTGTGAAAAACCCTCGACCATAAAGGGTATCTCAATTCCAGTTCCAGAAAACCCTTGAATTGCCCTTATTGCAGGATCAACCTTTAGTAGCCTAGTTAAAAAAGCAAAGCAGGTGGAAACAGCCTTTCGGACAACTATCTACGAACTTAACATGGCTTTAAAAGATCCTGAACAACAACCTAAGACGGAGGAGGATAAGATCAAGGAACTAGTGCCTTCTGAATACCACGAATTCCTTCCATTATTTAAGAAGGCTATTGCGGAAATCCTCCCCCCCCACCAACCTTACGACCATAAAATTCCTCTTAAAGAAGGATATACTCCCCCTTTTGGACCTCTATACTCCTATCAAAACCAGAGTTAGAGGCTCTTAAAGTATGGCTGGAAGAAAACCTGTCCAAAGGATTTATTCGTGCCTCCTCATCTTCCACAGGTGCACCTATCATATTTGTTAAGAAGAAGGATGGGTCCTTGCGTCTTTGTGTGGACTATCGTGGTCTTAATGATGGTACCATCAAGAACCGATACCCACTACCCCTTATACGAGAGACTTTGACTAGACTTTCTAAGGCACGATACTATACGGCTCTTGACATTAGAAGCGCCTACAACCTCATCCGGATGGCGGAAGGAGAGGAATGGAAAATAGCGTTCCGAACTCGTTATGGCTTATATAAGACCTTAGTTATGCCTTTCGGCCTCACAAATGCTCCTGCCAGCTTCCAACATTTTATTAATGATGTTCTCCATCCCTTCCTTAACAATTTCTGTACGGCTTATCTTGATGACATTTTAATATATAGCGATACCCTCGAAGAACACCGAACATATGTTACCAAGGTATTGCAAGCTCTCCAAAAAGCCAGCCTCTACCTAAAACCCGAGAAGTGTGAATTTCATAAGACCACGGTCCACTACTTAGGCATGATTATCTCAGCAGAAGGGATACAAATGGATCCAGCTAAAGTTAAGGCCGTAATGGACTGGGAATCCCTAATTAACCTTCATGATGCTCGTGCTTTTCTAGGATTCGGCAATTTTTATCGCTGGTTTATCAAAGACTTCTCCAAGATTGTGGCTCCTATCGTAAAACTAACAAAAAAAAATACAACCTGGCATTGGAGCGACGAATGCCAGAAGGTGTTCCAAAACCTTAAAACACTGTTTACTTCCGCTCCCGTTCTCTAGCATTTTGATCCCGACCGTGAAATTATTGTAGAAACAGATGCATCAGACTACGTTTCTGCTGGAATTCTTTCGCAATATGATGATAATAGCATATATCACCCTGTTGCTTACTTGTCTAAGAAGCACTCATCAACTGAATGCAACTATAAGATTTATGATAAGGAATTAATGGCTATTATCCGATGCTTTGAAGAATGGCGAGCTGAATTGGAATCCACCCCCATCCAATCAAAGTACTTTCAGATCACAAAAATCTAGAATACTTTATGTCAACAAAGCTCTTCAACCGCCGTCAAGCTCGATGGTCAGAATTTCTCTCCCGCTGCAACTTCAAAATAGTTTACCGTCCAGGTAAAGCAGGGGGAAAACCAGATGCATTAACAAGAAGGTCAGGAGACCTTCCAAAGGAAGGAGATGAACGTATAAGGTTTCAAAATCAAGTCGTTCTCAAACCTGACAATTTAACAATCAATGTGACAGTAGAAGAGCTGGAACTAGAGGACTTGTTTAATAGGGGTTTTGAAGTTGATCCACTGCCAAGAAAGACATTAGCTAAGCTGCAGCAAGGAGAGAAGCGATCTAAGGACATCTCGCTAGCCGAATGTGAAGAGGATAATGGAAAGCTAAAATATCGTAGGCGGATATATGTACCAAATTATATGCCTCTAAAGTTACGTCTAATCCAGGACCATCACGATATCCCAGCAGTGGGGCATCCAGGGCGATCCAAGACACTTGAGCTTATCTCGCGACAATATTATTGGCCAAAAATGCATAAGGATGTTGATCAGTATGTACGCAATTGTCATCCCTGTCAACATGCTCGAACGACACGACATGCCCCATATGGCATTCTTCGACCACTCGCAATTCCCCAAGGTGCTTGGCAAGATATCTCCATGGATTTCATTATTGGGCTACCCTGGTCAAATGGATACAACGCAATTTTGGTAGTAGTATGTCGACTAACTAAAATGCAGCACTTTATTCCCTGTCGTGATACCACTACTGCAGAGCAATTAGCAGATCTATATGCTTGGCATATCTTCCGCCTCCATGGTCTTCCTAAAACAATTGTATCAGACCATGGGTTTCAATTTATCTCTCACTTTTAGAAAGCTCTCTGTTATGTGCTTAAGTTTTAACCTCTCCTGTCCACACCGTTTCACCCTCAAACTGGCGGCCAGACCGAACGAGTCAATGCCACTCTAGAACAATATTCACGGGTGTATGTTAATTATTTGCAGGATGACTGGGAGAACTGGTTACATCTCGCCGAGTTTGCAGCTAATAATCAAGCTTCTGAAACAACTGGGTCATCTCCCTTCTTTGCGAATTATGGTTATGACCTACTGTGGCAATTTAATTTCAAGGAAAAGCCCATACGACCAAATGAGCGGAGTGCTATAGAGGTGGCCATGAAGATCAAGGAAATAACAGAACACTTACAAAACGAGATGGCTAGGGCGCAGGCACGGCAACAGGAGCAAGCAGACAAAGGATGAGATAATGCTCCAGTATTCAAGGAGGGAGATCTGGTTTGGTTTAATAGCCAGCACATTACAACATAACGGCCAAGTAGAAAGCTCGACCATAAACGGATTGGCCCCTACAAGATCACAAAGGTCATATCCCCCTATGTATACGAACTCGACTTCCCTGCTAGTGTGCATTATCATCGAGTCCAGCATGTTTCACTTCTCGACCCAGCAAACAATAATCCCCTACCTGGGTAATACAATCCCCCACCTCCACCAGTGATAGTTGATAATGAGGAAGAGTGACAAGTGGAAGAAATCTTGGATTCTCGTCTTCGGAGGAAGAAATTAGAGTACTTAGTAAAATGGGTAGGGTTTGAAAGACCAGACTGGGAACCGGCAACAAACATCAACAAACTCAAGGCTATTGATGACTTACACAGGCGAAATCTGAGCAAACCAGGACCATTGCTGGAAGACGAAGACTAAGCCTAAAGGGACTTCGGCCATGAGGAGGGGATATTGTCACGGCGTTAATCTACTTGCAAACTATTTGACACCCGAACAGGCTTGTTCGAGTGTCAGCACGGTATTTGAATTTACTTGCGAGCTATTTGACACCCGAACAGGCTTGTTCGAGTGTCAGCACGGTATTTGAATGTACTTGCGAGGTATTTGATACCCAAACAGGCTAGTTCGAGTGTCAGTAGGCTTGTTCGAGTGTCTTAATACTAGAAGGGATTAAAGAGGTGGATCGCGGAATATCACCTGCGATCGCAGGTGACGTCAAGTTAGTCGGGCGCCAGTCCTTTGGCCATGGCAATCATGTATATAGGAAGCCTTAGTTGTCGTTTCTTGTTCTTGTTCCTTACGTAACGTCTTGTATTATAACCTTGGTAATACAGACTCTGCCTTTTGTCCTAATACTCCAAGCTACGGTTATAGTTTCGTCTTCGTGCGCTCCTTGGAGTCACGTCTTTAGTTATAGCCACAGCCATCGACTTACGCCGTTACAAGAACCAACTAAGGACTATATCAGAAGTTGTGATACTTGTCAACAGATAAAGTATTCCAACAAGGCGCTACTTGGACTCGTAACCCCATTACATGTACCAAATAGGCCATAAACTGACATATCGATGGATTTTCTTAAGTTAGCACCTGTGTTTACTAAGTGTTCAATTTTGTACCCGAATATTCCTGTTGAAGAAGATTATGTAGTTTGTATTTCATGACTTTATACGATTGTTGATAAACAATAAGGATTCAAGTTTCTTATTCCTGTCTCAGATAATTTCACAGCAGAACAATGTACTGCTACCTTTGATACTCATGTAGTCTAGACTATGGGATACCCTTTCTGTATTGTTTTTGACTGCGACATTCTTTTTATATCAACGCACTTTCAAGATTGGGCTAGGAATAAAGGAATCAACTTGGAACCGTCTACCGCATATCATCCACATGCAGACGGACAATCGGAAATTGTGAACAAAGAAATTCTACAAGTAGCAAGAGCCTGTAAAATCGAAGGATTTAATTGGCTACAGAAACTACCAGAGATACAGTTGAAACTCAACTCTTGGTATAATACCACTAGACAGAATAGTCCCTTTTCTACACTATTTGGATTTAATGCACATCTTGACATATCGATTCTTCCATACCTCATTAATACATATGTACCCACAAATGAACGTCATGAGGTAACGTCTAAAAACCTATATGACGCCAAGAAGACTTAAGCATCTTAAGCGAACAAACGACTACCCAATACAGCCAAATTTTCAGTCAGACAACAAGTTATGCTTTCCTCACAAAATATCAACCTATCGAATGTCTCATCCAAACTCAAACCAAAATGGGTAGCCCAATTTCCCATTATTTCTAGTAATCGGAAACGCAATAACTATAGCCTAGACCTATCCAGTCAACCTGACCTCCACCTCATATATAATACTTTTCATATTAGTAAACTCAAACCATACTACAAAAACGATCCCACCCAGTTCCCTCACAGACAATCTCTGGAACCAGGACCAATTTAAGATGATTGTTATAAAGTTGAAAAGGTATTAGAATTCAGAACAGCTCTTCGAACTGGAGAAAGACAATATAAGGTCAGATGGGTAGGATACTCTCCTAAATATGATTCCTGGGTAAACGCCAAGGATATCACCAGCGAAATTCTTTAAGACTTCTGGACAACCGGAAGTATGGAAGATACATTCAAGAGACGTCGAAGGACTAAAGGAAAACAAGGACCACGAACCAGAGATGAGACCTGAGCTCTCATTCAACAAGAATGAGATAGAATTATGAGTCAAGGAAATACTAAGGATACTCATGTTAATGCTAATGTATTAACAATGCATCAAATCTTAGGACGTATGGAAACCAATATAGCAGAACGAAAGAAGTAAGGATAGGAAATCCTTCTATGTGGGGAAGTGTAATAGAGAACATTATTTCATTGCTTATATAATTGATTATATACTTTTGTATTTCCTATATTACTACTATGTTATGTAACTAAGCCTCTCGGTTGAAGGACTAACCTTCTACCACCTCCTATTGCTTTATAAGCGTCCATAGCACGCGGAATTTGCCATGGGAAGTTCCATGGCACTTGCCATATGAAGACACCCTCATTATGGCCATATGACCTCTGTTTAAGGCGTGTGACTCATTACTATGGCCACATGACCATCGTTTAAGGCGTGTGACTCATTACCATGGCCACATGACCCCTTTTGTACAGTGCACCACCTTCTAGTATGCTACCCTTTATTGTATATATTTCCTTAGTCATCAGATCTCAGAGGAGTATAAATAGGCCGCTGGATTCCCTCTGGAATCCACAGAAAGACAAGAAGCAACCAAGCAAGCATTCAGAGCAAGCAAGCCTATATTCTGATCAGATCAAGATCATATAGCTTAGATAGCACAAATCATATAAGATAGATTACACCAGTTAATTACTGTTCCCTTCAGGAACATCCCACATAGTAATCTCCCTACCCTTCTGAGGTCTTACCTCAGCAGAACCGAAATACACAAACGTCCGTGCCTACAGATATAGATTGTATAAATGGTACCGAATGAATACTATCTAGTACCATTCTTTACAATTAGCTAGTAAGAGAAGTAAGAGACAGCTTCATGTACTGACTATAATATACCTAATATTTGCCCTTTCTCTCTCTAGATATTTGGCCTACAGTATATGTAAGAAAGTTACATTCCATTTCCCAATGAAATGTAACTCCCATTACATACCAACATTTAACCTAGTGGAATAATATTATCAGGCCTCCAGCATCGGCCGGCAGATAATAATAAAGGTATAGTAACTCATGTATTTCAATATAGTAATGAGTGTAACTCATTGGAAGGGTCACGTGATACTTGTAGTTATATTTCCTAGTAGTTTCTGGAAGTTTCTATTATGTTGATTTCAAATCATGTAATGGGTCAGATGATGGCGCACTGCCTCATCACTGCCCCAACACTGCCCCAACACTGCCCCACTCCGGGCAGTATATAGTCCCCTGAATTCCCCTCAGTTGGAGGAGCGTTCAAGTCAGTTCAAGTTAGTTCAAGCCAGTGATAGAAACAGAAACAGTATAGTAGAAATAATAATAGTATTGAGCTATTAATTCTGGGCCCTTTATGGGCCCGTCTCCCTCTATGTTCCAATAACAAGTTATAGGCCAGTCGGGCCTATCTTCTATAACTAGAGCGACAATAGAATATATATATATGCAAGATATACTTAAACAGAAGCTATAGGTTCCGTGCACCTATAGTTTGCTGTAGTAAACTCTAGTACAGCTACCTGGCAGTAGAGAGTTGGTTATGAAGCACGCCGCCTTACTTTACAGTATATGAACTATATTTACTTTGAACTAGGTAACCCCTATATATCTAATATTTATACATTCACTAGCTTAATATACCACCTGCAATACACCCAATCTTACCAACATATAAGTCTTCTTTCTCTCTCTCTATATAGAAGGGAAGAGTCTAATAAAGACTTTAAATTGTTAGTATATATGGATGTAGATACCTATACTAACATAGACCTCCTAATTGCTAGCTTATATGGATGCAGATATCTAGGCTAATAGAGACTCCTCTCGCTTGCTAGTATATATAGGTATAGATATTCAGAGTTTAAAGAGCTCTCAATTGCAGGCTTATATAGACATAGATATTTAGACTAATATACATTCTGAATTGGAGGCTTATATGAGATAGTACAAACTAGCAGTAGAAGAAAAGTATGAACTAATGGTATAGAGAGTAACACAACTTAGTAGTGAAGGTAAGAGGCAAAGGAAAGAGTATAATAAACCAGCCATACTTCTATATATATATATATTCTCCAGTTTAGCTATCTTCTGTTAATTAGGCAAACCTTCAAAATAAAATTATCTAAAGTCTACTTATCTGTAGGCCTATATTCTATATTCATTATGAAATTTAATAAAATATAGCCTAAGTTCTAGGTTTTTTTCTATTCTTTTTCAATTTATTAATATTTTGCCTGTTATATTCTGTTTTTTAATTTATTTTGATAGGTTTGTTTACTGGTATGGTAATAATTAAGTCATATTTTAGGGTTGTTTATTTGTTGGTACAGTCATAGTTTTGTATGTAATATAGATAGGGATAATTATTTTGTATGTAACATTTATAGAGTATTTTATTCCACTGATATATATAATAGAAAAAAGATAAATAGGCTAGGCTACATTAGAAATGATTGCAGTTTGCCTTCTTAGCCCCCGATGCCCATGATATTCTAAAGACAAACTGCTAATTAACGGCGTAGCGTGGATGACTATTGTCACTCAAGCGCCGCTCTCTCACAGCGCTCGCCCCACGGCCAGTTGTTAATACAATCCATGCCTTGATACTGTACTCTGGGGCTTTGCACTCTAGTGTTCAGCATTGTGGAACAGCACCCTGGCGCTCTATCTTATGCATCCCCACCCTCAAGCTGTATACTGTTTCTGCCCTCAGGCGCCAATCCATGGTCATGGAACATTAAGGTGCTACAAGAGTACAGTATATCTCAGTAACACAGGTGTGTACCCTGGCACAACTACTTAATAGAAAATATTTCCACTCTATTTGGCGCATGTGGAGAATAATGGTAATAGCAACCAGGCAAACGTACTCAGGCAGAGAGGGGCAGTCAGGCAAAGGCAGCTAGGTATAAGCAATACATTGCATGCACTAGGTGAACTTAAGCTTCTATATACACTAATGAGCCATATTTGTATTTCCACCGAACTATTCCATCATAGATCCCACTAGAACTCTGTTCTACCCATATGCCTACTATAATCCAGCCGTTCCTAGACCTCAGCAGTCTCCAAAGTAGTAACCGGCCTCGCTGATATAGTTATCTACTGCCACGAGCAACCCCTAGCAGTAAAGCAATTAGCTAGGCAGTCCCACAGTGTCCACGGATTTGCTGGCAAGTCTAGTTCCTAGCTATGTCTGTACATATTGATAGGGGTCTTTAATTAGATCACCATTCAAGACAGTTGATGTGGTAATAGCATGGTGAATTTTCTATCGAAGATATTTTGGGAGTGTTTTAAGAGCAATTAGATAGGCAGTCCTACATTGAATTTGCTAGCGAGTTCATATACCTAGCTATGTCTGTGCATATTGATACAAGATATCTCAGAAGTATCCTAAGAGCAATTAGCTAGGTAGTCCTATAGCGAATTTGCTAGTGAGTCTATGTACCTAGCTATATTTATGCATATTGATAGGGGATATCTTGGAAGTACACTTGCAGAGTCCTAAAAGCAATTAGCAATGCCCTCACATAGAGTTCGCTAGGCGAGTTCACTTACCTAGCTATGTCTATACATATTGATAGGGCATATCTCAGGAGTGTACTTATGGAGTCCTAAGAGTAATTAGTAATACCCTTGCATGGAGTCCGCTAGTTTTCTAGTGAGTTCACTTACTTGGCTATGTCTATAATTGATAGGGGATACCTCAGGAGGGCACTTGCCAAGTCCTAAGATCAATTAGCATTGCCTCCACATGGAATCCACTGGTTTTCTAGCGAGTTCACATTCCTAGCTATGTCTGTGAATATTGATAGGGGATATCTTGGCAGAGTACTAAGAGAAATTAGCAATGCCCTCACATGGAGTCTGCTGGTTTTCTATTGAGTTCATGTATCTAGCTATGCCTGTATCTGCGTACATAGATTGGAGATATCTCGCAACTGCACTTTGGGCATCCTAAGAGCAATTAGTAATACCTTCATATAGAGTCTGCTGATTTTTGGCGAGTTCATATACCTAGCTATGCCTGTATCTGCACATATAGATTAGGGATATCTCGCAACTGCACTTTGGGCGTCCTAAGAGCAATTAGTAATGCCTTCACATAGAGTCTGCTGGTTACTGGCGAGTTTAGTACCTAGCTATGCCTTCTCTGCGCACATAGATTAGGGATATCTCGCAACTGCACTTTGGGTGTCCTAAGAGCAATTAGCAATACCTCCATATAGAGTCCACTAGTTTCTGGTGAGTTCACATACCTAGCTATGCCTGTGTCTGCACATATAGATTGGGGATATCTTGCAACTGCACTTTGGGCATCCTAAGAGCAATTAGCTAGGCCTTTACATAGAGTCCGCAGGTTGTCTAATGAGTTCATGCACCTAGCTATGTCTGTGTATATAGATGGAGGATATCTCAAGAGTGCACTGGGGGAGTCCTAACCTTAGCGCTGGCTGCTTGACCTTTTACTGACTACTGGCTGGCTATGTTATGTGTTATATCTATGAAAAGAGGGGGTGCATATGCTATCGTGTTCTGTTGGTTCGCACAGCCCTGGAAATATGTCAGTTGATATGGCTAGGAAATATGTATTGATAGGTCGAAAGGCAGATTTGTACATGCTAGTATGAGAAATCAGCACATGCATGTTTCAGGCTACATGGGCCTACCAGCCATGGGTTTACTGAAGTGGGTAATAGGTGCACTGATGGCAGGCTTGTTCATATGGACTTGTACTTACAAGAAACACATACTTTTGGAAGCTTATATATATACAATCCCTACCCAAAAGTCTTGGTGAAACATGTCGATCAGCATGGGGAAGAAGTGTAAATTCAGTAACTGCAGAATGCTTTCAAGGACCGTTGCATATCAGCCATGGCTTCTGGCATACAACGAGAAATGACTGCAGTAGAGAAGGGGATTATTATTGTTCTCTTCTACCTACAGTATACTATAATATTAATTTCCTAAATTTCTGGCCATCCTTAGTCAATGATCCAAAATTTCCTCGATCGAGCGGCAGTGCGAGGGTCTACTGAAAATGCTCCCTGGTCTGGTAGACCAAAAAAGCTCAGCAAGATGGATAGAAGAGGCATAATGCAATATATGAAGAAGAATCCAGCATGGACTGGAGCAGAAATTCAGCAATGTTGCTGCCCCCATGTGTCCTTGTATATACTGGACCACTACCTCCGAGAGAATGGGCCATGCAAGTGGCTAGCAAAAAAGAAACAGAAGCTAACAGAGGCTAAAGCTAAGGAAAGACTTGCTTGGGCATTAGAAAGAAAAGATTGGACAGCTGAGGACTTTGAAAGTACAATTGGAAGTGATGAGTGCACGGTAGAAAAGTCAGCTCATACAAGACAAATTTAGGTTTTTTGAACACCAGAGGAAAAGTGAGATAAGGACTATATTAATACAGTTCCTAAGGGGAAAGGAATTTCTATAATGGTCTGGGGGTGCTTCTGGAGCAGGCAACGTAGTACATTTGTACCTCTGATTGTTCATTCTGTTAATACTACTATCTATCGTCACTTGCTTAAGGTCCTCCTCCTCCCAGTTATCAAACATATCAACCATACTATTGGCAATGCGAAATTTCAACAAGACAATTCTCCAGTCCATACAGCTAAAATTATTAAGGAATTCATTAAGCTTCATGACCTCTCAGTCAATAGACACCCTCCCTATAGTTCAGATCTTAACCCTATTGAGCATGTCTGGATTTATCTCAAATGGTATCTTCAGACAAAGTACCCTAATATTGCTAATACTCTTGGAGGGCCAGATGCCATTCCTGCTAGGCTTGCTAAAGTCTTGCCTGAAGCATGGGAAGCAATTCCAGAGTCTATCTTTAAGTCATTGTAGAGGAGCATACCAAACCGGGTGGCCGCTGTCATTACTGCTAAGGGCTGGTATACTCAGTATTAGATATATTTTGTTTGTTTGGTTTTACTTCAATTCTCTTTTTCTTTGCTTAAGATTTTGGTTTCTATTTCTTCTATACCCCTTATTGTCCCGACTTTAATTTCAGACCTGGGCGATATGTAGTTGTCAAGTTATTCAATAAATATGAGAGTATAATAGTATTGGAGTGAGCTCTGCCAAGCGGCTCAAATTTGTGTTTCATCAAGACTTTTGGGTAGAGATTGTATATACGAAAAACTCATACTTTTGGAGATATATATATATATACGAGAAACTCGTGCTTTGGAGATATATATATATATATGCGAGAAACTCATGCTTTTGGAGACTTATATATATATATGCGAAAAACTTATACTTTTGGAGATATATATATATATATGTGAGAAACTTATGCTTTTGGATATATATATATATATATGCGAGAAACTCGTACTTTGGAGACTTATATATATATATGCGAGAAACTCATACTTTGGAGATATATCAGGAACGATTTTCTTACGCCGCAACACCATCACCAAGCGCCCTGACGATAGTTGCCTGCTAGCTGGGCGCCTGATGCCTCCAGGACGTTTTGACACCACGGCGCAACTGGTTGTAGTCTGACGCCCCGGCGTTGAAAGATGTAGTCTGATGCCCCGGCGCTGATGCTTCAGGTTTCGCCGCAAGGGGTCACCAGGCGTCCTGACAATGCCCGGTCCTCATCTAGATCCTGACCGCCCTCGCGCCGTTACCACCAGGGCGCAGATCTGTTGTACTCATCCTAGACTCTCACTATCTTAACTTAGACCTTCACAATGTCCCCGCTCATACTGCATCCACAAACAATCACACTGAGAATTCTGATTTTTAGATCACAACTAATTCAATTCTATTCATACAACTCATTCCACGTACTGAAATCTATCCTGTTGTTCACCAACCAGACCCTCCCCTTCTCCAATGGTATCAGATGAGCCATCCCCTCTATATCTGAAATTCTTACAAAATGATATCGAGTTGCTCGTCCCTGAATTCCATTCGTATCATCCCTTCCTCACTATGGGGTCTCCTTGGACCCTTTACCCGCATTAACCTTACGTGTGCTACCTCATGTTTACCCTGTATCCCGTCCCATACCCTGAACACCCCTTCTAACCTCCCCACCATCCTCCTATCCAGTTTACCATTGGAGTTTTCGCATCTTGGTCTCCGCCGAACCCAAACCTAATCCGCTCGCACATCTTCTGTCTTTCGGAATCCCTGATTACCAGTCCATCGCATGTGATGTATTTCGGTGCCATCCCCCTGAAATTGTTGAACTGGAACCGCAATGCTATCGAAGTATTCTCCCCGGTACCTTTCTATCTGCCCAATGTCCCCTCCCATCCCCTCTGAATTACCATTCAATCTCATGTACCCTGGAACTTCGACACCAAGTTCGGGATCCTCAGTATGCTCGCCAGGGTTGTGAGCGTCTCCGGACTACCACTCTGAGCCTGCTTCCGCCCTCGCAATACCGGATTTCGGGGTTTCACTTTTTTACCGGGGTTGCTTTTCTCCAACGTTCCACCAGGCTCTTAATATCACTTCCCAAATTTAACTCCTTATCCCACACAAACAAATTCAACTCTAACATCTTAAATGCACCTTCCCTCGCATGACTATCTAAACCTGCGAACTGGCATCAACTCTATTCGAGCGGCGATAAGCGTCTTTCAAGGGCTTGTGAAGGGCCTCCGTAATCTCGGTAGAAAACTGGGGTAGCATTCCAAAACGTACAACTTGTTCAGCATAATGTGTTAGCAAGTGCAACTTTGGGTAGTTGAATGTCGCTTGGCCTAGAATCTCCTGTACCAAGTTTTGCCGTTCTTGTCGATTTACAGATGCTTCCTTTGGCTTCTTCCTTGCAGTGACTTCAAAATAACTGGAAATCGTGCTTTGACGAGCCTGAGAAGCAGCCATATCTTTAGATGCTCCTTTAGCTCGCTTGTGATCTGACTTAGAAGCACGAAATTCTGCAAAGACATGTTTGTACTTGTAGAAATCCTCCAGGTACTTAGACATATATTTGATGGTCTCCGGTGTATGACTTCGATATTGGGCAATCAGACAGAAATCCGATAGGGTGCGAATAGCTCGAATAGCAATTTTCAAATCACTCTGAGCAGCAGGCGGTAGACGACTGGTGTCCTCCTCTCGACGCATGGCGGCTGTAAAACATGCAAGTATTACTCTTCCTACCCTCGCATTTCCGTACCACTCCACATTGTGATTTGGCGATATTGCTTCTTTGGCGAGTTAAACCCTGATATGGTGGTAAACTACCCCATATCTCATCAAAAACGGAAGGCGTTTATGTTTCCCCAAAAACTCCTGCACCCAATCCATAATATTCTTTTGGACTCTAAAAGTATATTATGAAGTATATCTGCTCGGACTATTGTTGGTGGGTAGACATTTGGGAGGCCCCAAAGTGCATTCTGGATCGGTTTAACATCTGCTTTAGCTAATCTGTTTGGCACATACTTAAATTAGTTACCTCCTCCAGCAATATTTATCCAGTTACAACTTACGCATCATTATCACTAGCTTCCCAAAGACGCTCATAGGCAGCATGATCACGGTCACTATACGGTCGTTTGGGCCACAATCCAAGCTGATCTCGGCTCGCTACGCAAATTGCATACCGGTTGACTTTGATGCAATGAATATTAACATTCTCCATGTGATCTGCAAGCCATGCTGATAAAATAGGGATACAGCGCCGGATGTTTTCGTCCCCACAGACCATCTCACATCCGCCGGCCTTTCATGAGTCAGCGATAGCCCTAGAACGTCTGCTGGACGGACGGAAACTCACATTAAAAACTTGGACTAGGGGGGCTAATATTCGTTCGATGAGTCGGTGTTGCGTTTCTAAAGCATCATATTCCTGGTTCTGAACCGAAAATCCACTCAGAGACTTAGTTCGTTTAGGGCCAATTGGCAACAGAGCTATCAGAATCCATGCTTGGTTGGACGGCTTGTTTCGCACATCAGAAGGAATGTTTCCCAAACTCATGAAAATCGGCCACAATTTTTTATCCCCAGAAAAGTTTGTCAAGCATGTTTGATCGGACGTTATTAGGATAGGTATGAGAGTGGTGCCAATGGGTAGGGTCATCTGGTGGCTCGTAAGTGTCTGGTAACAAAGCGAATTTGTAGTAACTATCCCGTCAAAAACATACCTGCATATCCCACCACCATTCCGCCGTATGCATCTCTGTGTAAACTCTAGAGCCGTGTAGATCAAACTCATACCTTGGTGCGAATACCAGATCCCGGGCGTACACTTTCTGGCGGAGAAGATACCGAATGCACTCAACAGCGTCTCTATAAAAAAATTGGAGCCTGTTTGCAGGTGAAAATCCACAGTCCCATTCCGCCACTCCGGTTGGTCTACCAATCCACGCATTTTCTTACGCCACGTATAACCAGACTTGTACCCGACTGCTAGTGTCCTGAAAGCATCCATAGGGAGTAGTTCATCGTGGAAAAATCGGTCAATCTGTCGCATTGAAGTTTTGCTCTCATGGAAGAACTAGGCAAGCTTATATTCATAAGCATTCGTGAATGGTGACAATGGATTCCATGACGGGTCCCGAATATGAGTGAATAATGACTGACGTATAACGTGTCCGACCTGCAGGCTGGGTGGAAGACACTGTCCGACAGATGTAGCTGGATCCAAAGCGTCCAGTACTTCCCCCCTAGTGTCTCGTGTTTCGATGCTGACGAGAATATTATTGTTGGTATCCAAAGAAACTATCGGTCTGCTGGGGTGAGCATTTCCTCTGGTCAAATTACCCAGCCGGCGACGTTTGACGGTTGAACTTTGCTCTGAGAGTGGTGCATTATCAATGGCAATCGATTCCAATTGTTTCGCACGGTGTTTGCTACGCAGATGGCGACCATAATAGCCTGCTTTCTTGAACTGATAGTCACAAAATTGACACCGCATAATATACTACAGTAGAAGGATCCACTGCGTCAGCTCAGTACAGAAGCATCCCTGGGGCCCTTCTTACGTACAACTATTCAGACAAACGTGACGAACTCCGACAACTGCACAAGTCCCCTGAGTGTCCAAAGAACGACCCTCTTCGTTCCCTCTCTTGCGTAAGTCTTGAGAACCTGATTGATCAATCCCAGGTGGACTATCAAACTCCCATCGTAGTAGGTATGTCGTCCCCGGTTGGACCCCAAGAGCGGAAACATAATCGATCTTATAAGTCCAGAACGAAAGTAAGTGATTCTGGGAATACATCCAGGCGGTCGTTTGGTATCCATTATTTGTATGATATACCAGTGAGCAATGAACAAAATGCACTTGGGGAACAAAC
>WHUX01000627.1:0-16559 GCA_015179025.1 Terfezia claveryi
TTTCCGGTATTTAAAGGCCGACTTTATCTCTTCATGTTTTTCCTTTATTACATTATTTACCACTCTGTATCTCGAGTCTTTAGTTATATTTCGGAAATATAATAGCATATCCACAAATAAGACGTTTTTCAGCCTTACTCTTGAGTTTCTGCCCGTCTGGTTATTACTCACCTGCTCACCCGTGACCTTGGCCAAGAGCTTTCGATGTTTACCAATGGTAAGTAACTAATTTGGCTTTTGTAGAAAGAATCAGGGCTATCGTAGTATTTTCTCAGAAACATAATGGTAGAAAACTGACAGCAGGGCTTCAGGGAGTCGAGGTCTGATCTGGCAGCGCATAACAATACTCCTTTTATAGCTCTGCAACTTGAATAATTATATATGCTACTCTCGTCAAGCGACCTCACCTGCGTCGTCTCACTATCTTGTCTACGTCGTATGGTTGGTAGAAGCCATGTCAGTATATGTACAAGTATTGCCAGTTATATTAGACCTTTTTTCCTTATCTATTCCGAGCGCGGTACCAATCGTAAGCCCACTTCACTATAATAACCCTAGTGGGACTCATGCGTTTCATAGAGAAATCTAGGATATAATACGGCATGGCAGGCACTGCTGGGGTCTGGATAACCCAAAATTTTGTTGTTGATTGTGCTGGCCTCTGAATTCAGCACTTGTCCACACCTATGCACGTCTGCTGCAGACCCATGTCGTAGTGTACACTGTACGTAGTGTACATGTACTTGACCAGGTTAGAAACCGGGTTTCTTAAACGGGGTGGCAGCCTGGGAGCAGAGGTTGAAAAAGGTATAAAGAGCGCGCCATCACCCCTCACCAACCGTATTTAGGAAGAGACTGAAGCGGCTACAATTCAGACAGGACAACAGATCCGGAATTAGATTGTATAAATGGTACCGGATGAATACTGTCTAGTACCATCCATTACAGTAACTCATCGAGCAACGGTGTATATTCCTTGCTGTATTTATCGGCATACCCTCTCTCTCTCACAACCTCCTCTTTCAACTCCCGTATTCGTTGACGTTCCGTACTGCGGCTCATCTTCTCTGCCATCTTCCGAACCATAGCTAAAGGGGACCGGCCTTCCTGTCGAACATCTTTATACACGGTATCTCTCCTGTTTTATCGTCTATCCGTGCTGCCTCCTGCCAAAGAAACATTTCTACTCTATCTTCCGAGATAGTTAGCTGTTCTCGTAATAACCCCTCCTTCTCCATCAACTCCTCAATCCCCTCACCCAAGCTGTCAACCTCCTCTAGAAGTGCCTGTCCCTCTACCACTCCAGTGAGTCCCAGCATTGGTGCAACCTCCTCTAATAGGAACTCTCCAACTCTTCTCCACTCATCCAGTGTCATCTTCTCCTTCTCTTCCATAACACTCTTCCAATCCTCTTCCTCTAATATTTCTTCCTCATCAGTATCAGCAGATCCCCATCCCAATCATCTACCTCACTCCCGGTGCCCTCCTCTATCATCCAATATTTGCATCCCAGAATTAAGGGAACTCATCCCCTCAGAAAACCTTAAAACCTTTTTTCTTGACCCTGCCGGGGTGCTGGCTGGTAGCGGTAGTTGTGTTGGCTCCGGTGTCCTGTGTGCATTACATAAACTCGGTACTTGGATCTGGGTTCACCTTTTCCTTTGCCTTTGCCTTTGCCTTTATTTTTGCGGACCGTGGCATTATAGCGACCACTATTTGATTCGCAGCTGAATCAGTTGCGATACGCCGCTTTTACTGCTGGCTTTGGAATCCCCGTCAAAAAAGCCGTAGGTGTTTTGTTTCTCTCGCTTAGGAAGTCGTTGTAGGAATAGGAATAGCAACAGGCGAGCGGAGAGATCTAAGTGTCTACTGAAGGAAGGTACGAACAGAGCGAGTTGTCACTGAAGAGAGGAAGATGTTCGTATACACAGTGAGTGCATGTATTGTATTGAGTGAAGTGATGACTTCGTTATCCGAACAAGTAGGAACATGAACGAGATATATATACATGTATGAGCGTACATCTAAAGCATGAAGAAGAATGAGAAGGAGAAGCACATGTCCGTTGCAAGCCGTATAGCTAGGCATGAAGCAACGATATGAGTGCGAGCAAGGTGTGAAGTACGCAATATGATGTGCAAGCCGCTGCGAGCCGTATAGCTAGGCAGGAAGCACGCATATGATGTGCAAGCCGCTGACGGCTACATATGGTATAGGTAGCAAGGCATGGGCGGAATGAACGGAATGTACTACATTCATTCTAACAGTCGTAAACTTCACCTTCGGGGGAAATCTGCAATTCGTTCTAGCCTCGTAAAAGTTTATGAAAGATTAATATGAAAATAAATAAAATAACAACCTAAAACGCCGCTAGAACTGTGTAAAGTAAATCTAGACTTGCTACTAGTTTAGTGGCAAAATTAAATCCCTCAGGAATTGGACAGGAACAGACAGACCAGACAAGAAAACAAGAACACAGACAGACAACTACTCCTCAGAACGCACCAGAATACTTCATTTATCATACTATGATCATAGTATGAGCACTATATAGTTTTATAGCTTTCAATTCACAGAAACCAGATTACACCAGTTAACTACTTACTCCCTCGCGGAGTATCCCCACTTAGTCTTCTATCACGCCCCTCTAAGGTCTTGCCTTGTAATACAATAAACTTCCGGTAACCTGGAACAAGTTTGTATAAACAGTACTGGATGAATACTGTCTAGTACCATCTATTATAGTAATTACTGCATATCACCCAGACTTTTTATATTATCACCTGTACCGGGATTGAGTTATTCGCTAAGGTGCAATAAACTTAAGCTTACCATGCTCTCCGTCTCCAATCTGCAGGGCGCACGGTTTTGCAATTTGTTCCGAAGTGATAGCCAATGGGACGGGAGAGATTGGTCACTCCGACGAGGGAACGTGGTCTCAGTCAGAAAAAAATTAAGTTAAAATATATGCATTGGATAGATCATTATGTTCATATCTGAGGCTGAGAATAGAGGACTCGGAGTCGCATAGTACCGCTATTTGGTATTATCACATACCACCATTAGGGTTAACAACTCCTGATTATTCAGGCTCACACTTAAGCTTAGACCCAAATAGCTATACCTACTTTCCGGCAAATATCTGAAGATACCGGTAATGAATATAGAATCAGATATTTCCTGGTGTAATGGGGCAATAGAGAGGGCGTGAAGGTCAAAATAAAAAAGATTTCGTGCACTTTTTGCACCTGTTTCCTTCTTAATGGTCATGGACAACACTAGGAGGAGCTTCTTCTAACCAGTGTAAATCCAAATTTAATATCTACGGTAAGTATCCAAATAACGACCCATAACAACGCTATCAGCTAAATCTATTAGTAATATATTTCGCCTGTGTACTCCCTGGATACCAAAGCACAATTTTGTCCGGCGGTGGCAAAATATCCAAATATCAATATCAAGACTCCTTCACTATTGGCGTTCTAGATACGCATTTTGTGATCTTACGGGAATGCAATCCAGTTCTGATTTGAAGACACCAATAGCATTGTTCGATGCTTAGTGGTTATTTTCTCAAAGTGAAAGTAAAACTAGGGCCCTAGTGATATCTGTGAGCGTACAATATACTATCGGTGTCTAGGCAAACCTGGCACCCAGTGATCACATTTTGTCCTAGCGGTTACACTCTCCAACAATATCAGTCTGCTAGAATTTATAACTATCAATAATTACCAATCCTTCCATTTGAGCTAGACCTACTACCCCACCTAAACTAATCTAGGGGCAATAGTATTTGCACACAAAAACTGTATCTTTGTACTGATTATAGGGACGATGGGAGCTTGTGCAGTTCCGAATTTAATTGGCTTAAAAACAGCTCGACCAGCCTTTGTGATGGTTGTAGGTCTAACTATTTTTCCACTAACGATTCGGGTGAAGTTTCCATCATTGGAGTCATCAGGTAAAGATTGTCGAAGGTCTTGGAATATCCATCTCGATTTTGAGGTGGAGGAGGTAAGTGAACTTGTGGAGTTGGTTTGGGTAATGGTCCAGGAGCTAATGGAGGAGGTTATTATTTATAAAGTCAGTGTAGACTTCGAATGCCAAGTGAAAACAATAATTCTGGCCACTCACAGAGCTTCTATATCCGGTTATATATTTTCCCCAGATAGTTCCAGCAGCAGGCTCATTGGCCCTTGCTCGCTTGGCCTGTATAAATACTGTACATGTATACGGCGTTTTCCTAATGTTTGAGCCCATTAAACCAAAAAACAGCTGAGCTATGCTCGCGAGCGGAAACCCGGTCATGGACTCATATTGGTTGATTGCTCAACTGGGCTAGCTCCAAGTGCGACTACCCAATCTGGTATGTACCCTTGATATATGTATATCGTACAGGGGGTCGCTTTTACAGCAACTTGTACACATTCACCAAAAAGCACTCACTTCGACTCCCCTGGTCTTTCAAACTTTGCCAAAAGCTTCCATCTTCCAGGTTATGACGTATTCAGCTCACGAGATCGAAATCCATCAAATTGTGTAAAGGTATAATTATTACCTTGCCTAGTTTGAATTTTGTGAATTTTTTTTGGTGGGAACGGGTCGACTAGCGGAATTTGTTGCTGAAGAGATCCCCTTGCGATGACTTCTGGCGCACAACTATACACTGGGCTAAAAGCCTCAGTTAGTCGTAGATTCGTCTTTCCTCGTTTACTATTGACTGCTCACACCTTGATTTCTTATTTGTCATTTTAAATAACTGATTACCGACATCGATCCTACACACACCAGGCAGATCTGGTGACACTTCATTGTCACTGGCATTAATGATGAGCCTATCCCAATTCACATATGCAAATATATAATCCTGTATAGATGTATGTAAGATATTTTTGATTACTTCACGGAGAGTCAAACTGCTTTGAATTGATGGCAAATAACTGGTCTTGAGATTGCTGTGCCTTCGAATCCTATTCCGCAGTTACGAAGCAGGTGAGTACGCATGGAAATTCGGATTTCCGATACGAGAAAGGAAAAAGGTGTTGAATAACTCTAGATAATGATTTTCAATATATGTAGATTCCCACCGTAGCAACCCGCGTATAGGTAACGTTACCTAGCTAACTAACATTGGCTATAAGATTTGGATATGGCACTACGCTGGATTTTCTTATAGACAAGTGATTTCTTATTGCGTGATATTTTCCTAAATGAGGGGGTGGAGGTATTTGGGATTGTTATGTGTGTACTGGTACGGTCTCGTAATAGTAGGTGTGGAATGATATGTTTGAGGTTCTGCTGGACAACGACACACGAGCATATCTAAATGTTGGCTCCACAGACGTATGGACTTCAAAAGAAGTATATATATATATATTTATAAAATGTTCGTTCACGGGTCCACCGCAAATAGGGACGACAGGCTAACTGCATGGAAGGAGCCGCTTAGAGTTATATTGGATAGTGTACGGTGGGCGAATCACCGTGGGGAAACCTAAAAGGATCTGTGGCTATAAAAGTCCGGGTCTATACCATGTCTCAACCTTCCTCACGCAGCGTGCTGTATTCTAGCCGCGCTAATACAATACGTCTCTCCTTGGAACCACGTCTATCTACCTCTATCATATCCTTGTCCATAGTAGCGCTCCATGGAGGCCGTTCATAGTCCCTTGTAGGTACCCGAGCCCAGCTGCAGGGGGGGCTTTTGTACTACTGAATCACGGTGTTTCTATCGTTTGCGTGTGTTGCAGCCGTCAATACCTCATGTGGGTTGTTAACTTTCCATGAATCTTCAGGTATCCAAGACGGCAGTACTTACTATGTACATACGTCCGTGTGTATACCATTTATGTATATGGGCAATTCTTCTCTAATCTCAAGAGCGACCACATGAGTCCAGACTACACATGAGTATGTATTGCTAAAATAGCGAGAGTCTTGGCCTCCGGGGAAAAACTCAGGGTAATGCAGCAACAATTTTTCTTTTTTAAAAAAAAAAACAAAAACCCCAGTACTACTCGTGTGCGAGGGTGGCCACCCGGAACCCCGGATGGATTCAAGGGTCAAGCAAGTTAGTCTGCCATCCATACTCGTGTTACATATGTACATGTACATGGTGAATGGTACCGCTAGGCTGGTGAAGTAAAGACAAGAATATAGGGAGAAAATCGCTCCTGTCTGAGATGATATAAAGACTGGCCAGAGATATCACTCTATGTCTGCGAATCCCTGTCTGATCATGCTATAAAGGGCTCCGAAGAGGCCTTCTGCCACATACCAGGTGTAACGGGGCTATGGGTCGGGGGACTATGGACGGGCTCCAGGGGAGCTCTACTATGAACAAGGCTATGATAGGGATAGATAACATGATTCCAAGAGGAGCGTATTGTATTAGCACGATTAGAATACAGGAGGTTGCGTGAAGAAGAAGAAGAAGAAGAAGAAGAAGAAGAAGAAGAAGAAGAAGAGAATACAAGAGGTGGAGAGTCCCAGGCTTTTATAGCCATCGTCATGCTAACTTTTCTTTTCAAGATCCAGTCCGAGGTGCCGTATTCAATATAACCTAAAGCACCACCATTCAATGCGGTCAGCTGCAGTACCCCCAACTGACCTATAAGAGAAGGGCTTTTCTCTTCCAATCGGCTTCCCTTTAGATCAGGCGATCTAAGAGGTGCTGTGGGTATGAATGCTGTGCGTAAATGCTGTATCTTGGGTAGAGTGATAACGATATCGTCTTTCGGAGATTGGCAGTGGCAGCAAGAGGAGGAGTCAGCCTTGCCTATGTGGCTGAGCCAAGACTTGAAGGGGCCTCGGTTGGTCCTGGTCCAGGTGTAGGAGGAGAACGCGTGACGTCCTTGTTCTTGGTTTGTGCCTCTAGCTTCGGAAAGTGGTTTGAGTCGTTGTGCAGTAGCGGTTTCTTGGAGGCCTGGGCGCTGTGAGGGCCGCCCCGCAGTCGTTCCCAGGCCTGCGGCAACAGCTTACCTAAGTTCATTCTCACGAACTTATTTACCTTCACCTGGCAACGCAGTTTGAATCCCACACTCACCCTTCATCACTACTCCAACTCCAAACCAGCTTCTTTCTATCTTGACATACAAACTCTTCTTTCTATATTGACATACAAACTGTTCTTTCTATCTTGACATACAAATTCTTCTTTCTATCTTGACATACACCCTGTATCACTCCCAATGGACGCTCAATCCTCCCAGGCTCTCTCCAACGGATGCCCGTCCAGTAAGGATAACAGCATGGGCGCCAACACTACCTCAGGAGCCCAAACAAACAATAAGCGCCCCTTATCGGAAACTCAACACTCTCCCAATTCTGTCTCCCCGGCCCACAGCGAGTTGGCCGACGTCCAATCACCTTCATCATTCGTAGAACCCAAGGTCGACGGTAAGGCAGGTATTCCAACTGTTAAACGTCGCCGTTTGTTGAAGGATACCAGCCAGGGACCGTGCGACGAGGAGGAGGAGGAGGCTGGGACTGGTGTAGCCGAAATGGATACTAGGAACACACTAACCCAAGGGGCAGCATCAGCATCAGGATCGGGAACTTCGGGGGAGCAGGGACGCACCGACCACTCTCTCAGACGAATGCCACCACAAACACTTCCACTCCGCTTACTTTTCCGTCGTGGTGGTGGCGACTTGTCGTTGCCTTCGATGCAACTTCAAAGCGATAGAGCCGAACAAAGCCGACCATCCCTCAAAGCTCTCACATTCCACCGCGACCAGGACCACTACCACTCAGACAGTGAGGACTCTGTGAGGTTCCCAACGACAGGACTCCCCAGGCGCCGAGATTATGGCTTTGAACGGGAGAGGGAAGGTGGATATGACGCGGATGTGGAAGACGCGGGGGCCAGATATGAAAACGAGTATCTTGATGATTCTGGGCTCGTCTTTGGGGAGTTGGACAGTGGTGATGATGAAGAAGAGGAGGAGGAGGATAATGAGGACCATGAGGATAATCATGATCATGAGGGGGATAATCATGATCATGAGGGGGATAAGAAGGATCATGAGGGGGATGTTAATATGAATATGGGTTAGGTACCCAAAGGGCAGTAGTCCCTGAGAAACACAGAGGGGGTGATTTGTCTGTGTTTGGGTATCTCAGAATGGTTGGGTTGGCTGGGTATGGTTAGGTTTGTTGGGTATGGTCGGGTTCGTTGGGTATGGTTGGGTACCTATGGTTGGGTTGCTTGGGTTTGGTTGGGTTGGTTGGGTATGGTTGGGTTCGTTGGGTATGGTCGGGTTCGTTGGGTATGGTTGGGTATAGTTGGGTTGGTTGGGTTTGTTTGGGTATGGTTGGGGACGTGGTTTTAGTCTGATTAGCAAGACCCCTCTCTTGGAGATGTAAATGAAGAATGAAGAAATGAAGGAAAAGCGGTGGGACGGGCGGGGTATATATACATCTTGCCGAGGTTTATCATGTCATCAAATAAAAATACAAGCACATGAGTATCGATACTTAACCTATTGGGATGACGACTAGATAACAGATGCATGAGCCCAGTTTTATGGTCACTGAGCCAGAACTACTGGTTGATCCATATTCTCGGCTTCAACTTCCAAGTGTTCCGCAATCAATCCGTCCACAACAAGGCAGCCTTGTAACCCGTCTGTTGTCTCTGGGGGAGTTACTTGGCGTTGTCACGTGTATTGAAGCCTCTACACATATATGTAGGGACCGGTAGATGTTTTAACCAAGCACCGCCAAACGCCAAAACAATTTCCTGTTTTCATATATCTTCGGTTTCGGCCATAGTAACAAACACCTTGAAAGAATTATTAAAAATCGCTACAAAATCACAGTCATCAAGCCCTTTTGGTAATTAAATCAAATTGAGGCTATCTAAAAACCTTGCAATCTTTTATAATACGTACAGTACGGAGTATATTATTCTATATACTAGAGGGGCCCCATGTGTACAAGATTCAAAAGTTGCTTGACGCCTAGAGGTATGGTATCGGGTAGTCTGGTTTAGGTATCGGGGTGATCACACAAATCTGTATGGGGGGAACGGTATATGTATATAACAGGACGTACTGGTACCCTCCAAAGTAAGCCCAAGGAACCCCTGGCTGTGCGACCCATGTACAACTACAAGTACATGCTGCAATGCAAACATGCGCCGTTTCTTTGAAAGTCGATTCGCGACAGATAAAGCTTCAGTGTTGTCCCCGGCTCGAATGTGATTATTTAAACTCAGGCGTACCCCGCAAAAGCAACCCCTCCGACGGAGTGGGTCCCTCCACACCGGTCTCCACCTGCTTATTCCCTGGTATATTTTCACCCCACTCCCGGAATAACCATGAGCTCCGGATCCGCTTCCTCCACCTACATGACAACCTTCCGCCCCACCCGCCTTATCGCTGCCCTCTTCGCCCTGCACGTGATTTCGTGCGTCGCCGCTGTCACCGCAGGCACCGATTCCTCCTCCCGCCGTACCCCCGGCGTCGCCGAGACAACCGCGACCGGGACATCCTGGAAGAACTCGCCTACGTCAACCCCCTCTCTGGCCGACCCCGCTCCCTCACCGCCGGCGGTCGGTATTCAACTCGTCTCCCAGACCAACATGCCCACAACCACCACAACCACCATCATGACCAGCGAACCAGATTCCACCCGCACCACGCCTACGACGATCAACTCTCCCAATCGCACCCACACCACCAAAACCCGCACAAGGCTACAGAGATGACGATGCATTATGTCTCACCCAAGGATACGAGCAGAATTACGAAAAATACGTTATTAAGAGATCATGTGTTGCATTCCCCGACGAAGACTCCCTCGGCGAGGATGCAGATGGGATCAAGGGTGTTGCCAAGACATAGACCTAGGGGGTCACCCGGGGGCCCAAGGAGGAGGACGGTGAGTGAGAAGAGTAAGACGGGGAGTGCAAATGGTGGGATCGCGAGTGGGGCAACAGGAGGGAAGGGTGTGCAGAGGAGGCATACGTTGTAATTTGGTTTTTGGGATGGGGAGGAAAAATTTAACAGATTGTTGAGAGCCCAATATTTATTTTTTGTATGGCAGAATCACTAAAGCATGATATTCAAGCGGTGGTATATATATAATTGTCTCAATTCGACGGGCCCCCACATAGCAAGGCAACTGTGGGGTTGAATAAGTGCCTGCCAGTGCGGTAATCATACACAAAGACGGTCGACATCACCTTCGACTGTCTAGTTTTAAGCGACCAAAGAGCTGCAATAGGCAGCATAAATGATTGGGAGGATCTCGACCGTCCCCTATTGATCCAGGAAGGAGGACGACGACCAACGGGATGGGGTAAAGGCTTTCTTCGGTTTCCGTTACAGGCAGGTCGCCGGAAGAGGGGGGCGGTAATGGACAGCATGGAAGTCCCTCTTCACTCGAGTTTATTCACTTTCACATTCTATATGGGTTTGGTTCAAGTGGGCTTCAGTCAGGCCTCTCGGGGTCATCTGACATTAGCAGGTCAATGACAGCATGGGTGCTCTGTCATACTGGAGTATATCTATTTTTCTTTATTTAGAATTGTTTGCCGGTTGCGCTTGCGTTTGTCGGTTATTGTTCGTTACATCTTCTTGCCGGTTGGCACTTAAGTTGTCTGTTCAGTTCAGTGTTTTGCGTTACATAGCCGCCAGACCCGGCGCATTAACTTTGTCTTATCTTGAATCCATCCGGGTTTCCGGGTGGCTCATCATGGTCCCCCCTACTAGGACTACATATGAGTACTGGGTATTATTTTAAAAGAGAAAAAAAAAAAACTGTGGGGTGATATTGGCAAGCATTTGGAGCGATGGGATTTATATTTCGAAGGTCTCTGGATCTCAACTGTAATTTCAATCCATATGATTACATATTATCTATCAGAGGGGGGTAGAGAAAATGGTCCTTATGCATATACATGTATCCAACAGATCACACATCGGGGGAGCCGGGGGGGAGAAGGAGGGGGGGGGGAATGTAGGAGTTTGAAGTTACCTATCATAAGTACTTGAGACCCAGGGCACACAGCGGAAAGGTTTCAAATAATATGTGTAGGGAATACCTCGCATTTACCGTAACCGAAGACTAAACCACCATTGACGTCTGAAAAGACGTAATGTACTCGAAGCATGCAAAGTATTGGGTATATCATAAAAGGCAGAGAAAATCGTACTATAGATGGAAAAATGAGAAGTATACCAGCGAGGAGGCACAGGCAATGGTAGCAAAGATACAAATAGCCCTCCGTAAAATCCTACAACGATGGGTGAATGAACAATATAATTGGCCTCCCTGTAATTCGATGTATTTCAAATTTGAAAGTTGCGAAAACCGCGCGTAGTTGGAGCTACAACTAGGGTCAATTAATTACATAATTCGATAAATATTACTCCGTACTTGTAAGGAAAAAGATGCCTGTAAACGGTAGGGCAGAAGTACAAACTAAAACTGATAGGGTAACGTTTTCATTCCCAACGGAGAGTGTTGTGAACCCGACTACCTACCTATAGATAGTCTGATTACCTATATAGCTATAGTCTCGTGCCCAATGGAGTTAGGTAGGGCACTGGCACTGGCTAGTCTGGTTGGCACAACACGCACTGGCTATGATGGATTTGGTTTAGGTTATGAACTTGAAAGGTTTGCTGTTTTAATTGAATTGTATAATTCACTACTTTGTCCTCGGGAACACAGGAACCCCTATATCTCGAAATCTATATTATGTTGTATTCCTGTAAATTGTCTGGCTGACACCACCAGAGGTAAGACAAGCGGCGTACCTCCCTCCTCCCCCCTTTCTCTCCCCACTTCATACTCAAAAGCAAGTACTAAGTTCCTTAGGCTAGAGTATCGAAATTAACAAAATTCCTCTATCTTCCCAGGCCGAGTCAAACATCTGTTTGATTGAGTTATACAGCTAGGTGGCAAAAAGTCTTGTACCCTGCATAAGCATGCAACAAATATCTTATCATTTTCCCATACAAAATCACCAAATATGTAGCGTTTGGGCCTCTTTATGCGGTGGGGGGTACGAAACATTTTGCCACCTAGCTGTATAAAGTCGAAAAAAACTATGAGGTTTCATCGGGTGGCGGTATTTGGGATTTTTGTCTTGCTTCTCCAATAAAGGAGGAAATCCAGGTGGCGTTTGATCCGGGAATACTGGCCCATCAATAAATTGGCAAGCTGGCCTATGCGGTCAAAAAGGGAAAAAAGGAACTGGGACTATGTCCGGGGGGCAGTAATTTCTCCATTTTCCCTACGTACTAGCTACAAACACGAAGTAGGGAACATGATAAGTGAAATAAAATCCAAGTGAATAAATATACAGCACATGCGCCGCTGTTTCAACTCGTGAATATGAATCAACCAACAATGAACAAAATAGAAATGGGTAGGTGACCTTCAGAATGATTTCCAGGTTTAGCGAAAAATAACCATACTATCTGTACCGTGTTGGTGCCTTACGTTGTCGCTTTTGTGGATCTTGCCTGCCTTCGGGTGGACTTTTGCTTCGCCTTTTCCCTCCAACGCCCGATTGTGTTGCCCCCGCAGTGGCAGATGACGGTTCCTCTGCATACATAGGTTCCTGGGGATTGCCCTGAGACTGAGAGGATATTTCTCTTGTTGTGGAGGGCACAGATGGGCATGCAATGTCGTCTTCTAGTGATCTCTCGTCCGGACCTGGGTCGGGTGCCCCACTCGAGCTTGGAATATCACTCATACACCGCCGGATGGACGCGGGATCTTTAAAGTCTGCCACCCACTGCCCAGAGCTCAGAAAACGATAAAAGTCCCCCTTTGTAAAACCGTATCTTGTAAATGCAGCCCTCCCCCCTCCCTTCTGCAGTTGTACATCCTTGCAACGTTTTCCATCGTCGAAACAAGGACGACATATATTTATTCCATGCCCATAGCGAACGCAGTCACAACAATCTAACATGGTTCCGACAAATGCCTTTAGAGTTGAACTCAAATTGCAGAAGATGTGGGATACGTACGATAGAAGAATCCAGACATATCCGTACTCTTGTGACTTCTATTAGGAATTCTGCAACTTAGCTGATAGAAATATTGCATCCCCACTGTGTTGATATCTTGGCAATCCTGACCGTTCCTAGGTTGGTCCTCTAAATTGTCACTGGTCCAGTTCGGCTCACCCAGTGTAGTATAAGGTCGCGGATTGTTTCAGAGTTAGCAACATCGGCTGCAACTCTCCCCTCATTGTCTTGAAGGTTGCGATTGATGCCCTTCTCCAGCAACATGCGGCAAATATCCGTGTAACCCCATGCTGCCGCATAGAATAAGACTGTATGTCCCTCACCAGTTTGATGATTGATATCGACAATGTCGCCTTCGGCCCATGAATATGTCAAGAGCATTTTCACCAGCTTCTGTCTCTCATGGCCCATCGACCTGTGTAAATACCCACCTGGAATACCCCCCCTTCAAGTAGACTCTCAAGAATCAATTTAAATGCAGCCAGGTGCCCGTTCACATATGCCAAATGGAGAGCAGTGCCCTCGCAAGGAACATCTGTGTCCTGCACCCCATTTACCTTCAGCATTGGGTCATTACTGTGGCGTAAGAGTATTGCCACGACCTCCGTATGACCGTTTCGCGCTGCCCAGTGTAATGGCGTGTAACCCCCGCCGTCCTGACGCAGTCCGGATGGGTAATTACGGTGCTCGCTGTCTCTCTTCAGGAGAAGAGAGACAACTGTGGCACAACCGGCTTTCGCTGCTAATGTCAAGGCTGTTGAACCACAGGGCGTGGTCTGGCCAGCGTAAATCGATGCTCCTGTGTTGAGCAGCAGCTCAGTGACAGTAGCATTTGTATGAGCTATGTGTAGCGACCTAGAATCGGGGTGCGACATATGCATGTTAGGACATATGTCACGATCATATCTAGAGAGGAGGTACATACGACCACCCATCATCCTGTAAACTTGAAACGAGTTCCAATGATCCTTCATCGCTTAACAGGAGCTCGATAATTTCGACATAATTTCTCCCACTCCGGACATCAGATCCTAGGAGGTTGACGGCCAGATTAACCGCAGTATGAAGTGCATTCTCACCCACATTATTCTTGCGTAACAAGAGTGGTGTATAAGTACGCTCATGCGTCATGAGAAATCTCACGCAATCGACGCTACCTGATTCCACCGCTAAATGTAGTGGAGTCATTGATTTGTCCCCACCAGACAAAAAATAGTTGGTTAGTTCAGCCTCCAAAAGCATGTCAAGACTGGCTCTGTGCTTACCCTCCGCTGCCAGGTGCAGCGGAGACAACCCCCTAGAATCTAAAGCACGCAGCCATGACGCAGGACTTCTTGTCATTGATAACAATACTTTGAGACAGGTCGGCCCGCCTTCACGAGCTGCATAGTGTATAGGCATGGACTTTTGGGCATCTTCCATAGCTAGCGCCTTAGGTCTTTGGGTGCTCGAAGCCGCACGCCCACGAGGTCGGATTTCCATCGCCATGGAGGCCAGGAAGGACACAACGTCCGGATACCCGGTGATGCATGCGATATGTAATGCAGTACGTTTGGTATTCGGGTACGCGAAAACACGCAAACCTCTCGGTCGCGATACTCATCTATCAGCAGTTTAACTATGTCGAGGTGCCCGTTTTGTGCGGCTAAATGGAGTGGAGTTACCTCACCGAGCCTTGGTGAGGAATTGATAAGCTGTCGGAAGCCTGGCATACCAAACAGCATCTCAATGATGCCTTGATGCCCGATCGCTGCCGCAAGGCGCAGGGGCTTACTGCATTCCATATAAGGCAGCTTATTCTGGGACCTAATGAACGATTTTCTCAAAGGCTTCACAGCTAGGAGTAGTCGCGCGGCTTCACCTTGCCCCTGTTCACATATGACGTTCAATAGCTGTCCGTAAATGGAGTCGTTGATCATATGGGAGCAGCTTCTCAACACGTATTCCAAAAGCACTTGAAAGACTTCGCCAAGGAACGATTTTTCAGCTGCCCGCAGAAGCTCATCAAAAGCTCCTTTACTTGATATACCCGATTCCAAGATCCATTTAATCACAGCGACGTTTCCCTGGTCGGCAGCAATATGTAGGCCCGCCTGAAGATCATTCCCTTCATTGCAAATGAAGTCAGCGTACTCGTTGAGGATCTCAACAAGCCCCAGCTCACAGAGTTGGAGAAAGTGTGGCTGGATTGCTTTATCATCGATAGTTATTTGTGGTGTCCGCAGTGTTGGGATGGCTGAGCTCGTCGATTTGGCGTAATTGGCACACAGATTTCTAATGACTTCAGAGCGTACTTGTCGAGATCCCTCGGTAGCGCGGTAATGTACGATCCAATTCTTTGGCAAACGGGAAAGAAATAAGTCCCTGTACATCAAATTAAAAGCATTGTTTGCTATAAAAGGAAAGACCACCTACCGCAGTTGCATAGTCATGAAAGGAAGTTTCACCTGTTGCCAGTCCTTCACCTTTCCCGCCTGGTAAATCGTGAACGACCTCGGGCAGTGAGTGTCCAGACTGCAATACAGCGTAGTTCAGGTAGGCCAAACAACACCTGGTAGCAGTATCGTGTGTGAAGTGTTCTACTGCCCACTGGTCGTTCTTCCGCCTTGTCTCATCCTGGATATACTGCTTAGCTGATGGGTGACAGAATATCAGGTGCTCGCGGCGGATTGTAAGTATCGGGCACAGAATCGGGACTATGGTCTCGACAATGTCTCGCCGGATGTTGCTTCGATCGAACGGCATATCCTCGCATGTATCTATGGCCAAGGCAATAGAGAGCTCGTCCACTCGCATCGGTCTCGCGGCATGAAGAATCCAAGAGAGAACCCTTGTGGCTACAGCCCGAAGGGTCTTCGGGATACTCTCCAGTACGGCTTGGTAACAGTTCTCAGTACTCATAGGAAAGAAGCGTAGTCTTTGCTCAATTTCAGCATGGGTGCCCCGACGCCAAGCTTCACTAGGACGGACAGGTTCATCACCGCTTGAAGGATAGTTACGCCTGGTGAGGTTAGTTTCTCCACTATCAAATCGCTAAACCTCTCCAGTGAAGGCCTCGAGGTCAGCAAGTGTAACATCTGGCGCTCGATAATAGTGGCTGTGTCCTTCTCAGTTGGTCCATTGACTTTGATGCATAGATGGGAGCATGGTAGTAGTTTCCAAGTCGCTTTTGAGGGTTCTCGTCCACATGCTTTACTTGTGGCAATGATCTTAAAGGCACCAAGTTGTACAGGTAATTGATTGATGTGCCAGTGATCTATGGCTCTAGTTATTCGATGGAGGAAGAGTTCGATGGAGCTATCACATTCATCGATGTCATCCAGCAGACAAATAACATCGGTACGAGCCGGGTTTATTAAGACCGAGAGGAAGAGGTCCCACAAAGCCGATGTCGACCATTTTAAGATAATGTCATCTGGAATACTGTCATTTGAAGCTACTGCAGATGGCTGGCGTAGTAAGATTTGACAGATGAAGGTGACCAGGAATCCTCGGACTGATCCTCGCACATGGTGACCACTCTCAAACGTAAACCTCACAAGATATATCCGAGTTGTAGGAAAGCTGCGA
>WHUX01000628.1:0-16502 GCA_015179025.1 Terfezia claveryi
AAGGATGGTCATGTGGTCATAGTAAT
Source organism: Terfezia claveryi (assembly GCA_015179025.1). Taxonomy (NCBI): domain Eukaryota; kingdom Fungi; phylum Ascomycota; class Pezizomycetes; order Pezizales; family Pezizaceae; genus Terfezia; species Terfezia claveryi. The sequence continues at coordinate 27 of WHUX01000628.1, forward strand.
GAGTCACATGACTTAAACAGAGGTCACGCGGCCATAATGAGGGTGTCTTCATATGGCAAGTGCCATGGAACTTCTCATGGCAGATTCCACGTGCTATAGATGCTTATAAAACAGTATAAGGTGGTAGAAGGCTAGTCCTTCAACCGAGAGGCTTAGTTACATAACATAGTAATAATATAGGAAATACAAAAGTATATAATCAATTATATAAGCAATAAAACAATGTTCTCCATTACACTTGAGGTTCAGTTTGGACGTATTGTTAGTGAGGATGCATTAGATGATGGGGAAAATTCAGACTATTAGGGATGCGGGCTATATAGTATGTTGGGTCGAATAGTCTCGCAAGATTGGTTTTCTATTTGTGTTATAAGGAATAGCATCTCTATTGGTAGTTGGAAGGAAGAACATGAAGGGGAACTGATGGATATTGATCCTGTTTTGATTAGTTCTGTTTCTCGCAATTTGTCTTCTTCTGCTATTTCTTCTCTTTTTTTATCAAATAAAAATGCAAAAAAAGGGACAAAAAAAAAAGCTAATGATGAGGTGGCTCCTCATATTGGCGCACTCGAAAAAAGACTACAAAAGGTGGCAGTACCGGATATTTCATTGGATGGAATTAAGGATCTCTCTTTAGTAGGAAATTTGGGTGTGAAGGTATTGAAGCATAAAGGACTGAAATTTCTTATCTCTGTTAAGTTATCTTGGATGTACAGAGGAAATAAATGCGAAATTTCCATTAATGCTTTGGTTGATACTGGCGCAGAAGCCATGATTTTTGATTCTTCTTTTATTGAACAGATGATGCTGCCTTGAGTTAAGAGGGAGAAAAAACTGAGATTAGAGAGCGCCGATGGCTTAATTCTCAAGAGGTTTGGCACAGTGTAGGTTCAGAACCTACAGATGGAGGTCTAAGATACAAGATTGGGACGAAACAAAACTCTTGACCTGGTAATGGAGGTTGCCTGCCTCGAACCAGGTCTACCACTCATTTTGGGGATAGATTGGATTAAATCCAATTGTGATAAGCTACAAGTCACCACTCCTTACGGACTCGAGCTAAAAAGAGTGTTAGAAATCGAGGAGGTTACTGATTTTGCTGACTTTGATGAAGTACTTACAGAGACTCAATAAGTCGGATTAATTGAAATAGAGGAGTGGGATTATCAGAGGTTCGCTAATGGAGATGTTCACAAGGTCATAAAAATAATAGTGACTAAAAATATCCATAAACTTGCTAATCGATTGCTAATACAGTATAGAGATTAAAAATCTTTGGAAAGTAGTTGCAATCTGCTCTTCCTATACACAGTCTATAAGACATGACAATTGAGTTAGAAGAAGGAACAAGTCCCATATCAGGAAAACTATACCCCCTCTCCCCTAATAAACTGGAGTTTCTCAAAGAATACCTAGATAAGATGCTCTGAACTGGCAAGATAAGACCAAGCAAAAGCAGTGCTGGCGCTCCTATATTCTTCGCCAAACAGCTAAATAGCAAGCTCAGAATAGTTATAGACTATAGAGGGCTCAATGCTATAACCAAAAAAGACAAGTATCCCCTACCACTTATGACTACCTTAATGGAACAAGTTAGTACTTCACAGGTTTTCTCTAAACTCGATCTCAAACTCGGGTTTAACCTACTCAGAATAGCAGCTAGAGATGAGTGAAAAATAGCATTCAAGACAAGATATGGTTTATACGAATATATAGTTATGCCTTTTGGGCTAACTAATGTGCCATCTGTTTTCCAGTGACATGTTAACAATATTCTATCAGAACGAATTGACCGAGGAATAGTTGTATATATTGATAATATCCTCATTTATACCTAAACAGAGGAAGAACATGTCGAGCTCGTCCATTGGCTGCTGCAGAAACTAACAGAGAATAACCTTTGTGTCAACATAGACAAATATATCTTCCATGTCCCAGAAGTCGAATTCGTGGGATTTAAAGTAGGTACAAAGGGGATACAAATAGGGCAGAAGAAAGTTGAGGACATCCTCGCCTGGCAGGCTCCTCAGAATGTCAAAGAAGTGCAAAGGTTTATTGGTTTGGCTAATTTCTATCGCCGGTTCATTCAAGGCTTAAGTAGTTTGGCTTTGCCGATTTAGATAATAATACACAATAGAGTTCCTTGGAACTGGACACAGCAGTATTAACAGGCCTTCGATGAGTTAAAATATAGGTTTACTACTGCTCTGATACTATGCCATTACCACTCAGAATGACCAAAAATGATTGAGACAGACGTGTCTGATCTAGCAAAAGCTAGTATTCTATCCCAAAAAGAACCAGATGTTTGTTGGCACCCAGTAGTGGACTATTCAAAACGCTTTATCCCAGCAGAACTTAATTACGATGTCCATGACAAAAAGATGGTCGTAATTGTTAATTGTTTCTAGGAATAGAGACATTTTTCATGGGTGCCCCGGAGGAGATAATTGTGTATACAGATCACAAGAACCTTGAGTACTTTAATTCCACTAAGATACTCATTCGAAGGCAGGCCAGATGGGCGGAAATACTAAGCCAGTTTAATTTTAGAATCATCTACCGCCTAGGTGATAAAAATAGCAAAGCAGATGTGCTTTCTCGTCAGGTTGATCCTGACCTCGAAGAAGGAGGAGAGAAGCAGGACCACACGATTGAGATGTTCAAGCCTGGTCTATTCCAACTAGATACAAGTAAGGAGAGTCTAGTAACGCACTATATTATGGCAGTGAAGGCCTTACAAAGAGAAGAATTAGGTTGGTCAAAAGAGATCCAAGAGGCTAGCCTCAAGGATTATCAGGAAAGAAAATAGTTTGTCTCTAGTGTCTCTAGAGACAGTAATGCTACTGGAGACAAGATGTATTTCCACGATAGGCAGAATGTCTCCTGGTGTCTCCTAGAGACACTGGGAGACACTAGGAGACACATATGAGACACTGAGGAGACACCCAAGAGACATAAAAGACACAAAAGACACAAGAGACAACCAGGTCTCCTGGAGACACCATCTGGCATCCCGATGCTACTTTTTTCTTGCTGATGATGACAAGTTGTTAGGGATTTGGAACGCATTGAAGTTTGGCAAGGAGTACCCTGGACTCGATCATTATGGTTTAGAAGATGACATAGTAACCTATGAATGTCACCTATATATACCTGACAACAACTCCCTAAAGTTGAAAGTGGCTTTCCAGTATCAAGATGCTAAAGTTGCAAGTTATTTTGGATGTGACAAAACCCTCGAACTCATAAAACGAAATTACTACTGGCCTAATATAGAAGACTGGGTATGAAACTACATTCGCACATGTGATGCTTGCCAAAGAAACAAGACAGCAAGATACAAGAAATATGGCAAGCTCGTACCTCTTCCCATCCCTTATAGGCTATGGGAATATATTTCGATGGATTTCCTCACTGATTTACCACCAGTCAAAAGGTATAATCAGATCTGGGTTATTGTCGATAGGTTCACTAAGATGTCATATTTCATTCCCTTAAAGATCTGAAAGGCAACCCTAGAGTTTATCTTGAAGAATCGGAATACCAGGTGGAAAAGGTTAGGACAAGTGAGCACAGGAAGGGACGGGTTATGTATTTAGTCTCTTAGAAGGGTTACGGTCCTGATGATGATATATAAGAACTATACTAGAACTTGAGAAATGAACCGGCTGAATTAATTCGGTAATTTCATCTTGATAACTCTCATAAGCCTTAGGACCCTGATGTTATCTTATGAAGATTTTTGTTTTTTTCTTTATTATCAGGTATTAGGTTTTTTGAATTATTTTTATGTTTTGTTACCTGTATTTTTTATGCCATATTGTCCCAGGAGTGCAATAAGACCTATGAAGCTATGTTTTGGCTGTTGTATATGAGAAATGGTCCTCAAGCCCTATCTATGTAATGGAGAACGTTTGTTTCATTGCTTATATAATTGATTATATACTTTTGTATTTCCTATATTACTACTATGTTATGTAACTAAGCCTCTCGGTTGAAGGACTAGCCTTCAACCACCTCCTATTGCTTTATAAGCATCTATAGCATATGGAATTTACCATGGGAAGTTCATGGCACTTGCCATATGAAGACACCCTCATTATAGCCACGTGACCTCTGTTTAGGCGTGTGACTCATTACTATGGCCACATGACTATCATTTAAGGCGTGTGACTATTACTATGGCCACATGACCCCTTTTGTACAGCGCACTACCTTCTGGTGTGCCACCCTTTATTGTATTCATTCCTTAGTCATTAGATCTCAGAGGAGTATAAATAGGCCGCTGGATACCCTCTGGAATCCACAGAAAGACAAGAAGCAACAAGCAAGCACACAGAGCAAGCAAGCCTATATTCCAATCAGATCAAGATCATATAGCTTAGATAGCACAAATCATATAAGATAGATTATACTAGTTAATTACTGTTCCCTACGGGAATGTCCCACATAGTAATCTCCCTACCCTTCTGAGGTCTTACTCAGCAGAACCGAAATACACAAACGTCCGTGCCTATGGATATAGATTGTATAAATGGTACTGAATGAATACTATCTAGTACCATTTATTACATTTTTTTAACTTACTTACCTAATCTTTACTCTTAAATCCAAGGCCTGATCAACTTCGGATACTTTTATTACACTCACCAAGTGAATAAATTCGACACGTAAGTGCACATATAAAATCAATATCGTTATTCAACTAACTAGCCAACAAATCCAACAAACGATACATCAGACTCTCAACTGCAGTATATCAACAAAAGACTTAGAAGCAAGCTAGCAGAGCTCTAACGGGCAGTGGTATCCTACATTAAACAATCTCACCCTCGTTCACAACACTTTTCCCAATAAGATTGACAACTCATGTTGCACTCCTGGCAAATGCCATTACATCTGTACCTGTAAATCCAGTACACCATTCAAAAACCTGCCCCCAGGTCCAGGAATAATTGGTCTAAACAACCAAGCGTCACAATCCCAAGGCTCAAATCTCGCTGCCTCCACTGCAGCCATTTCCTCCAGAAAAGAATTACCTCCATCAGAACCTTCCTTAGGCCCAGACATCTCTACCAATACCTCTGCGCCCCCAACGTCTACATCAACACATCAATCAGAAAACGTGACACTTTTGCCGGAAGAACTAGAACTAGATTCTAGACCAGTAGACGAAGAAAAACCAGGACCATAAGAAACATCAGAATCCTGACATCCAACCTCATCAACCTCATGAGCCACCGAGCCAACAGAACTGTCAGTCGAACGGAGATCATAAGGATCATCAGCCACCACACCATCAGCACAGAAAGGTGCCAAAGAAGAAAAGTAACTCAATGATCATATCGCATAACCAGCTGCATTTGGTTGCAGACAAACGACGAAATCAGACATAATAGTATCTGAACTTAGTAAGAAGACTAAGAGGTCGAGACAGTAAACTATGTTACCTAAAGATATTAAGAAATTAGTAGAAGAAACTCCCAGAAAGACCAGATTTGTAGTTCCTAACATAGAAGGGGAAATAAATCTGCCCATGGATATAGAATTAGGAGAACCAGGCGGAGCAGGAACCAAACTATATTTTAGTATGGCTTTATCTCTCGCACCAGAAGAATTTTGGGACAGACATCTTCCAACAATTGAGGAGATTTTGAAATATAGTCGCTCAATTGGACATGCCCAATAGTATCATCCAGATGATACTCGACTCTTAATGGAAGCCGTAGCAAAACACTATTTATAGCTAACTACTTACCCATTCAAAGAAGAAGACTTAGAAATGAATGCATTTTTAAGTAAAGAATTAAAGAAACCTGTTGTTACACTTTTAAGAAAACTAAATTAGATAATAAATAACTGGGAAGATATAATGGCATTCATGATGAGTGGCACTCATGTAGAAGAATCAGCACATACTGTGGAGGATTTTTTCAATCCTAGCAAAGAACTTCCAGGAGCGTTCCTGAGAACACCAAAAGATCAATCGAAAGGAAAAGGTCTAGTACCTGAGACACCAAAAAGGAGGACTGGGTCAGCCAAAGAACCAGATGATAAAGACCAACCATCAGAAGATATAGAATTACCAGAAGACGATGATGATCTAGATACAGGACTAGACCAACAGAAGTAGAAAACACAAGGAGGAGGACGAGACCCTGATGATAGTGGACATGATAGCTCGGACTCTGATAAGGCATTGTCAGTTGCAAGTCAAACTCTTAAAAGAAAACCCAAACGAGAAAAATCAGTTGTATACCAGCATTGAGAATCTACAACAGGAATGGTTACAACAGGTAACTATAAAGCAACGAATGCTTTAAAAGGAATAAAGATTGATCTACCAGAAAAAATAAAAGGAGAAGACAAAAAATGGCAAGACTCACAATATTTTGACTCTTGGGCCACAGTAATGTAACGTTGGTTTGTTATCAAAGGAATAGATTTGGAAGGAGCTTCAGCTTTGGAAATTGTTGGATTCAGAATGTAAGAAAGCGCGCTCACTACTAATAATCAATTCCTAAGAGAAAAAGGAAAGAACGCGAAATTCTTTAGATTCATACTAGCATTAAGGGATTTTCTGATACCCTACACTAGTAAGGACATTTTATAGAAACGATGGGAGACAGCCACACCATACAAGGACGGACGTCACATGGGGATTTAACAGTTCGCCAACTGGCTTACTGAAATGCAAATCAAATTGATTGACAAGGATGGCCAACAATCAATATCGCAGGAAGTAAAAAGAAGAAAGTTTCTTAATCACCTGCCGCCATATATGTGTCACGGGGGCCCTATTGACTGATAGCGCTCTTGCAACTATTAGGATGGCCGTAATTTGCTGCCGCAACAATATCTATTCGCAACACAGAATATCAATCCTATAGCAGTAAAGTTCAATCCAACTATAGTCCCTCACGACGGATCTTATTTCGCAACACAAAATAAATCCTATGTCGCTTGAACGTAAAGTTAACTCAAGACTTAAAACTTTGTAGGCTTCGTGTACTCAAGGTGCTCTTGCTTTTGAATACTCGCTGGTGGTCGAATAAATTCAACCGGAACTACTTGCACTATTTATATCCCGCGGTGTTTGTAGATATTCTTATGATAAAAATATTTTATAAAACGCGGGCCTACCTGTCACCTTGGAATTTCTTCTTAAGTGTTATGCCATCCACACCTTTGGTAATGCAGTTGCTATCTGCACTCGTTGTCACAGGTTACTAACCCGAACGTAGAGAATATTCCATGTCTGCATGTTATACGTACTTCGTTATAGCTCGCTTATCCCATTAAAGAATTCTTATCCGAGACAACTAAATTCAATATCAGATACGTTACCAATCCCCGATACTATCGAATTACTATCTGACAATATCCGAAGGCATCTAATTATTTTCCGGCAATATTCACTTAATAGTGTCTAGTGTCCATTGAAAATAATTTTCAACTGCACATAACTCTATGAATAGAGAACCGTGGGTCATAAGTAGATTACCATTGGAAAGGTATCAACGCATAGAAGATTATAGAATCTTAGTTTATCTCGATACCCAAATTATTCATGGAGTTATTACCAATAATAAGTAAACCTCCTCGTGGACCTATATGACCATATTAAAAGTCTTATAACTCCATGAGTTTAACTCCGATCATAAAAGGGATTGCAGAAATGGAATCAGGACGAGAGTAGGCCTAGATAGAACCTTGAAACATTAAATTCGGAGAACTTTATGTTTTGGCCCTACTTTGGCCTCTGTCCTGGGCGCACTCCCTTATAGTGTCACCAGACGCACTTTGGTCTAAAGTGCGCCCTCATGGCTTCATTTTTTTATTTATTTTTACCGAATTATTTTCCTGCAGTTCAGGGTAATAATTCAATATTCAGGGTAACGCCAAGACTTCAGGGTAACAGCTAATATATACTAGCATGCATATAGTCAGCATATTAATCTGAGTATAACTATTGAACCGTTAATCGGATTCTTATGAAACTTAAACCGTAGTTCCCTCAAGGGTCTATGGACGTTCATAAGGGTCTTAACCATCTAGGATGATTATAAACCACTCCGAGGTTCATACCCGTTTCATATACTTAACTCTTATAGATAAGTATTAGAAACGTTTGCACCACACTGCTAAGAGTGTACCTAGAGTTCATGTAGATTCTAGGGTCGTTCTATAAGGGCCCAAGTACCTTTGGTAGGGCTGGATGTCACCCCGTGACAGTGCCTCCCCCTTAAGGTTCTTGTCCCAAGAACCTAATTGATCATGCAATCAGAATCATTATTGCTACTAATAACAATGGATGGGGCTTGAGGACCAGTCCTCATATACGACAGCCAAAACATAGCTGCGTACGTCTCATTGCACCCCTGGGACAATATGGCATAAGAAATACAGGTAAAACAAAAACGTAAAGATAATTCAAAAAACCTAATGCCTAATAATAGGAAAAAAAGAAAAATCCTCACAAGATAACATCAGGGTCCGAGGCTTACGAGGATTATCCAGATGGAATTTTCGAATTAAATCGGCTGCTCCATCCTTCAGGTTCTCATATGGTTCCCATGTGTCGTCATCAGGACCGTAACCCTTCCAAGAGACTAAATACATAACCCGTCCCTTCCTGAGCTCACTCGTCCTAACCTTTTCCACCTGGTATTCCGATTCTTGAGGTCGACTGGAGGGGGTGTTGGTGAGCGTCTGCCGGCAATCGTATTAAGGTGGTAGGGTTCCAACAAACTAATATGAAAAACTGGGTGAGTTTTGCCTGTACTTGGGGGAAGCTCTAACTCATAGGCATAAGTGCCATAAGCCGTTTAATTCTAAACTTCCCTCGTAACTTGTAGTCAAGCTTCTTGGTCGGACGCCTTGTTTTGATGTTCTTTGCATTGACCATGACCCAATCTCCCACTTTGAATGTCGGTTCCTTCTCTGCTACCTTGAGATTGTAGTATTTGGACATCCGGTCCTGTGCTGCCTTCATGTTCTCCCTCATAGCCTCCCTCATTGCGTCCAAGGTTTCGACTGTCTTGACTGCCTCAGGGTTGTTCGATTCAGTTGAGGCTTCGGTTGGGTTCTGGAAATTATTTTCTGGGTGTTGAGCATATGCGGCAAAGAATGGTGTGAGTTTGGTACTAGAATGGACAGTGTTATTATAACAGAACTCGGCAAATGGTAATAACTCGACCCAGTCATCCTGATCCCAACAGCAATACGTCCGTAGATAATGCTCAAGGGTCTGGTTGACTCGTTCAGTTTGACCATCAGTCTGGGGGTGATATGCCGAGGACTTATCCAACTCAACTCCTAATAACCGCATTACCTCCATCCAAACGAACTTGTAAATACCGAATCCCGATCCGAAACAACCCTCTTTGGTAATCCATGCAGCCTCCAAACCTCCTTGACAAATATCCCAGCCAACTCTTTTGCCTTCCGGTTCTTTAAAGGAATGAAATGCGACATTTTAGTAAACCTATCAACAATAACCCAATCTGATTATACCCTTTGACTGGTGGTAAATCAGTGATGAAATCCATCGAAATATGTTCCCACGGCCTATAGGGGATTGGAAGAGGTACGAGCTTGCCATATTTCTTGTGTCTTGCGTTTGTTTCTTTGGCAAGCATCGCATGTCGAACGTAGTTTCGTACCCAGTCTTCCATGTTAGGCCAGTAGTAATTTCGTTTCATGAGCTCGAGGGTTTTGTCACGTCCGAAATGACCTGCAACTTTAGCATCGTGCACTGGAAAGCCACTTTCAACTTAAGGGAGTTGTTGTCAGGTATATATAGGCGACGTTCATAGGTTACCATGTCATCTTCTAAACCGTAATGATCGAGTCCAGGATACTCCTTGCCAAACTTCAACGCGTTCCGAATCCCTAACACTTGTCATCCTTGAGGCCAGCCTCTTGGATCTCCTTCGACCAACTTGATTCTTCTGTTTGTGAGGCCTTCACTGCCATATGCGGCGCGTTACTAGACTCTCCTCACTGTTCCTAGTTGGAATTGACCAGGCTTGAACATCCGAATCGTGTGGTCCTGCTTCTCTCCCCTCCTTCGAGGTCAGGATCAACCTGACGAGAAAGCGCATCTGCCTTGCCATTCTTATCACCTGGGCGGTAGATGATTCTAAATTGAACTGGCTTAGTGTCACGGGGTGACATCCAGCCCTACCAAAGGTACTTGGGCCCTTATAGAACGACCCTAGAATCTATATGGACTCTAGGTACACTCTTAGCAGTGTGGTGCAAACGTTTCTAATACTTATCTATAAGAGTTAAGTATATGAAACGGGTATGAACCTCGGAATGGTTTATAATCATCCTAGATGGTTAAGACCCTTATGGAACGTCCATAGACCCTTGAGGGAGCTACGGTTTAAGTTTCATAAGAATCCGATTAACGGTTCAATAGTTATACTCAGATTAATATGCTGACTATATGCATATATATGCTAGCTATTAGCTGTTACCCTGAAGTCTTGGCGTTACCCTGAATATTGAATTATTACCCTGAACTGCAGGAAAATAATTCGGTAAAAATAACTAAAAAAATGAAGGACCGAGGGCGCACTTTAGACCAAAGTGCGTCCGGTGACACTATAAGGGAGTGCGCCCAGGACAGAGGCCAAAGGTAGGGCCAAAACATAAAGTTCTCCGAATTTAATGTTCAAGGTTCTATCTAGGCCTACTCTTCGTCCTGATTCCATTTCTGCAATCCTTTTTATGATCGGAGTAAACTCATGGAGATATAAGACTTTTAATATGGTCATATAGGTCCACGAGGAGGTTTACTTATTATTGGTAATAACTCCATGAATAATTTGGGTATCGAGATAAACTAAGATTCTATAATCTTCTATGCGTTGATACCTTTCCAATGGTAATCTACTTGTGACCCACGGTTCTCTATTCATAGAGTTATGTGCAGTTGAAAATTATTTTCAATGGACACTAGACACTATTAAGTGAATATTGCCGGAAACATAATTAGATACCTTCGGATATTGTCGGATGGTAATCGATAGTATCGGGATTGGTAACGTATCTGAAATTGAATTTAGTTGTCTCGGATAAGAATTCTTTAATGGGATAAGCGAGCTATAAGCGAAGTACGTATAATATGCAGACATGGGAATATTCTCTACGTTCGGGTTAGTAACCTGTGACAACGAGTGCAGATAGCAACTGCATTAACAAAGGTGTGGATGGCATAACACTTAGGAAGAAATTCCGAGGTGACAGGTAGGCCCGCGTTTTATAAAATATTTTTATCATAAGAATATCTACAAACACCGCGGGATATAAATAGTGCAAGTAGTTCCGGTTGAATTTATTCTACCACCAGCGAGTATTCGAAAGCAAGAGCACCTTGAGTACACGAAGCCTACAAAGTTCTAAGTCTTGAGTTAACTTTACGTTTAAGCGACATAGGATTTATTTTGTGTTGCGAAATAAGATCCGTCGTGAGGAACTACTGTTGGACTAAACTTTACTGCTATAGGATTGATATTCTGTGTTGCGGAATAGATATCGTTGCGGCAGGAAATTACGGCCGTCCTAATAGTCGCAAGAGCGCTATCAGTCAATAGGGCCCCCGTGACATTACTTTGTAGCCAGTGATTCTCGCTACATTTGCTATATACTCTAATCATGTCTAGTTCACAGACACCAAGAGGGCCTCGCCAGCCCTACCAACCCCTTACATTCCCAGATGTCACACCCCGTGCCATCACACAAAGACCACACAATCTTCCTCAATCTGATACAGATACGAAGATGACCTTATTGATATCCCAATGGAGGACATTCTATCTCGTGGGATGGAATCCTCAAGACACCCTATATACTCTCCAGATGAGTTAACCACATTCCCACCTGGCTTATTAGAACGATTTGGACAACCTTCCCGAAGGCCTCCCATCGAACAGCCAGTAACACATCATCACGACGTCCTACCCAGCCACCACCACGTCCCACACGACCGTCTCGACCAAGTTTAAGCCAAGAAGAATATGACCAATTATTGGCACGAATTGTTAGAGATGGATCTATCGAGTTTGACGGCAACGAGCGGAGATTGCAGACCTTACAAGAGGTCTAAATGCCCAAGCAAGCTCCTAAAAGAAGCCCAAGATGCACATAAGGTTATTTTTGAAGGAGCAATGGCTACATATGAAGACCTAAAGTTATTACGACAACAGGTCACTGAAGAAGTAGCAGCTTTAAAAGGTCAAACGGAAGGACAAGAGGATGCAGTTAAACGTTTAACAGTATCTATCAGTGAGGCCTTAGAAAAACAATGGGAGGAACTAAGCAAGAAGCTCAAACAGGACACCGAGGCAATAGTTGATGCGGCTAAAGTAGAGTTTGATGGCATCAAAGCAGATGTTGTCAAACTCCATGAATGGACACAAAAGGCGATCAAACAAGAGCAAGATGATCGTATTCGCAGTTGTGAGACTAATAAAGAATCTGTAGAAGAACTCTCTCGTCGGATTCAGACTCACAAAAGGAAGCTCAAAGACCTACAAGAGCAACCACTCAGCCAACAACGTCCACCAAAACGCACTCGATCAATTGATGATGATATAGAAGATTTCATCATACGTGGTACTCGGACTGGTCCAGTACCACCCCTCCGCCTCCACCATCACCTCCTCCACAAAGAAAACTCGAGTTCTTTCTGAGAAAAAAGAACCTCGAAACCTCCCCCTACCACCGAAGTTCGATGGAACTTCAAGCAAGCTGAAGGAATTCCTGATGAAGGTAGACCACACCTTTGAACGCATGCCGCTAACATACTCTACTCATAGCGAAAAAATCCTGTTCGTAGCGGATCTACTTACAGGAGGTGCGAGCACTTGGTACTACGCAAACCAACACAAGCGTACACCAGACTCCAACTCCGGATGGGTTGAATGGGACACGTTTAACGTCTTTAAACGTGAATTCATAAACGCACATCAGAACCAGCATGAGAAGCGGGATGCGAAGGTCTCCCTTCAGAAGGAGTTCCAGAAAAAAGGTGAGTTGATGAAAGATTTCATCGCTCGTGTCAGGGTTCACCAGTTGGTAGCGGAACTACCACGGGAACAGCTCTGGGAGCACCTGATTAGTGCAATTCAGCCTGAGACTCGGGCCCATATGGTCCGAGTCAGTACTGATAAAGACATTCTAGATAAGGTACCTGCTAGTACAGAAATGTGCTTCCAGGCTATCGCAAATGCCGGGTCTCAGGTTGAGTATGAGAAGGTTAGGGAGGCCCATGCACAGAGCCAGTTCCGTCAAAAAGAACAGGCTGCTGGTGCGAAAAAGGAGGTACCCAATACCCCCAAGACTACCGAAAAAAATCCGAAACCTTAAAGATCGGATTACCAAACCAAAGCAGAAGGCAAAAACCAAGCCTGATGCCAAATCCAAGCCCAAATCCGATACTTCCTCCAAGAAGGAAAAGGAGCCTGGTCAAGATAAAGTCACATATGCAATGCGACAGGCTCGGAAGAAGGATGGACAGTGCATCAAGTGTGGGGACAAAACCCACATGATGGGTGACTGTACGAATGGTTGGAAACCTACGGTTGAGTCAAAGGGAAAGGGAAAGGGAAAGGAGGAAGCAAAGAAGGTGGCGACAGTGTCTGCAGGAGCGGCTGTAGCAACGCCACTTGAGGTTCAGTTTGGGCATATTGTGAGCGAGGATGAGTTGGATTATGGGGAAAATTCGGACTGTTAGGGATGCGGGCTATCTAGTACGTCGGGTCGGATAGTCTCGCAGGATTGGTTTTCTATTTGTGTTATAAGGAATGGCATCTCTGTTAGCAGTTGGAAGGAGGAACATGAAGGGGAACCGATGGATATTGACCCTGTTTTGATTAGTTCTGTTTCTCGTAATTTGTCTTCTTCTGCTATCTCTTCTCTTTCTTTATCAAATAAAAACGCAAAAAAAGGGACAAAAAGAAAAGCTGATGATGAGGTGGCTCCTCATATTGGCGCACTCGAAAAAAGACCACGAAAGGTGGCGGTGCCGGATATTTCATTGGATGGAATTAAGGATCTCTCTTTAGCAGGAAAATCGGGTGCGAAGGTATTGAAGCGTGAAGGACTGAAATTTCTTATCTCTGTTAAGTTATCTTGGATGTACGGAGGAAATAAACGCGAAATTTCCATTAATGCTTTGGTTGATACTGGCGCAGAAGCTACGATTTTTGATTCTTCTTTCGTTGAACAGATGATGCTGCCTTGGGTTAAGAGGGAGAAAAGACTGAGACTAGAGAGCGCCGACGGCTCGATTCTCAAGAGGTCTGGTACAGTGCAGGTTCAGAACCTGCAGATGGAGGTCCCAGATGCAAGATCGGGACGAAACAAAACTCTTGACCTGGTAACTGAGGTTGCGTGCCTCGAACCAGGTCTTCCACTCATTTTGGGGATGGATTGGATTAAAGCCAATTGTGATAAGCTACGGGTCACCACTCCTTATGGACTCGAGCTAAAAAGAGCGTTGGAAATCGAGGAGGTTACTGATTTCGCTGACTTTGACGAAGTACTTGCAGAGACTCAATATGTCGGATTAATTGAAATAGGGGAATGGGATTATCAGAAGTTCGCTAATGGAGACGTTCGCAAGGTTATGAAAATAACAGCGACTGAAAATATCCATGAACTTGCTGATCGATTGCCAACACAGTACAGGGATTTTGTAAAAATCTTTGGAAAGGAGTTGCAATCCGCCCTTCCCACGCACGGTCCACAAGACATGACTATTGAGTTAGAAGAAGGAAAGAGTCCCCCGTCAGGAAAACTATACCCCCTCTCCCCTGATGAACTGGAGCTTCTCAAAGAATACCTAGATGAGATGCTCCGAACCGGCAAGATAAGACCGAGCAAAAGCAGTGCTGGCGCTCCTATATTCTTCGCCAAACAGCCAAATGGCAAGCTCAGAATAGTCGTAGACTATAGAGGGCTCAATGCCATAACCAAAAAAGACAAGTATCCCCTACCACTTATGACTACCCTAATGGAACAAGTTGGTACTTCACAGGTTTTCTCCAAACTCGATCTCAAACTCGGGTTTAACCTACTCAGAATAGCGGCCGGAGACGAGTGGAAAACAGCATTCAAGACAAGATATGGCTTATACGAATATACGGTTATGCCTTTTGGGCTAACTAATGCGCCATCTGTTTTCCAGCGACATGTTAACAATATTCTATCGGAACGAATTGACCGAGGAATAGTTGTATATATTGATGATATCCTCATTTATACCCAAACAGAGGAAGAACATGTCGAGCTCGTCCGTTGGGTGCTGCAGAAACTAACGGAGAATAACCTTTGTGTTAACATAGACAAGTGTATCTTCCATGTCCCAGAAGTCGAATTCGTGGGATTTAAAGTAGGTACAAAGGGGATACAAATGGGGCAGAAGAAAGTCGAGGATATCCTCGCCTGGCAGGCTCCTCGGAACGTCAAAGAAGTGCAGAGGTTTATTGGGTTTGCTAATTTCTATCGCCGGTTTATTCAAGGCTTTAGTAGTTTGGCATTGCCGATTCAGACACTGACGCACAATGGAGTTCCTTGGAACTGGACACAGCAGTGTCAACAGGCCTTCGATGAGCTAAAATATAGGTTCACCACTGCTCCGATACTATGCCATTATCACCCAGAACGACCAAAAATGATCGAGACAGACGCGTCTGATCTAGCAAAAGCTGGTATTCTATCCAAAAAGAACCAGATGGTCGTTGGCACCCAGTAGCGTACTACTCGAAACGCTTTATCCCAGCAGAGCTCAATTACGACGTCCATGACAAAGAAATGGTTGTAATTGTCAATTGTTTCCAAGAATGGAGACATTTTCTCATGGGTGCCCCGGAGGAGATAATTGTGTATACGGATCACAAGAACCTTGAGTACTTTAATTCCACAAAAATACTCAATCGAAGGCAGGCCAGATGGGCGGAAATACTAAGCCAGTTCAATTTTAGAATCATCTACCGCCCAGGTGATAAGAATGGCAAGGCAGATGCGCTTTCTCGTCAGGTTGATCCTGACCTCGAAGGAGGGGGAGAGAAGCAGGACCACACGATTCGGATGTTCAAGCCTGGTCAATTCCAACTAGGAACGAGTGAGGAGAGTCTAGTAACGCGCCGCATCATGGCAGTGAAGGCCTCACAAACAGAAGAATCAAGTTGGTCGAAGGAGATCCAAGAGGCTGGCCTCAAGGATGACAAGTGGTTAGGGATTCGGAACGCGTTGAAGTTTGGCAAGGAGTATCCTGGACTCGAACATTACGGTTTAGAAGATGACATGGTAACCTATGAACGTCGCCTATATATACCTGACAACAACTCCCTTAAGTTGAAAGTGGCTTTTCCAGTGCCATGATGCTAAAGTTGCAGGTCATTTCGGACGTGACAAAACCCTCGAGCTCATGAAACGAAATTACTACTGGCCTAAAGA
>WHUX01000629.1:0-16437 GCA_015179025.1 Terfezia claveryi
TGCTACAAAGCACCAATTGGTGCTGTCCAAAAAGCCATATCGCATACGCGATTAGGTAGACTATCAGAGGCTATTTCAGGCCTGTGATGTGGGCCAGTACGTGCACCAAAATCCGGAGATGGTGAATAACAGCTAATACTCCCAAGACTGGACAAAGAAGGAATGAAACCATTACGTAATATACTATGGACACAGAAGGGCATCATACTACCCCTCATGGTACGTGGAGATATTCTGCATAATATTCTACTTGGAGTGCTAAAGCACCTAATAGAATGGATTGATGGGTTTTTACTGAAGAACAAGCGACTCGAGGCTTTTGATAAGATATGGGAGAATATTCCACCGTATCCTGGATATCGTTAACCACAAAAGCAATATCAGCAAATCACAATGTGGAGTGGTATGGAAATGAGGGGTATTAACCGTGTTATTTTGGCGTGCTTTGTGGCTACTCTGCGGCAAATACAAGATGTTCCAAGTCTTTTTGCGGCTGGTCAAGCAGATGCCAAGATAGCAATTCGATGTGTACGAGCTCTCACAGATTTCTGTCTAATGGCACAGTATCGCAGTCACACACCACAATCAATAGAGTACATGAATCAGTATCTACAAGAATTCCATCAGTTCAGGCATATTTTCGGCGAATTTCAGGCAAGTAAGGTAGATTATGGGAAGGCTGCGAAGGCTTCTAAGGATCTGGCAGAGGCCCACGCATGGCAGGCTACAATAGATCAGTATTACAAGCTGACGGCCATTCAGAGGGCCAAAAAAGGTGCAGATGATTGAGAAGAGAGGCAACAAGCAGTCCATGAGATCCTGCAGTAGGGTACGTTCAACTTTCCAAAGCTGCATCTTTTGTCGTATTATAATTCATAGATAATCGATTTCGGAACTCTCCCCCAGTACTCTACCGAGATAATAGAAGCCCTTTACAAGCCGCTGAAGGATGCCTATCGGCGGTCGAACCGCGTCGAAGCAGCCGAGCAAATCTTGGATACCATCTCAAGAGACTATGCAATCCGCATGCGGGAACTTAACTTGGTTGTATAGAGTCGTGACATAAATCTCGGTGCTGACGTCTTGGAAATGTTTGCTGACAACGCAGAAGGTGGAGATATATCGGGCGGGAAACGAAAACGGCTTAGTCGACCCGCTGAGCGTCCGACCTTGGAAGGTAAACAGAGTGCAGAAGGTTCCAGCAGTATGTGACTGTCTTCCCTTAGTAGTATCTTGGGTATATCTGGTTTGGCAGAGTGGTTCTGTGAATATTTAAGGATGAATATGGATAGCTCAAGAGGTACACCAGATACTGAAAAGATAGGAAACTACAGATCGTATTATTATAATACACTGGCAATTCCTGTTCCACAGTTCCAAGGAGATGGAGAATTAATTCATAGAGTTAGGTGGACTGGGAAAGAGGGTTTCAGGGGGTGGGACAAGTCAAGGGCAGACTGGATATGGATTCGGTGGAAAGAGCATTCACCATTGGAATTGCAAATGGGTCAACTTGACGGAAGGATGGTTGGGTGGTTAGAAGGGCTGTTCAGTGTTCATAATGAAACTCGGAAAGTCCACGAGGTTGCGCTGGTGGTCCTTTTACGTCTTCGGAGACCAGCAAAGCCAAGTGGAGAGGAGGGAATGATTCGGGTGGAACTTAGGAAGGAATGGAAACAGACGCATATGATCCGAATTGCAGACATTGAGGAGATGGCTCATCTTATCCCATTGGAGACTGGGAAAACATGGTTGGTAAACAATAGAATAGATCTAAATACATGGAATGAATTATATACATGAAATGATAAATGAGCTATGAGGGTGTGCAATGAGATCATAAATATTGGTGACTATGAGAAAATGGGATGGGAAGTGGAAACACTAGACACAAAAGAGACAGCAGAGGGTCCTGGGAGGCAAGGAGTCAGGAAGGCATGTACAGGATGCACAGGGAGGCAAGAGGTCGGAAAGGTACGTACAGGGTGCTCCGGGAGACAAATGGGAGATTGGAATATGAGTGGTAGGACGTCAGAGGCAACAAAATATAAGTGTCTCTGAGAGACACTATAGGGCCGTCAGGGAGCCAGAAAATTCTTGGTAAGGCACAGGATGCCCTCAGAGACAGGAAGTCAGGCAGGTACGTACAAGTTGCCTCGGGAGACAGATAGGAGACGTGGGAGGCAGCAAAATATAAGTGTCTCCGGGAGACACTATAGCACCGTCAGGGAGCCAGAAAATTCTTGGTAAGGCACAGGATGCCCTCAGAGACAGGAAAGTCAGGAAAGGACGTACAAGGTGCCTCAGTAGATAGATAGGAGACGTTGGAGGCAGCAAAATATAAGTGTCTCCGAGAGACACTATAGTGCCGTCAGGGAGCCAGAAAATTCTTGGTAAGGCACAGGATGCCCTCAGAGACAGGAAAGTTAGGAAAGGATATACAAGGTTCTTCGGAAGACAGATGGGAGACATAGGAGGCAGCAAAATATAAGTGTCTCTGGGAGACACTATAGCACCATCAGGAGCCAGAAAATTCTTGGTAAGGTATAGGATGCCCTCAGAGACAGGAAGTCGGGTAGGTATGTACAAGGTGCCTCGGGAGACAGATAGGAGACGTGGGAGGCAGCAAAATATAAGTGTCTCCGGGAGACACTATAGCGCCGTCAGGGAGCCAGAAAATTCTTGGTAAGGCACAGGATACCCTGAGAGACAGGAAAGTCAGAAAAGGACGTACAAGGTGCCTCGGGAGACAGATAGGAGACGTGGGAGGCAGCAAAATATAAGTGTCTCTGGGAGATACTATAGCACCGTCAGGGAGCCAGAAAATTCTTGGTAAGGTACAGGATGCCCTCAGAGACAAGAAAGTCAGGAAAGGACGTACAAGGTGCCTCGGGAGACAGATGGGAGACATGGGAGGCAGCAAAATATAAGTGTCTCTGGGAGACACTATAGTGCCATCAGGAGCCAGAAAATTCTTAGTAAGGCATGGGCTGTGCTGAGAGACAGGGAGACAGGAAGTTGGGACGATGCGTATAGGATGCCTCGGGAGACAAGAGGTCGAATAAGTACATACAAGATGCTATGGGAGACAGGTAGGAAATTGGGATTCTAGTGAGAGGTCATAGGAGACAAGAATAATATAAGTGTCTCCAGGAGACACCACCTGGCATCCTGATGCTACTTTTTTCTTCTTGATGCACTTAATAGTGTCTAGTGTCTATTGAAAATAATTTTCAACTGCACATAACTCTATGAATAGAGAACCGTGAGTCACAAGTAGATTACTATTGGAAAGGTATCAACGTATAGAAGATTATAGAATCTTAGTTTATCTCGATACCCAAATTATTCACAGAGTTATTACCAATAATAAGTAAACCTCCTCGTGGACCTATATAACTATATTAAAAGTCTTATATCTCTATGGGTTTAATTCCGATCATAAAAAGGATTGCAGAAATGGAATTAGAACGAAGAGGAGGCCTAGATAGAACCTTGAAACATTAAATTTGGAGAACTTTATGTTTTAGCCCTACCTTTGGCCTCTGTCTTGGGCGCACTCCCTTATAGTGTCACCGGACGCACTTTGGTCTAAAGTGCGCCCTCATGGCTTCATTTTTTTATTTATTTTTATCGAATTATTTTCCTGCAGTTCAGGGTAATAATTCAATATTCAGGGTAATGCCAAGACTTCAGGGTAACAGCCAATATATAGCTAGCATATATATACATATAGCCAGCATATTGATCTAAGTATAACTATTGAACCGTTAATTGGATTCTTATGAAACTTGAACCGTAACTCCCTCAAGGGTCTATGGACGTTTCATAAGTGTCTTAACCATCTAGGATGATTATAAACCACTCCGAGGTTTATACCCGTTTCATATACTTTACTCTTATAGATAAGTATTAGAAATGTTTGCACCACACTGCTAAGAGTGTACCTAGAGTTCATGTAGATTCTAGGGTCATTCTATAAGGGCCCAAGTACCTTTGGTAGGGCTGGATGTCACCTCGTGACAGTCGCCAATCAGACTAAGTGGCCATAGGAGCAGTCGGGTTTGAGACTAACTAAGTGGTCATATAGAACATCCTCAATCAGGCCTGTGCTAGCCCATCACCATCTAGTTTGATCTACCGATAGTAGTTCGGTTCACTAGTTTACACTAGTACACATGCATAAGGGCAAATGAGGCTAGTCCAAGTCTTCTCTGGCCCTTACTTAATGCCTTCTCGGCCTCTCGAGATTCCTACAATAATGTCAGAACAATAATGGATTATAGGCAGACAATCATAGACACTTGTTAGAGTTCTGGTCTTTTATCTGCATTAGTGCTGGTACTGGCCAGACCACCAGACCTGCCAGACACTCTTTGTCCAATGAAGTAGTTCGCCATCTTATGAAGGAGTAGATAGGCAGTAAGTGTCCTCCTACAGAATTTACTTGTACCTACAAACTGATATCAAGATTAAATGCAGTGCAAATACTGTTATTTTGAGTTTAATAGTGTAGGCCATTATGGTCGACATCTCTGAGTTCAGCACCCCAACCAGCCAGTGACACCTTACTCTAATGAGCCCATTGTGGACATGGTAGAGCCAGTAACAAATTCTAAATGAAGTCGCACCCTCAGCTCAGCGAAGCCCAATCCTCCAAGCGTCTCAAGAGGAGATTAATTTCTACCACACATGCTCATGATGACAATAGAAATATGCAGCAGGATATTGCGGACTCCTACAGACTTTCTCTGTCACTCCAGGAATATGAGCAGGGCTTTCAATGTCTTTCACTAGAGCATGCTACAGGCAAAGTTATCAAGGAGTGCATTTTCCAGTATGTTCGAAGCTGGTAGTATAATCCCCTTTTGCCATTTGCTAATGTATATGAATACAAGTTGGCACGGTTCTTCTATAATAGTAAGATCTCTTTAAAACTGATTGACAAGTTCTTCAAGAACAATCTACTTCCTATTGACTGACCAAAGACTACCAGTGTCTAGTTTAAATCTGACTATATCTAGCGGAATAAGATGTGGGAGCTTATAGACTAACCTTCATGGCATAGGGGAATAGTCGATTTCCACCTTCAATACAGTTGTGCATTCTATTATCAGAATGTTCAGCATACCATAGCATATCTTCTCCAGTAGTGGACATTTGCAGGGCATCTGGTATATGAGCCAGTTCAAGATTTTGATAAAGGGGGTAATCGAATGTACACAGATATGTATATAAGCAATTGGTAGTGGAGAATGCAGGTATGGTAGTAGGTCCAGAGATGTTGGGATAGTAAGCTTACTGAAGATACTGAGAATCCCTCAAATGACTCTCCTAGCAAGTTGTACACTGGTTCCAGTTATACTGATGTCGGATCAAACATTTCTCACCAATTTTTCTGGGGATAAGAAATTGTGGCCATTATTCATGTCCATTGGCAATATCCTCTTACACATTTGAAACAAACCCACAGCACAGGCATGGGTCCTGATAGACCTTCTACTAATTGGGCCGAAATGCACTGAAGGAATTAAAGGGTTTTCTACTAAGCAGCAGGAATATGATACACTTAGGGTCTAGCATACAATTTTGGAAGGTATTTTAAAACCCTTAGTTCACATATATAAGGTATGATAGTGGTTTAAATTTGCAGACAATGAATGTCCGTTACTAACTAATGGTGGTAGAGTAGAGGGTATAAAGTAGCTTGCGCTGATAAGAAAGTCAGAAATTGTGTCCCGATCCTTTCGAGTTGGCTTGCTTATCACATGGAAAATATGATCATCCATAGTATCAAAACAAATCGATGCCCCACATATATTGCTACCAAGCACCAATTGGGCATGCTGTCTAAAAGGCCATATTGCACGTGCGATCATATGGACTATCAGAGGCTATTTCAGGCTGGTGATTTGGGCCAGTACATGTACCAAAATCCGGAGATAGCTGTCACAGGGTGACATCCAGCCCTACCAAAGGTACTTGGGCCCTTATAGAACGACCCTAGAATCTATATAAACTCTAGGTACACTCTTAGCAGTGTGGTGCAAACGTTTCTAATACTTATCTATAAGAGTTAAGTATATGAAACGGGTATGAACCTCGGAGTGGTTTATAATCATCCTAGATGGTTAAGACCCTTATGGAACGCCCATAGACCCTTGAGGGAGCTACGGTTTAAGTTTCATAAGAATCCGATTAATGGTTCAATAGTTATACCCAGATCAATATGCTGGCTATATGCATATATATGCTAGCTATATTAGCTGTTACCCTGAAGTCTTGGCGTTACCCTGAATATTGAATTATTACCCTGAACTGCAGGAAAATAATTCGGTAAAAATAACTAAAAAAATGAAGGACCAAGGGCGCACTTTAGACCAAAGTGCGTCCGGTGACACTATAAGGAAGTGCGCCCAGGACAGAGGCCAAAGGTAGGGCCAAAACATAAAGTTCTCCGAATTTAATGTTTCAAGGTTCTATCTAGGCCTACTCTTCGTCCTGATTCCATTTCTGCAATCCCTTTTATGATCGGAGTTAAACTCATGGAGATATAAGACTTTTAATATGGTCATATAGGTCCACGAGGAGGTTTACTTATTATTGGTAATAACTCCATGAATAATTTGGGTATCGAGATAAACTAAGATTCTATAATCTTCTGTATGTTGATACCTTTCCAATGGTAATCTACTTGTGACCCACAGTTCTCTATTCATAGAGTTATGTGCAGTTGAAAATTATTTTCAATGGACACTAGACACTATTAAGTGAATATTGCCGGAAACATAATTAGATGCCTTCGGATATTGTCGGATGGTAATTCGATAGTATCGGGGATTGGTAACGTATCTGAGATTGAATTTAGTTGTCTCGGATAGGAATTCTTTAATGGAATAAGCGAGCTATAAGCGAAGTACGTATAATATGCAAACACGGGAATATTCTCTACGTTCGGGTTAGTAACCTGTGACAACGAGTGCAGATAGCAACTGCATTAACAAAGGTGTGGATGGCATAACACTTAGGAAGAAATTCCAAGGTGACAGGTAGGCCCGCGTTTTATAAAATATTTTTATCATAAGAATATCTACGAACACCGCGGGATATAAATAGTGCAAGTAGTTCCGGTTGAATTCATTCTACCACCAGCGAGTATTCGAAAGCAAGAGCACCTTGAGTACACGAAGCCTACAAAGTTCTAAGTCTTGAGTTAACTTTACGTTCAAGTGACATAGGATTTATTTTGTGTTGCGAAATAAGATCCGTCGTGAGGGACTATAGTTGGATTGAACTTTACTGCTATAGGATTGATATTCTGTGTTGCGGAATAGATATCATTGCGGCAGCAAACTACGGCCGTCCTAATAGTTGCAAGAGCGCTATCAGTCAATAGGGCCCCCGTGATATTACTTTGTAGCCAGTGATTCTCGTTATCATTTGCTATTATACTCTCAAATCATGTCTAGTTCCCAGACACCAAGAGGGCCTCGCCAGCCCTACCAACCCCTTACATTCCCAGATGTCACACCCCGTGCCATCACACAAAGACCTCATAATCTTCCACAGTCAGATACCGATACGGAAGATGTTCTCATTGACATCCCAATGGAGGATATCCTATCTCGTGGGATAGAATCCTCAAGACACCCCATATATAGTTCGGACGAGTTGCAGTCATTTCCACCTGGATTAATTGATCGATTTGGCCTACCTTCCCGAAGACCACCTCGATGAACAAATAGCAATGCCTCTTCACAGCGCCATCCCGCACAACCCCCACTACGTCTAATTTGACCCCCTTGTACAGGACTAAGCCAACAAGAATATGATGAATTATTGGCTAGAATAGTTCGAGATGGAGCCACAGAATTCGAACGGCAATGAGCCGAAATTCTAAACCTTACCCAAGGATTAAATGCCCAAGCTAGTTTTCTAAAACAAGCACAAGAAGCTCATACTATTGTATTTAATAGTACTAGAGCAACTTATGAAGACTTAAAGTTGCTACGACAACAGATAACTGAAGAAGTAGCAGCTCTAAAAGGGCAAACGGATGGGCAAGAAGATGCTGTGAAATGTCTAACAGTTTCCATTAAGGAAACGTTAGAAATCCAATAGAAAGAGCTAACAAAAAAGCTCAAGGAGGATACAGAGGCGATAATAGATGCATCTAAGGTTGAGTTTGATGGGATCAAAGCCGATATGGGCAAGCTAAATGATTGGGCACAAAAAGCGATCAAACAAGAACAAGATGATCGTATTCGGAGTTGTGAAACTAACAAGGAATTGGTAGAAGAACTCTCTCGCCGAATCCAAACTCACAAACGAAAGCTCAAAGACCTACAAGAGCAACCACTTGGCCAACAGCGCCCACCAAAACGAACTCGATCGATTGATGATGACATCGAAGATTTCATCATCCGTGGTACTCGGACAGGTCCAGTACCACCTCCACCACCTCCATCTCCTCCACCTCCAGTCCAAAAAACCCGAGTTCTTTCTGAAAAGAAAGAACCCCAAAACCTCCCCCTACCACCGAAGTTCGATGGTACTTCAAGCAAGCTGAAGGAATTTCTGATGAAGGTAGACCACACCTTTGAATGCATGCCGCTGACATATTCTACTCATAGCGAAAAAATCCTGCTCATAGTGGATCTACTTACAGGAGGTGCGAGCACTTGGTACTACGCAAACCAACACAAGCGTACACCAGACTCCAACTCCGGATGGGTTGAATGGGACATGTTCAACGTTTTTAAACGTGAATTCATAAACGCACACTAGAACCAGCATGAGAAGTGAGATGCGAAGGTCTCCCTTCAGAAGGAGTTCCAGAAGAAAGGTGAGTTGATAAAAGATTTCATTGCTCGTGTCAGGGTTCACCAGTTGGTAGCGGAACTACCACGGGAACAGCTCTGGGAGCACCTGATTAGTGCAATTCAGCCTGAGACTCGGGCCCATATGGTCCGAGTCAGTACTGACAAAGACATTCTAGATAAGGTACCTGCTAGTACAGAAATGTGCTTTCAGGCTATCGCAAATGCCGGGTCTCAGGTTGAGTATGAGAAGATTAGGGAGGCACATGCACAGAGCCAGTTCCGTCAAAAAGAACAGGCTGCTGGTGCGAAAAGAGAGGTTCCCAATACTCCTAAGACTGCCGAAAAGAAGTCCGAAAACCTCAAAGACCGAATTACTAAGCCAAAGCAAAAGGCAAAAACCAAGCCTGATGCTAAGGCTAAATCGAAATCCGATACCTCTTCCAAAAAAGCCAAAGAGCCTGGCCAAGATAGCGTTATATATGCTATGAGACAGGCTCGGAAGAAGGATGGACAGTGCATCAAGTGTGGGGACAAAACTCACATGATGGGTGACTGTTAAATCGGTTGGAAGGTTATGGATGAGACAAAGGCAAAGGGAAAGGGAAAAGGAAAGGAGGAAGCTAAGAAAGTGGCCACAGTGTCTGCAGGAGCGGCTGTAGTAGCGCCACTTGAGGTTCAGTTTGGGCATATCGTTAGCGAGGATGAGTTGGATTATGGGGAAAATTCGGACTGTTAGGGATGCGGGCTATCTAGTACGTCGGGTTGGATAGTCTCGCAGGATTGGTTTTCTATTTGTGTTATAAGGAATGGCATCTCTGTTGGCAGTTGGAAGGAGGAACATGAAGAGGAACCGATGGATATTGACCCTGTTTTGATTAGTTCTGTTTCTCGCAATTTGTCTTCTTCTGCTATTTCTTCTCTTTCTTTATCAAATAAAAACGCAAAAAAAGGGACAAAAAGAAAAGCTGATGATGAGGTGGCTCCTCATATTGGCGCACTCGAAAAAAGACCATGAAAGGTGGTGGTGCCGGATATTTCATTGGATGGAATTAAGGATCTCTCCTTGGTAGGAAAATCGGGTGCGAAGGTATTGAAGCGTGAAGGATTGAAATTTCTTATCTCTGTTAAGTTATCTTGGATGTACGGAGGAAATAAACATGAAATTTCCATTAATGCTTTAGTTGATACTGGCGCAAAATCCATGATTTTTGATTCTTCTTTTGTTGAACAGATGATGCTGCCTTGGGTTAAGAGGGAGAAAAGACTGAGATTAGAGAGCGCCGACGGCTCGATTCTCAAGAGGTCTGGCACAGTGCAGGTTCAGAACCTGCAGATGGAGGTCCCAGATGCAAGATCGGGACGAAACAAAACTCTTGACCTGGTAACTGAGGTTGCGTGCCTCGAACCAGGTCTTCCACTCATTTTGGGGATGGATTGGATTAAAGCCAATTGTGATAAGCTACGGGTCACCACTCCTTATGGACTCGAGCTAAAAAGATCGTTGGAAATCGAGGAGGTTACTGATTTCGCTGACTTTGACGAAGTACTTGCAGAGACTCAATATGTCGGATTAATTGAAATAGGGGAATGGGATTATCAGAAGTTCGCTAATGGAGACGTTCGCAAGGTTATGAAAATAACAGCGACTGAAAATATCCATGAACTTGCTGATCGATTGCCAACACAGTACAGGGATTTTGTAAAAATCTTTGGAAAGGAGTTGCAATCCGCCCTTCCCACGCACGGTCCACAAGACATGACAATTGAGTTAGAAGAAGGAAAGAGTCCCCCGTCAGGAAAACTATACCCCCTCTCCCCTGATGAACTGGAGCTTCTCAAAGAATACCTAGATGAGATGCTCCGAACCGGCAAGATAAGACCGAGCAAAAGCAGTGCTGGCGCTCCTATATTCTTCGCCAAACAGCCAAATGGCAAGCTCAGAATAGTCGTAGACTATAGAGGGCTCAATGCCATAACCAAAAAAGACAAGTATCCCCTACCACTTATGACTACCCTAATGGAACAAGTTGGTACTTCACAGGTTTTCTCCAAACTCGATCTCAAACTCGGGTTTAACCTACTCAGAATAGCAGCCGGAGACGAGTGGAAAACAGCATTCAAGACAAGATATGGCTTATACGAATATACAGTTATGCCTTTTGGGCTAACTAATGCGCCATCTGTTTTCCAGCGACATGTTAACAATATTCTATCGGAACGAATTGACCGAGGAATAGTTGTATATATTGATGATATCCTCATTTATACCCAAACAGAGGAAGAACATGTCGAGCTCGTCCGTTGGGTGCTGCAGAAACTAACGGAGAATAACCTTTGTGTCAACATAGACAAGTGTATCTTCCATGTCCCAGAAGTCGAATTCGTGGGATTTAAAGTAGGTACAAAGGGGATACAAATGGGGCAGAAGAAAGTCGAGGACATCCTCGCCTGGCAGGCTCCTCGGAACGTCAAAGAAGTGCAGAGGTTTATTGGATTTGCTAATTTCTATCGCCGGTTTATTCAAGGCTTTAGTAGTTTGGCTTTGCCGATTCAGACACTAACGCACAATGGAGTTCCTTGGAACTGGACACAGCAGTGTCAACAGGCCTTCGATGAGTTGAAATATAGGTTCACCACCGCTCCGATACTATGCCATTATCACCCAGAACGACCAAAAATGATCGAGACAGATGCGTCTGATCTAGCAAAGCTGGTATTCTATCCCAAAAAGAACCAGATGGTCGTTGGCACCCAGTAGCGTACTATTCGAAACGCTTTATCCCAGCAGAACTTAATTACGATGTCCATGACAAAGAGATGGTCGTAATTGTCAATTGTTTCCAGGAATGGAGACATTTTCTCATGGGTGCCCGGAGGAGATAATTGTGTATACGGATCACAAGAACCTTGAGTACTTTAATTCCACTAAAATACTCAATCGAAGGCAGGCCAGATGGGCGGAAATACTAAGCCAGTTTAATTTTAGAATCATCTACCGCCCAGGTGATAAAAATGGCAAAGCAGATGCGCTTTCTCGTCAGGTTGATCCTGACCTCGAAGGAGGGGGAGAGAAGCAGGACCACACGATTCGGATGTTCAAGCCTGGTCAATTCCAACTGGGAACAAGTGAGGAGAGTCTAGTAACGCGCCGCATTATGGCAGTGAAGGCCTCACAAACAGAAGAATCAAGTTGGTCGAAGGAGATCCAAGAGGCTGGCCTCAAGGATGACAAGTGGTTAGGGATTCGGAACGCGTTGAAGTTTGGCAAGGAGTATCCTGGACTCGATCATTACGGTTTAGAAGATGACATGGTAACCTATGAACGTCGCCTATATATACCTGACAACAATTCCCTTAAGTTGAAAGTGGCTTTCCAAGTCATGATGCTAAAGTTGCAGGTCATTTCGGACGTGACAAAACCCTCGAGCTATGAAACGAAATTACTACTGGCCTAAATGGAAGACTGGGTACGAAACTACGTTCGCACATGCGATGCTTGCCAAAGAAACAAGACAGCAAGACACAAGAAATATGGCAAGCTCGTACCTCTTCCAATCCCCTATAGGCCGTGGGAACACATTTCGATGGATTTCATCACTGATTTACCACCAGTCAAAGGGTATAATCAGATCTGGGTTATTGTTGATAGGTTTACTAAGATGTCACATTTCATTCCTTAAAGAACCGGAAGGCAAAAGAGTTGGCTGGGATATTTGTCAAGGAGGTTTGGAGGCTGCACGGATTACCAAAGAGGGTTGTTTCGGATCGGGATTCGGTGTTTACAAGTTCGTTTTGGATGGAGGTAATGCGGTTATTAGGAGTTGAGTTGGATAAGTCCTCGGCATATCACCCCAGACTGATGGTCAAACTGAACGAGTCAACCAGACCCTTGAGCATTATCTACGGACGTATTGCTGTTGGGATCAGGATGACTGGGTCGAGTTATTACCATTTGCCGAGTTCTGTTATAATAACACTGTCCATTCTAGTACCAAACTCACACCATTCTTTGCCGCATATGCTCAACACCCAGAAAATAATTTCCAGAACCCAACCGAAGCCTCAACTGAATCGAACAACCCTGAGGCAGTCAAGACAGTCGAAACCTTGGACGCAATGAGAGAGGCTATGAGGGAGAACATGAAGGCAGCGCAGGACCGGATGTCCAAATACTACAATCTCAAGGTAGCAGAGAAGGAACCGACATTCAAAGTGGGAGATTGGGTTATGGTCAACGCAAAGAACATCAAAACAAGGCGTCCGACCAAGAAGCTTGACTACAAGTTACGAGGGAAGTTTAGAATTAAACGGCTTATTGGCACTTATGCCTATGAGTTAGAGCTTCCCCAAGTACAGGCAAAACTCACCCAGTTTTTCATATTAGTTTGTTGGAACCCTACCACCTTAACACGATTGCCGGCAGACGCTCACCAACACCCCCTCCAGTCGACCTCGAAGAATCGGAATACCAGGTGGAAAAGGTTAGGACAAGTGAGCTCAGGAAGGGACGGGTTATGTATTTAGTCTCTTGGAAGGGTTACGGTCCTGATGACGACACATGGGAACCATATGAGAACCTGAAGGATGGAGCAGCCGATTTAATTCGAAAATTCCATCTGGATAATCCTCGTAAGCCTCGGGACCCTGATGTTATCTTGTGAGGATTTTTCTTTTTTTCCTATATTAGGCATTAGGTTTTTTGAATTATCTTTACGTTTTTGTTTTACCTGTATTTCTTATGCCATATTGTCCCAGGGGTGCAATGAGACGTACGCAGCTATGTTTTGGCTGTTGTATATGAGGACTGGTCCTCAAGCCCCATCCATTGTTGTTAGTAGCAATAATGATTCTGATTGCATGATCAATTAGGTTCTTGCGGACAAGAACCTTAAGGGGGGAGGCACTGTCACGGGGTGACATCCAGCCCTACCAAAGGTACTTGGGCCCTTATAGAACGACCCTAGAATCTATATGAACTCTAGGTACACTCTTAGCAGTGTGGTGCAAACGTTTCTAATACTTATCTATAAGAGTTAAGTATATGAAACGGGTATGAACCTCGGAGTGGTTTATAATCATCCTAGATGGTTAAGACCCTTATGGAACGTCCATAGACCCTTGAGGGAGCTACGGTTTAAGTTTCATAAGAATCCGATTAACGGTTCAATAGTTATACTCAGATTAATATGCTGACTATATGCATATATATGCTAGCTATATTAGCTGTTACCCTGAAGTCTTGGCGTTACCCTGAATATTGAATTATTACCCTGAACTGCAGGAAAATAATTCGGTAAAAATAACTAAAAAAATGAAGGACCGAGGGCGCACTTTAGACCAAAGTGCGTCCGGTGACACTATAAGGGAGTGCGCCCAGGACAGAGGCCAAAGGTAGGGCCAAAACATAAAGTTCTCCGAATTTAATGTTTCAAGGTTCTATCTAGGCCTACTCTTCGTCCTGATTCCATTTCTGCAATCCTTTTTATGATCGGAGTTAAACTCATGGAGATATAAGACTTTTAATATGGTCATATAGGTCCACGAGGAGGTTTACTTATTATTGGTAATAACTCCGTGAATAATTTGGGTATCGGATAAACTAAGATTCTATAATCTTCTATGCGTTGATACCTTTCCAATGGTAATCTACTTGTGACCCACGGTTCTCTATTCATAGAGTTATGTGCAGTTGAAAATTATTTTCAATGGACACTAGACACTATTAAGTGAATATTGCCGGAAACATAATTAGATGCCTTCGGATATTGTCGGATGGTAATTCGATAGTATCGGGGATTGGTAACGTATCTGAATTGAATTTAGTTGTCTCGGATAAGAATTCTTTAATGGGATAAGCGAGCTATAAGCGAAGTACGTATAACATGCAGACATGGGAATATTCTCTACGTTCGGGTTAGTAACCTGTGACAACGAGTGCAGATAGCAACTGCATTAACAAAGGTGTGGATGGCATAACACTTAGGAAGAAATTCCAAGGTGACAGGTAGGCCCGCGTTTTATAAAATATTTTTATCATAAGAATATCTACAAACACCGCGGGATATAAATAGTGCAAGTAGTTCCGGTTGAATTTATTCTACCACCAGCGAGTATTCGAAAGCAAGAGCACCTTGAGTACACGAAGCCTACAAAGTTCTAAGTCTTGAGTTAACTTTACGTTCAAGCGACATAGGATTTATTTTGTGTTGCGAAATAAGATCCGTCGTGAGGGACTATAGTTGGATTGAACTTTACTGCTATAGGATTGATATTCTGTGTTGCGGAATAGATATCGTTGCGGCAGCAAACTACGGCCGTCCTAATAGTTGCAAGAGCGCTATCAGTCAATAGGGCCCCCGTGACAATGGCGAATAACAACTAACACTCCCAAGACTGGACAGAGAAGGAATGAAACTGTTATGTAATGCACTATGGATACAGAAGGGCATCATACCACCCCTTATGGTACGTGGAGATATTTTACATAATATCGTACTTGTAGTACTAAAGCACCTAATGTGATAGATTGAGGGGTTTTTACAGAAGCACAAGCGACTCGAGGCTTTTGATAAGATATGGGAGAATATTCCACTGTATCCTGGATACCGTCAACCACAAAAGTGATATCAGCAAATCACAATGTGGAGTGGTGTGGAAATGAGGGGTATTAACCGTGTTATTTTGGCATGCTTTGCGGTTTCTTTACGGCAAATACAAGACGTTCCAAGTCTTTCTACGGCTGGTCAAGAAGATGCCAAGATAGCAATTCGATATATGTGAGCTCTCACAGATTTCTGTCTAATAGCACAGTATCACAGTCATACACTACAAACAATAGAGTACATGAATCAGTATCTACAAGAATTCCATCAGTTCAGGCACATCTTTGGCGAATTTCGGGCAAGTAAGGCAGATAGTGGGGAGGCTGCGAAGGCTTCTAAGGATCTGGCAGAGGCCCAGGTACAGCAGGCTTCAATAGATCAGTATTTCAAGCTGATGGCCACTCAGAGGGCCAAAAAAGGTATAGATGATTGAGAAGAGAGGCAACAAGCAGTCCATAAGATCCTGGAGCAGGGTACATTTAACTTTCCAAAGCTACACCTTTTATTGCATTATAATTCACAGATAATTGATTTCGGAACTCTCCCCCAGTACTCTACTGAGATAACAGAAGCCCTTCATAAGCCTCTAAAGGATACCTATCGGCAGTCGAACTGCGTCGATGCAGCTGAGCAAATCTTGGATACCATCTCAAGAAACTATGCAATCCACATGTAGAAACTTAACTTGGTTGCATAGAGTTGTGACATAAATCTCGGTACTGACGTCTTGGAAATGTTGGCTGACAACACAGAAGGTAGAGATATATCGGGCGGGAAACAAAAACGGCTTAGATGACCCACTGAGTATCTGACCTTGGAAGGTAAACAGAGTGTAGAAGGTTTCAGCGGTATGTGACTATCTTCCCTTGGTAGTATCTTGCGTATATCCAGTCTGGCAGAGCGGTTCTATGAATATTTAAGGATGAATATGGACAGCTTAAGGGGTATACCAGACACTGAAAAGATAGGAAACTACAGATTGTATTATTATAATATACTGGCGATTCCTATTC
>WHUX01000063.1:0-285689 GCA_015179025.1 Terfezia claveryi
AAATGCCCCCTTGACAACAAACTCTATTCACTACCAACAGAAACTATCAGAAAATGCAGCATATGTAACAAAGATAGCCACTGGTCTTATCTATGCCCAAGACTTCCAAATGTCACTACTACAGGAGGAAAAGTTATACCAAGATGTAAGTATTGTCTTGGTTACCATAACCTGAACAAAAACTTTGTCAGCTCCTATGACACTAGAAAAAATAATTTGAAGGCCCTCAATAAGCCCTTCTACAATAGTAACCACCTGAAAAAGGCACTAGGAGTCCAGGATAATGATGAAAAGAGCATGGAACCAGATTTGGTAATTGCTAATAGATAAGAGATTATGAGTTGGAATGGCATTATGGAGAAGAGATGGAAAAAGATACAGTGTTTGACCACTGTACTTAAGAGTCAAAAAGGTGAACAGTACCTATAGCAAAGGTACAGGATGGATTCATGTACCTGCTGAAGAATTTTGCTTGGAGGATGGTTATTCCTAAAGGACTACAAGTTAAAGGTAACCCTGCCTCTAAAGCCCTTATTCAACAAGCACATGTCACCACTGGATATGGAGGCCTTGCAAAAACAACAGTGAGCTTACCAATAAGTACATCTTTCAGGATTTTTATAAGCAGGTTGAAGAATTTGTGAGGAGTTGTAAAACCTGCCAAATACCAAAGGATCCATACAGAAACCCCCTGGATTCCTTACTCCTCTCAATGTACCTACTAGGCCATAGGGTAGCATGGCTATGGATTTTCTTAGTATAGAACCTATTATGATTTCATGTACTAAATTTACCCTTAGTACAGAACTCCTGTTAATGATAAGCCTCACATGTTACATTTCATAAGTTATTAGTCATGACTGACAGGTATTCTGATTTTACATTTTTACTACCTGTTGCAGATAATGTTGACACATTAGGAGTTATTGATATCTTTGAAAGATTCATTAAGCCTAATGTGGGATTTCCTTATGAAATTGTTTCTGACCAAGACCCCTTGTTTATGTCTACTACATTTCAAGATTGGATACAGAAAAATGGAATTATGCATAAAGCATCTTCCACATATCACCCCCAGACTGATGGGATAAGTGAAAGGAAGAATAGGACAATTATTCCTATGTTTGCAGCTAAGAAGCTGGAACAGGGAATGAATTGGGTACAAGCCACACCTTCTGTTCAAACAGAGGTGAATGCAAGAGTTAGTGCCACAAGAGGACACTCCCTTTCTTTACCAAGCTAGGATACTAGCCTAATTTGTCTGCACCTATCCTACCTCACCCTATACCTACCTACTCAAACCCTACAACCAGATTTTACCAGGTTGCTGAAAACCTTACTAAAGCAAAAAAGGACCAAATTAGCAAGCCAACAAATATAGAAGAGCCTCCCTGATTACTAAGTCAATGATCAGGTGATGCTATCAACAAAAAACCTACCAGCAAGGTACCACTCTCTAAACTGTCTCCTAAATGATAGGCCCTTCACTATTACCAAATATTCACCATGGAGTCAAAATGCTAAACTTGACTTCACTGACTTCCCTGACCTCAATAATATCAACAATTCCTTCCACACCTCACTTTTGAAACCCTTCTTCCCTAATCCAATACAACTGTTCCCTTCCAGGACACTGGAACAACCAGGACCAGTTAAGGAAGATAGGTATGAGGTAGAAAGAGTGTTGGAATTAGGTCACAACCTAGAACAGGGAAGTTGCAGTACAAGGTGAAATGGAAAGGGATGGCCTCATAATATAATGAGTGGGTGTATGCTGATGGTGTTGATGAGTCATTGAAAAAACAATTCTGGTTGACTAGTAGTAAGCAAGCAACTTACAAAAAGAGAAAGGTTAGTGAGAATAAGCTTGCAAAAATAAGATAAGGAAAGAAACCTTGGAAATAATTAATGATGAAAGAAAGAAAGTCCTTGCTCCTCCTATTTATCTAATGCAGTCAAGATTGACAAAGGCAAAGAAAAGAGGTGGACTTACCCCAATTGATACTTAGACATTTCTTTAAGAAAGACAACCACAAAGGGTAATTAGTCAGTATTTTGATGACATTCCTATTGTTAAGATTTCAAGTAGGGGTATGATAATGTAAGGTATGATATAGGAGCAAGTGGGAGTAGTACCTATATGATAGGAACAATAGGTATTATGGATTGAATATTAACTACTAATGTACATAAATCCAGACCCTATTTATTTCCTAGGATGGAGATTTTATCTAAATAGGGAGGCATGTAAGGAAGTGGCTTACTCATACCCTATGACTAACCCTCTCCCTCACAAATGTATTTTTTATGTATTTTCTTACTCAGCAAGCATCTCAAAACACACAACATTCTGTGTGCTATCTGCCTTGCTAATATTTACATGTTTCATATGTTTCACATGCTTTACATGTTATCATATGCTTTCATATATTATCATATGCTTTATATATATAAGTCAAAGTTAAGACTTAACTATTTTGTACTAGATAGTATTTGGAAGTACTATCTAGAAGATCAGATGATGTTGATCTCAATCACATATAAGGGTCAGATGATGGTGCACTGCCTTAGCACTACCCCAGCACTGCCCTATTGGAAATATATATAGTCCCCTGAATTTCCCTTCAGTTGGACAGATAGTTAGAACTCAGAACATAATTAGAGTACAATCAATATAAAAGTTCTACTAGTTAATTCTCTAAGTACCTTTGGCACTCCTATACTACTTTACCTATTACAGTAATCTTATGCTACTGGTAATAACTTTAATAGTGAGACTGAACAATATACTATTAGTAATCTACTTTATAGTATACATTACTAGCCTAAGATTATCTGATTAGATTGGATCCTTATCTAATCTAATCTGATTGTCCAGTCCCCCTAACAACACTTTACAGTCCACTGGTTTCTGGCGAGTTCATGTACCTAGCTATGCATGCCTATGTCTGCGCATATAGATTGGGGATATCTTGCAACTGCACTTTGGGCATCCTAAGAGCAATTAGCAATACCTTCACATAGAGTCCGCGGGTTGTCTGGCGAGTTCACACACCTAGCTATGTCTGTATATATAGATGGAGAATATCTCAAGAGTACACTGGGGAAGTTCTAACCTCAGCGCTAGCTGCTTGACCTTTTGCCAACTACTAGCTAGCTGTATTATATATCATACCTCTGAAAAGAGGGAGTGTACATGCTCTTGTATTCTGTTGGTTCACACAGCCCTGGAAATATGTGTCAGTTGATGTGGCAAGGAAATATGTATTGATTGGTTAGAAGGCAGATTTGCATATACTAGTATGACAGATCAGTATATGCATGTTTTAGGCTTTATATGCCTACCAGCTCTGAGTTTATCGAAGTGAATGATAGGAGCACTGATGGTGGGCTTGTTCATATGGACTTGTGCTTGCGAAAAACTCATGCTTTTAGAGATATATATGAGACACTTGTACTTTGGAGATATATATATATATATATGTGAAAAACTTATACTTTTAGAGGCTTATATATATATATGTAAGAAACTTGTACTTTTGAGGCTTATTAGTAGTGGTGGTCACTTCCTATTTGCAATAACGACAATTGCAATAACGAAGTACCTTGGTAGTTCTAAACTAAGCCTAAACTGTAAAAATTTGTAATTAACAAGTAACCACCTCTATGCATATTCTATCATGATTCTAATTATGTAAGGAAGTCACATTCCATTTCCCAATGAAATGTAACTCCCGTTACATACCAACTTTTAACCTAGTGGAATAAGATATTATTAGGCCACCAGCGTCGGCTGGCAGATGATAATAAAGGTATAGTAACTCATGTATTTCATTATAGTAATGAGCATGACTTATTGGAAGGGTCATGCGATACTTGTAGTTCTATTTCCTAGTAGTTTCTAGTAGTTTCTATCATGTTGATTTCAAATCATGTAATGGGTCAGATGATGGTGCACTGCCTCAGTACTGCCCCAACACTGCCTCAACACTGCCCCACTCTGGGCAGTATATAGTCCCCTGAATTCCCCTTTGTTGGAGGAGCGTTCAAGCCAGTGATAGAGATAGAAACAGAGTAGTAGATATCTACCAATAATAAAGTATTGAGCTATTATATTCTGGGCCCATTTGGGCCCATCTCCCTCTATATTCCAATAACAAGTTATAGGCTGGTCAGGCCTACCTTTTATAACTAGAGTGACAATAGAATATATACAAGCAAGATATACTTAAACAGAAGCTATAGGTTCCGTGCACCTATAGTTTGCTGTAGTGAACTCTAGTACTGTCGCCCAGCAGTAGAGAGTTAGTTATGAAGTACACCGCCTTACTTTACAAATTATACTTGTCCTGATGATCTTCCATCCATGCAACAAGTCTTTCAACGTCCTCTTTATTCCATGTGCGCTCCTTCACATCCTGGCACTTCGTACCAGTTGAAGATATTGCTGTTTGGCTTTGCAAGGTTGAGAACATCGCTTGTGAGGGTTGGAGAAATTTGTTGCTTTCGAGGACGTTGGGGATCGAGGTGTTCAGATAGATCTCTGAATTTTGTGGTGCTTAATGAAGTTGGTTTGCCTGATGACTAAGGCTCGTTATTGCTATTGCAATTCAAATATTTCTCGTTAATGCACTCGAGAGTGCATTTATGAGTTTGAGTTGTAATAACAATTGCAATAACAAGCCTGGCCAATCATAGTGGATGCCAAGGCGCCAAGGTGCTTTGTTATTGTAATTGTCGCTATTGCAAATAAGAAGTGACCACCACTAGTATATATGCAAGAATCTCATGCTTTTGAAGGTAAGAAACTCATGCTTTGAAGACTTAGATATATATGCATGAGAAACTTGTACTTTTGAGGCTTATTAGTATACATGCGAGAATCTCGTACTTTGGAGACTTATATATATATATATGAGAAACTCATGCTTTTGGAGGCTTATATATATATACGCAAGAATCTTGTGCTTTGGAGACTTATATATAGATATATGAGAAACTCGTGCTTTTGAGGCTTATTAGTATATATATGAGAAACTTATGCTTTTGGGTGATATATATATATACAAGACACTCGTGCTTTGGAGATATATATATATATATATGCGACAAACTTATGCTTTTGGAGGCTTATATATATATATATGAGAAACTCATACTTTTGAGGCTTATTAGTATATATACGAGAATCTTGTACTTTTGAGGGCGAGAAACTCGTGCTTTAGAGACTTACATATATATGTACAAGAAACTTGTACTTTTGAGGCTTATTAATATATATGTGAGAATCTTCTGCTTTGGAAACTTATATATACATCTGTGAGAAACTCGTGCTTTTGAGGCTTATTAGTATATATGTAAGAATTTTATGCTTTTGAAGGCTGATATATATATATACAAGAAACTCATGCTTTTGGAGATATATATATATATATGTGAGACACTTGTGCTTTGGAGATATATATATATATATGCAAGAAACTCGTGCTTTTGAGGCTTATAGATTGATTCTATATAGACCTAGAGGCTGCCAATGCATAAGTTTCTCACCTATACATATATATTAGTCTTACCTACGAATGCATGTATTTTTCTATGTCTCCAAAAGTATGAGTTTCTCATATATATATATATATATGCCCGCGAATGCATGCATGTTTCTATATATCTCCAAAAGCACGAGTTTCTTATATATATATATATATATCTCCAAAGCATAAGTTTCTTGCATATATATATATATATCTCCAAAAGTATAAGTTTCTCGTATATATATATATATATCTCCAAAAGTATGAGTTTCTCACATATATATATATAAGTCTTCAAAAGCATGAGTTTCTTATAAGTACAAGTCCATATGAACAAGTCCACCATCAGTACTTCTATTACTCACTTTGGTAAACCCACAGCTGGCATGTATATGTAGCCTGAAATATATATGTGCTGATCTGTCACACCAGCATGTGCAAATCTGCCTTCTGACCAATCAACACATATTTCCTGGCCGTGTCAACCGATACATATTTCTAGGGCTGCGTGAACCAATAGAATACGAGAGCACGTACACCTCCTCTTTTTACAGGTATGATATATAATATAGCTAGCTAGTAGTCGGTAGAAGTTCAAGCAGCTAGCACTGAGGTTAGGACTCCCCTAGTATACTCTCGAGATATCCTCCATCTATATGCGTAGACATAGCTAGGTATGTGAACTCGCCAGACAACCCATGGACTCTATGTGAAGGCATTGCTAATTGCTCTTAGGACACTCAAAGTCCAGTTGTGAGATATCCCCAATCTATGTGCACAGACACAGGCATAGCTAGGTATGTGAACTCACTACTAACCAGTAGACTTTATGTGAAGGCATTGCAAATTGCTCTAGGACGCCTAAAGTATAGTTGCGAGATATCTCTAATCTATGTGCATAGACACAGGTATAGCTAGGTACATGAACTCACCAGAAACCAGTGGACTCTATGTGAAGGTATTGCTAATTGCTCTTAGAACACCTAAAGTGTAGTTGCGAGATATCCCAAATCTATGTGTGTAAACACAGGCATAGCTAGGTACATGAACTCGCCAGAAAACCAGCAGACTCCATGTGAGGGCATTGCTAATTTCTCTTAGGACTCCGCCGAGATATCCCCTATCAATATTCACAGATATAGTTAGGTATGTAAACTTGCTAGAAAACCAGTGGACTCTATATGGAGGTATTGCTAATTGCTCTTAGAACTCTGCAAGTGTCCTCCCAAGGTATTCCCTATTAATTACAAACATAGCTAGGTAAATGAACTCGCCAGAAAACTAGTGGACTCTATATGAGGGCATTGCTAATTGTTCTTAGGACTCCACAAATGCACTCCCGAGATATGCCCTATCAATATGTACAGACATAGCTAAGTAAGTAAACTTGCCTAGTGGACTCCATGTGAGGGTATTGCTAATTGCTTTTAAGACTCTACAATTGTACTCCAGAGATATCCCCTATTAATATGTACAAATATAGCTAGGTATGTAGACTCACTAGCAAATTCACTGTAGGACTTCTAAGCTAATTGCACTTAGAACACACCTGAGATATCTGCTATCAATATACACAGATATAGCTAGGTACGTGGACTCACCAGCAAATCCATGGATACTGTGGAACTGCTTAGCTAATTGCTCTACTACTAGGGGTTGCTTATGGCAGTAGATAACTATATTAGCATGAGCGGTTACTACTTTGGAGACTGCTGAGGTCTGGGAACGGCTGGATTATGGGAGACATATATACAGGACAGAGTCCTAGTAGGATCCATGATGGAATGGTTCGGTGGAAATACAAATATAGCTTATCAGTATATATAGAAGCTCAAGTTCACCTAGTGTATGTAATGTATTGCTTATACCTAGCTGCCTTTGCCTGACTGCCCCTCTCTGCCTGACTACGTTTACCTGACTGCTATTACCATTATTCTCTGCGTGCACCAAGTAGAGTAGAAATATTGTTTGTCAGGTAGTTGTGCCAGAGCGCACACCTGCGTTACTGAGGCATACTATGATCTTATAGCACCTGGATTTTTTATGACTATGGATTGGCACTTGGGGGCAGAAACAATATATAGCTTGAGGGTGGAGATACATAAAATAGAGCACCAGGGCACTGTTCCATAATGCTGAACCTTAGAGCATAAAGCCTCAAGGTATAGCGTCATGGCATGGATTGTATTAAAAACTGGCCATGAAGTGCGTGCTGCAAGGGAGCGGTGCCCAGGTGACAATAGTCTTCTGCACTGCACTATTAACTATTAGTTTGTCTTTAGAATATCATGGGCATTAAGGGCTGCAAAGGCAAACTACAATTGTTTCTGATGTAGCATATGACTATATAGAATATGTTCTTTATCTACAATGATATCTTAGACCATATAGAAAAACAGTAGAAATATATATATAAACTTTTAGCTAATCCTACCTAGGCTTTAAAGTTTCTCGCTATAATAAAAGTATGTTAGTAGATCTTTAAGAAGTATTATTCTAGGACTGAAAAACAATCTCTTATCTACAACTTTGTAACTATTCTTAATTGATCTAACAAATTATCCTTGTATAATGATTGAGAAAATTTTAATGTCTAAGATCCAAGTAGTATATAGCAGAACAGGAACTATATTTTATATATGTAAGGAAGTCACATTCCATTTCCTAATGAAATATAACTCCCATTACATACCAACTTTTAACCTAGTGGAATAAGATATTATCAGACTGCCAGCATTGGCCGGCAGATGATAATAAAGGTATAGTAACTCATGTATTTCATTATAGTAATGAGCGTGACCTATTAGAAGGGTTATGTAATACTTATAATTCTATTTCCTAGTAGTTTCTGAAAGTTTCTATCATGTTAATTTCAAATCATATAATGGGTCAGATGATTATGTACTGCCTCAGCACTACCCCAACACTGCTTCAACACTGCCCCACTCTAGGCAGTATATAGTCCCCTAAATTCCCCTCAGTTAGAGGAGCGTTCAAGCCAGTGATAGAGACAGAAACAGAGTAGTAGATATCTACCAATAATAAAGTATTGAGCTATTATATTCTGGGCCCGTTTGGGCCCATCTCCCTCTATGTTTCAATAATAAGTTATAGGCCGGTCGGGCCTACCTTTTACAACTAGAGCGACAATAGAATATATATATATACAAGATATACTTAAACAGAAGCTATAGGTTCCGTACATCTATAGTTTGCTGTAGTAAACTCTAGTACTACCACCTGGCAGTGGAGAGATGGTTATGAAGCATGCCACCTTACTTTACAATATATGGAGTATTATAAGTACAAATGAATTCTATTAGTATATAACTATTTTGGCTCATATGTTTTTTATAATATGATTTTCTATGATACTATTTTCTATAACACCATTTTCTGTGATACTATTTTCCATGATTGGAAACTATTCATAATATACAAAAAAATATAATTCTTACCAAATTCACTTCTTAGGGTTCAGTTCAAAGATTATTTTGAACATAATTATGTTAAATACATGCTAGAAGCTCAAGTTTATAATATACTAGTAGATAATAGAGAACAATCTTATATAATACATTAACTATAAGAGCATACCATAACCCAATTGGAGGATATACCAGAAATTAAGAGATACCTAGCAAATTCAATAATAATATTGAATTGAAAATACTCTCAATCCTAGTAGAAGATATATGATAATGAATATCCTATGCTAGCATAAATAGTGAGAGATATATTAAGTATTCCATTTATATCTCTCTTAGTAGAGTAAATATTCAGTAGTACTTAAGATATTTTGCTATACTAATACAATAGAATAGTTTACCAGATGATAACTGCACTAATATTAACTAAATCATGGGATATTATATACATAAAATATAGAATTCTAGAGGTATAAATTAGACTAGTACATGTAGAAGAAGGCATAGCTAATTTGGATAAAGGTGAGATAATA
Source organism: Terfezia claveryi (assembly GCA_015179025.1). Taxonomy (NCBI): domain Eukaryota; kingdom Fungi; phylum Ascomycota; class Pezizomycetes; order Pezizales; family Pezizaceae; genus Terfezia; species Terfezia claveryi. Next base: position 9,493 of record WHUX01000063.1, read on the forward strand.
CTGGAGAAATAAGCCCTCAGCTATAATATAGACTTCCTCTACTATATGGTACCACAGTCCTTAGATACCATTCAGAAATAGATAGATATAGATTCAGATACAGATTAAGATATGGAAGTACCTAGTAGCTGAATAATAGACAAGAACCTTCTAAATAACTTGGCAGATTTAATATTCAAGAATGCTAGCCTATTATATAGTTTCATAGAAGATTCTACCTCAAGTATGTCTAACTTATTTTATCAAAGTCTATTATATAGGCAAGTAGCAATACTATCTCCTTCAACTCTATATTAAAGTACCCAAAAGTACTATTTATCATAGTCTATAAGTTTGATACTATTGATAGTAAGTAGGTTTCAAAAGAAACTGTAACCTACATAGTATAGAAACTACAAAGTATAAGTGAGTAGAGATATTGATAGCATGAGGAGTATACTGGTAGGTAAGTATTAGTATAGGTTTTAGGGAAAATTTCTTTTCTATATTGTAAGTACTTTCTTCATTTAGGTTTACTATTTTAGTTAGTATATAGGATAGCTGGAGTTTTGAGGATTTTATAAGTAATATTTCTTTATTTATTTCTATTAGAAGTTACTTTTTGATTTAGTTTGCTTTGTTTTTAATAGTATATAAGATAGCCAGTTTTGTGTATAAGGATAGTATAAGCAGGATTAGAGAATTACTTTACCTCGATTTTGGAATATTAAGATTTATTTAGATATGAGTATTAGGAATTTGTCAATTAGTTTAGGTTTCTATATTTATAGAATTAAAGTGATTTATTTTATGAGAATTAGAGTATACAGAAATTGATAAGGTATCAATAAATATAATTCATATTAGCATGCAAGGTAGGGTAAGATTATATAGGAGAATGATAGGAAAATAGATAGAAGATTAGCTACTAGTAGAATGCAGTTGAGAAATAGCAGTAAGGATTAAGTAGAAAGAAAAAGTTCAAGTCTGTAACAAGAGGAGGAATCTATAACAGGTGGAGCAATCCATGACAGAAGGATAGATCCATGACAGGAGGAGTGATCCGTAACAGATAATGGAGAAAACACAAAACCAAGACCGAGGTGAAACATGGGTGACTAATTCTTGGCGAGGACTCGGTCGATCACCGAGTAGTCACCGAGTTGGCGGTGAGTTGGCTTCGGAAGAATGGGCGTCGATGCGAGTCGGTACCGAGTAGGAAAAATAGTAGTAGAACTCGCCTCGACTCGAGCCGATGCGCACACTAAACCAGTCTAACCTTGCTATACCGGACGACCAAAATCCAGCCATTTCTGTCCAAGGTTCCGGTATGAAATAATACAAGGGTACGTGGCACAAGACAAAAGTTACCAAAGAAGGAAAATTCTTCAACTTCCGAATGTTTGAACATTAAGCTCAAGATTCATCAGTCAACATGTTGCGTGCCGGAAAATAAAAGCGTCGAGCGCTCACCATATTAGAGAAGCACCAGATCTGTAAAAAGCGACAGGAACCTAAGCATGTGAAGGAGAAATTGAGTGAATTTGGAAATCATTTCTTAGACTCCGAGGTATGAAGAATGGTAAATCTATGTTGGTAGAGAAGCAAGGTCGAGCTGTACCAACATCCACATATTGTCGGACATCTTACGTGATAGTAAGAAATGGCTTGAGGTCCATGTTACAGCAGCCGATTCATGGAAGTAAAGGAGCGAACATCTCAATACCCGGTTCTGGAGCAGTGTCTACTTAAGGATTCCGTTATAGCAAGGGTAAAATATATGTAGATAGTAGTAACTTCTCTGTATTCCGCTGTCCGGTCCGGTACCGTATAAGCAAAAATCCGTTATAGCAAGGGTGATTTAGGTGAAAAGTAACTGTTTCCGGTACAACGAGGTCCGGTATATGTAGCAAGGTTAGACTGTAAATTTTTGATATTTGACTACCAAAGCCTAGTCTCCCCACGCCGACCTTGGCCCCCCTAGGTTAGCTGACCTGTTGTCCAGTTGTACCGTCGGACGCTGTAACCCATGATTGATTATGCTATCCATGTAGAGGGGGGCACATAGTTCAATTATAATTGGTCGAACTGCTTTTGAGAAATTTTGCGAACGTTGAATACAGGCCTAGGTAAAGATCCTTGGTTTACCCCCGCTAATCTGAATCAGAAGTTTCGTTTAAGCGTTTCGATTTCTTTCCTCCACATTCGATACATAACCCTCCCAGAGTTTAGTTTCATCTAGCCTCGCCTTACGATTCGTCCAGTACAATTCCTTCGATTTTGATTCGTCTAGGATTTCGTTTATCCAATATAAATATGGAAACATTTTCCTCATGCCTGATTTGAAAACAGGCAAATATAATTCGTGAATACAACTGATAGTGATAACGTTACCTAGAATTTAGACCGTTCTATAAATAATCCCTCCAGACAGCTTGACCAATTACGGTACTTAGAAACTTGTAGGTAGTCTTACGTTGCTTTTGACAAAAAGCTTCTCTGCGTCTTATTTGTGATTACTTTCTTCTGTATATGGTATGAATCAGACCGTTTACATACTTACTGTATACATTTAACGGCCCAATCAAATTAGCGACATGTCATGTTGATTCAAGAAAATTTGATTCTCACGGCTAATTGCAGGCACTTAGGCACATATAGAATTCGTTCACGCACACAGCACAAAAAGAAATCCCCAATCTCGGGATTTCGCACATGCTTTGTTTCCAGCTGCTTCTATTGGTTCGTTTAATCAAGAACATTAAATTGCCAACCAATTGGAATTAAATCACATAGGATCCCAAAACTATTAAAAAAAGAAAAAAAGAATCATAATAAAAGTAGGTATAGGATAGCTGCCGACTCGCTCGCTTGATATCCTATTTTATCGATAAAGAGCACCCAATCATGAGAGGATGCTGCGTAGTCTGCTTCATGTAAAAAAAAACGCGCTACGGTGCAATAAACCAGAACTAGCAAATCGTTTAAAGAGGGGCTAGTGCAAGCCAGACTAGCAAATCGTTAAGTTTTTTTTATCCATGGACTTACGGATACGGTACGTAGCACTGGGACTTGATTGGACAGCTCTACACTCACCAATAAGATTACACTCTCCACTGATGTGAGTCGTTGGTCCACAAAGTGTTAACGTCCGCCTCAGCCAATCAATGGGTGTGCCTACTTGGCCCTCAATTTCATTTGTGATTTCTCAGAACTACAGGCTATCCCATAGGCTCGATTGGTTTAATAAAGCTCTGGTTCGGATTTTGAGAAAAGCCGGTCCTAGCTGCCCTAAGTACGTATCTGTAGCTATAGGCAAAAATAATGTAATAACTAGAACTGAAATTGACACTTCTTCCTAGCTTTTTATGGATTCGAATAAAACGAGTTTAGACAGACCCACCATTATCAGGCCGCAGCCAGTCGGGTCCTTGAGTTACAGACCAATACCGTACTGTATACCTAAGATTACCCTGAATACGAGCAGGCACCAATAACTGCCGCTAGGCTGCAGTGACGTGCGTGTCGGCAATCCCAAGCGGCAGTTAATATACATTTGGTAGCCTTGAACAATTGGTCAACAGCCAATAAGTTGTGAAAGTATCCCATGGTAGAAGAATTAGTAGCCTTGAACAATGGGTTGAGTTATTTTGCCTCGTTTGGGTTTTTAACATATCATATAGTCCAATTAGTTGCCAAGTTGTCCGAAGTCTGGAGCTTTGCGACTTGGTGGCGTCGAATAATGGGTGGTCTAAGTAGTTTGAATTGTTCCAATAAGCTGTCACGCTGCTCGCGGTCAATGATTGGTCCAATACGGCAGATCAGCCCGTATATTAGAGCTGTTCGAAGGTTAAGCTCGAACAATTGGTTGAATCGTTCGAGTTGTTACAATAGCCCAATAAACTGTCACGCTGTCCTCGATTAATGATTGGCCCAATATACCAAATCAGTCGGGAGTCTGGAGCTGTTCGACGGCTAATCTTGAACAATTGGTTGAATTGTTCGAGTTGTTACAATAGCCCAATAAACTGTAACGCTGTCCTCGATTAATGATTGGCCCAATATACCAGATCAGTCGAGACTCTGGAGCTGTTCGATGGCTAATCTCGAACAATTGGTCGAGTGTTACAATAGCCCAATACTGTCACGCTGTCCTCGATAAATGATTGGCCCAATACACCAGATCAGTCGGGAGTCTGGTGGCTAATCTTGAACAATTGGTCGAATCCTTCGAGGTCAACATAGCCCCAATAAACTGTCACGCTGTCCTCGATAAATGATTGGCCCAATACACCAGATCAGTTGGGAGTCTGGAGCTGTTCAATGGCTAATCTCGAGCAATTGGTCGAGTTGTTCCAGTTGTTCGAGTTGTTACAATAGCCCAATAAACTGTCACGCTGTCCGATATTAATGATTGGCCCAATATACCAGATCAGTTGGGAATCTAGAGGTGTTCGATCGCTGATCTCGAACAATTGGTCGAGTTGTTCCAGTTGTTCGAGTTGTTAAACATAGCCCAATAAACTCTCACGATAAATGATTGGCCCAATATACCAGATCAATCGGGAGTCTGGAGCTGTTCGATGGCTAATCTTGAACAATTGGTCGAATTCTTCCAGTGTCATATAGCCCAATAAACTGTCACGCTGTCCTCGATTAATGATTGGCCCAATACACCAGATCAGTCGGGAGTCTGGTGGCTAATCTTGAACAATTGGTCGAATTCTTCGAGGTCAACATAGGCCCAATAAACTGTCACGCTGTCCTCGATAAATGATTGGCCCAATACACCAGATCAGTTCGAGTCTGGAGTTGTTCGACGGCTAATGTCGAACAATTGGTCAACTTGTTCTAGTTGATCGAGATGTTAACTAGTCCAATAACCTGTCAAATAATAATTGGTCTAATATGCCGGAGTGGCTACTCTAGAACAATTGGTCGAATTCTTCGAGTGTTAACATAGCCCAATGAACTATCACGCTGTCCTCGATTAATGATTAGTCTAATATGCCATAACCTTTATTTAGCTTTCTACTACTGCTTAAGATATCTGTCCTAATCTAGAAACTCATTCAAGACCACTCAACCCATTTCCCGTGGGTATATCAAAAATAACCTTTACCTCCACCGCCTCCATTTGCTTTCAAAGCTTTCTTACGCCCTCCCTCAGCCACTCGGATTTTTGCGTAAATATTCCTAATTTCTTGCATGCTTCAATTTCATTCTGGAGCTTCTGGAGCTTCTGGAGCTTCTGGAGCTTCTCGACCCACATGGAGTCAATACCATCAGGATTCTCCTGCCTTAACAGAGATTTCGGCGCTTGAATTTGGTATTGATAAGCTGCTGGTTCCAATATCGGAGCTGCTCGTCACAGGAACCACTGGGTTGGTTTTTCGATGACATGTGAGGTTTCTTGTTGTAGATTCGCAAAGGTTCTATTTCTCCTCTACCTTTGACAGTGAACGCACTGATTCCTATTCTGATTTGTACCATGATACGGAGGTTTGTTGCGACGCTGATTTATGGGCTTATGTGGACGTGGAGATCGAGGCGGATGTGGTCGGTGATATGGAGACTCATTTACACGCGGATATCAAGGCTGATTTGCTCGCTGGAAAATACCCATTTGCACGGGGATATCGAGGCTCACTTGCACGAGGGATCTCGAGGCTGGTTTGCTCGCTGGATTCTATGCTGGGATGGACGCCATGGCTAGGCTGATTGGGACCATGATATCGAGGCTTGTTTGCACGGGAATTACTAGGTTTGTTTGCATAGTGATGCGGCGCTGATTTAGGCAGTGGCTTTGGGATGGCGCCATGTGTTTAGCTAGATTTAGATTAAATAATGAGAATAAAATACAAGTTTGGAAATGCATGAAATGCAAGTACCATAAAAAATAAAGCGCAATCGCGCCTACACTAGAAGACCCTTCTCGCCGAGAGATTTTGAGTGCGTGATAGAAGGAGACAAATATGATATTTGCGGGAGAGGGAGGTGGACACGAGCGAAAGTAAGACTTGGAGTGTGCAGGCTTGGCACCGCGCACGAGACTAATTGAAACGGGGCCAGTAAAGGAATAGAACGAATAATGTAAGCAGAAAGCCGTGAGTTTCAGGAAAGAGGTGAAGAGATAGATTGCTCTGATTGATCTGATGTGCTTGGAATTGTTGGATTCGGTGACACATGTAAACACATGCATAACTCAACATATGTATAACTCATGTGAAGCGGAACGGTTAGAGTGAATATCATGTATAACCCCTGGGATTGCCAGTGGTGAATACGGAGTAGACAAGCAAGCAATACAGACAAGCAATTCGATAAGTTCTATATTCTCTTGCTACTATTATCACATAACATTACCTGCGCACAACGGGCTATGAACCCGGACTACACCACAATGTCTGAAATTATTTCCGGCAACGAGCGAGACATCAACCGCGGTTGTAGTCTAATTTGCCCGCTTTGGCTACGTAATATACCGTAATGGTAGCAGATTACCCTGAATCCAACGCTGCAAACCTAAGTATATTCGTGGTAATTGCACTATTATCCCGAACACTCATAGACTCATTTTTTTTCACAGCCCACGAGCCCAGTGCTCTGCTGAAGCATCACGATACGCATAAAGAAAACCGATAATACTGTTCCCATATCCAGGCCAGAGATCTAGGCCCATAAGCCAAACAGCAGCCTGATATAACGATACTGCACAAGGAGCTGCCGATAAACTGGACAAATAACCAATCACTCAGGTCTCTGCAAAACTCACGTCAACAATGGACAAAACTCCAATCCAAATCAAACCTTCATGAGCTTGAACAAGCAATTTAACATGCCGCCCAACTCATCCAACCCTATAAGGTGTCAACTACCCGTTTGATTTCTTGCTCTCCTAGCTGCCTTGCTTGCCAATCTCTCTGTGCGCTTCAGGGCTCAATTCGGATGGGGTTGTTACCGGAAGCGGGGATCTGGGTTTCAGTTGAGGCGTCAGTTGTTCGCTCGGCCGATGGGCACCTACTTATGTAGCAGGATGGCTGCAGTTCCGTTAGGCTGATGCGCCTAGCTTTGGATATGCGGACAGTACTACAGTACCACAGATATCTCAATTGTATGCGTATCGTTATGGTTCAGCAGACGCTGGCTCATAACGTGTAAGAATACGAGGCTACGAGTGTTCGGAATGGTGGGAGAGCTTATTATCCTCTATTGCTACGACAGGAAAATTCACTGACAACGAAATTTCTGAGATTCAGGTGGAGATCTAGCGTTTATACGTTTATCTATGTACATACAGATACCCTGTTCCTCGCCCTTTCCTACTTGTCTCGTGACAGTTCTCACGCACCGAATCGTATCAATTTCTGTGTATTGGAATTGCGATCTGCTGTGCTCCATAATTTATCGGCATCTGGGGAACGGGAGAGCGGATCGTCTAGCAGCCCCATCGGCGGTCACGGAAGGGGATCATACAGGTTTCCAAAGCTTGCAGAATTGAGGCTAGGATTTCACCTGGCTTCGGAGTAAGGCAGGGCGGAATGGAACAGCCATGCCCTATCCGCATACACATGGCTTCGTACTGAGAAGGGCCCACAGAAACACTGGCTTCATCACATCCGGAAATACGCATGGGCTCATAAAAGTGCGGCCACCATACTCAGGGCGGTCGGCACATATGATCCAGGAGGAGCAGGGAGAAAGGTGGGACGGATAGAGGCCTTTGTCGGCTACCTATACCGACATTTAACCGGGAGAGGACGTTTCTACTTACCCCTTATTAAACTGGAGGGATCTCTTTCACATTATCGTCTTCCATATTTGCTTTGCCACTTGAGTTTGCTTTCTCACGGGAGTGGGCGCATGATTTACTGTTCAGTTTTCTTTTGCTTTGGATCGGGCCTCAGTCAGGCCGCTCGGGGTCATCTGGCAAGCGCCGGTTAAAAGTCAGCACGGTAGCTCCGATCCTTTTGATTCTCTCGGTGGTTTGGATTTCTAATTCACGTCTTTGCTTGGCCAATAATGGGCCCTTGAGTTTATGTTTATGTTGCGGTATATAGGTGGCGGACCTGGCAGATTAACTTTCCTTGTCCTTGAATCTACCCGGGTAGCTGATCATGGTGCATATCATTAATGAGTATTTAAAAATAAAAATAAAAAAGTACTCCGTAATTGGCCATCAAACACCCAAACACTAGTCTGATTATCCACTGATATAGTTGTGTCGGCTTTGTCTGACAAAAGTAACGTAATGGATGGGGTTGCGAGGCGGATGGGGATATGAGGCGCATTTCTAGCCAGACTATGAGAACTCGATAAGAAGCTCATCTGAATATGAACTAGTGGTTGACAGGCACCAGTTTACCTATGTTGGCGCAGTTCGTAAGTCAAAGCGCCTCGCAACCCCCCATCCACTACGTTATCCTACAGACCAAACTCCCAAGGCTCCTAACCGGAATCCAGAGAAAGAATATTCCGCTCCGATCCGCAACGGCGATCAACTCTAGTCTGGTTGGCACCCCCAACTCAAGCTTTGTCAGCCTGAATCAAGACTTCTTGACGACACCGGATAAACATCCCTCCCAGGTGTCTGATATATATAAGATCATATCTGCAGGTATTTGGAATTCGTTACATTTGTCATCGCAACCTTGACGATCCCGGCACAATTAATTGTCCGTGGGGAATGCTATATGTGAAAGTGAACAACAAAACTTAACAGACCACGTGGGTGTGTAAACCGTGAATGATACAGCGGGGAGTCTCCTGGAAACTACCTTGGTCTGAGGTATATTCCAGGGCCGGCATCGGTGAGTTGTTGTATCAATTTGGCAACTTCACCGTGGTATTAAGCCAAACCAACAAAGGGTTAGTCATATCCGCAACGAGCTGATTCCTATCTCAAGAGGTTGTGAAGTTTGGATAGCAAATTCACAGGGTCATGCTGTCATTCGGCACTTGCAGGTTGATGGCATAGCATGCTAGTCTAAATTTCAAATTAATCCTCTCTGTGGGCCCGTTATAGAAAATATTAGCAGATCCGTATGCACTAGTGCACCGGGACGTAATCGACGAGGATGGACATTTGTAATCTCAAGATTCCGTTTGTCCTAAAGGGTAGTTGGTCTCATCAACATGGTGAAGCTTGCTTTGCTGTCTAAAAGTATAAAGAGGCACTCTTTTGCTTCACCCTGAACTCAGAATCCGCACCAATAGCAACAATCTTCACCCAGTATTTCCGGTCATATATTCACATAACCTCTTCGCAAACCCATCCATCCAACCCTGAAAATAATGGCAGTTCATGGAAAACAATTCACTCTCTTTGCTTCCCTTGGCCCTAACCCATGGAAAGTCACAGCATTGCTCCACGAGCTTGGCCTGGCAGACTCCTATGAGGTTGTGTACCTCAACCAACTCGCGAATGAGACCAAGGATGAGAGACACACCAAGTACAACCCTAACGGTCGTGTGCCAACTCTCATTGACCATTCCAATGGTGACTTTGTCGTCTGGGAGAGCGGTGCCATCTTAGAGTATTTGGTTGAAAAGTATGATACAAAGAGGAAGGTCAGCTTTGCAAAGTTGGAGGAAAAGATTCAGGCACAGCAATACTTGTTCTTCCAAGCGAGTGGTGAGTAGTTTGGCATTGAAGTTGCATTGGATCGCTTCTGACATGACTTGGGCCTTTAGGGCAAGGTCCATACTTCGGTCAGGCCCTTTGGTTCTGGAAGTACCACTCTGAGCAAGTAAGTGCCAAAGTTTCAGTGCCTGAGTGGGAAAAATGGATCCACATACTAAGATATTTCTCCCCAAGATCCCCTCTGCAGTAGAACGTTATACGAAGGAAATGGAGCGTGTCATTTCTGTCGTCGACAAGATCCTCGAGGGCAAGGACTATCTAGTTGCCAACAAGTTTTCATATGCAGACATTTCCTTCCTCGTGTGGTGGCCTGTTGTTGATTGGATGTCCTCCGAGATCACTGAGCTCCAAGGATGGCGGGAAAAGTACCCCAATGTCTCACGATGGGAAACAGCTATTCTCAAGAGGCCAGCAATTGCTGCTGCCTTCAAGGAGAGGGATGCTTACAGGGCTAAGTAAGCTGTTGGGTTTGGCATGACGATACAAGGTTGGTCCTGTGGGAGTCCTGGAATTGTGGTGGATATGATATTGACGATTGTGTGCCACTAGGAGTGCAGGTTATTCAATTATCGGAAAGGACTGGCTTGGCAGATGATATGTGGGACTTCAATCTCCTTCTTGTAACATTAGTGTTTGGAATGGAAGTTTTTGGATCTCATCCTTGACTCGTGAACCAGACTACCAGACTACATCGGTGCGCCGTTGTCCATATTCCCCTGACTTTGAGAATAAAATAAGTGCCGCATGCCTGTCTCCATGTATATCATATCGTGATAACCCAGTTGGTACAATCCTAGATTGAAAGTAGAGCTCCCCTTGGTGCATACGGTCAGTCACAGGCATAAAGCCAGCCTTAACAGCTTGGAATTTATCGATATGAAGGACCAGTTAGTTGGTTATGATTGCTATAGATGATATGTGATTGTACTTAAGTAGTCCGTCGGTTCGCTTCAGCTTGGGCCACTGGCCTTTTTTATTTTTTAATATTTTGGGATATTCATTACTCATCTGGGGACCATGATGAGCCAACTGGAAACCCGGGTGGATTCAGGACTGAGGCACGTTAATCTGCCGGTCCGGCGACTAAATACATGAAAGGAGTGAGTTTCAAGGAATTCTGGTAAGAATCTCGCATGGAACTCGAATGAATATGAAATCCCGCATGAACAAAGCAAACCTGACCACTAGCCAACCATATACACTTAGCTTGTCTTGAGCTTAAGCTTTTTTAAACACGAAAGTTAATCATGATCATGGCCTGAGCAGTTATGGCTGTCTGTGGTGGATACAGGGTATTGTTCAAACTCGCTCTAGGGACAGACCCTAGACAAATCCACACCTATAGTGGCCATTATAAACCGCCGCGCTGAACTGTATGGGAATAGCGTATTTTCCCTTTCAGTTTCCGATCACCAGGGTAACTGGTCCTACGGAGAGTGGAGGGCTACTCAAGGTCTATAAACTTGGAATTTGATGCTCATATCAACCTCAAACTCAATCCAAAAAGCCGCCCATAAATTCACAAGATAATTGCTGTTATGCAGGTGTCCAATGGAGAACTCAATTGCAGTTTCTTACTAGGTCCAGCATCAAGTGATTTCTGTCCCAATTTTGCATTAATCATCATCAACTACTATATACCCCCTGAGTTCCAAAAATCCACGGCCGCAAATGTCTACCTCGTACAGTTAGGGAAGAGCAGGGCATGCGGGTATCCGGGCGGACGGCTAGGCCAAAGAGGGCGCGGGGGAGGTAGACCCAGAACATCCCCTGATTACCGGGTAGGAATGGAGAAGCAGGCGTGAAAGGGGGGAGTGGAAGCGTGGTTGGATGGGAGAGAAAAGCAAGGATAAACTACGTTCACTGCAGAACTGGGAAGGGGAACCTTGGAGCGAAACTGGACGTGGAGAAGAGTTGGAAAGATATGGATGAGCGGAAGAAATGGTTGAAGAAGTGAGTTAAGACGCGTTCTTCTCCAACTTTGACCTACTTAGTCTGAGATTGGCGAGGGGTACCCGGTAAGTACAGGGACGGGGCGGCGGCGTTACTGTATGTATGCCTGTAATGTTTTCTTTGGCTCGGAAGGCAGGCCCGTTGTTCCGTGGGGTAGGTACTGTACTTGTCTTTGTAGGATGAGGGAACGGGCCGTCTCAATAATTAATATATATAGCCTTAGGATCCAACTTCAAAACAAAAAGAAAAAGGAAAACAGGGAAGAGCAGGGATTTTGCTACCCCTGTCCCCATACAAATCCCTCCTTCTGTACCGGACACTTCAGTCCAGATGATGAATTGGGATCCTCGAGCCCCACGTGACTAGAATGCCCACGCCCGGGCCTAATGTCTTGTTCTCTTGCACGTCTGGGTCTCCCTGTGGACTCCCTATTCATTCATTCACAGTTTATGCATCTTGAGCTGTTTACAGTTCATTTCCTTTTTGTCACCGGTACCGTTCGAACCTTGGTACGCTGCCACATCCCTGTACGCGAGAATCAAGTAGCACGGCAGTGGGCCAATGGCGTGGGTATTGCTCTGATGCTCCGGAACCGAATCAATTACGTCGTCCGGGAAAGGCTATCTGTGTACTCCTCCGTATTGGAGTTTATTAACTTATCTTGAGGTCAAGGTCGTGCCAACAAAGCCTGCGACCAAGCATTCCCGCATGGCACTGTCTCAACTCGTGATTCCAAATCCTGAGAATACCTCACAAGTCAACAACACTTTGCGCGTGTCCATCCCTTTGCCATCACTTCAACCATCTGTTGCGACATCGAACTCATGCTTGGGGCGGCCGAGATTCTTGCTGAAGAGGATGCGGGTATCTTACCGCAAGTCACCACAGAAGTACAATCACCATTTGCCAATGAGACCTCCTCATTGCTTGGGGGAGCGATAGATGATGGTGTAGTTACCAAAAACGATATCCTAAGAGAATGGGAACATGTCAACTGGTGGCGGCGGCCATCTGTATGTATCAGCCTCACTTGTGGTGGGATTGCTATCACGTCTAACCGTAATTACTTGCCTAGGTATACTGGCTGTTGATCCCATTTATCTTGTTTACCATGGCATATGGAAGGTAAGCAGTGCAGAGCGAAACTGCGACAGCTCGAACAGATAATCGCTAACATAAGCGATATTGGATCAGTGTCGCAGTGCCAAAGCTCAATATTATCATGGAATTGATCTGTCGAGATTACTATGCGGACCAGAAGCTTCCCCAGGGAGATATCCTCCGGGTTGCATTGGGTGGTGTGGATGACCAATGCCAAACCCCAGAAGTTAGCCAAAAAACTCCTGATCCTAGACACTTTATTTTTTTCTTTGGTCTATACCCGCAATTGACCTAAGATCATGACGGGGAGCCAATTGTGCTAATTGACAGTATAGATTCACGCATTAGTATCTCGCTTTGCCCTCTACCTTCAGCTTACGGCTGGGGCTCTCAGCGCGATTACAGCTCCAATCCTAGGGGCGTATTCCGATCGCAATGGCCGTCGATCAGTCCTCATGATTTCCTCTTTTGGCCTGCTGACGTCGGAAGTAACCTCGATATTTGCTGCAAAATATCCTCATATTTTTTCAGTAAATCTTCTTCTTTTTGGTGCTATTTTGGATGGTGTAACAGGAAGCTTTATGGTCGGTACGGCCATTGCTCACTCGTACGCCGCGGATTGTACAACTGCTGAGAAGAGAGCTGTCAGCTTTGGATATTTTCAGGGAGGCCTGTTCCTTGGTATTGCAGTGGGCCCAGCGTTGGGTGGCATGCTGATTAAAGCGACTGGAAATGTGCTCAATATCTTTTATGCTGCACTGGTAAAATTATTTCTAGATCTTAAAATATGCCAGTGAGAAGAATGCTAATCTTAACCGCATTAAGGCTTCCCATGGCTTTTTCATATTATATATCATAATTCTTCTACCAGAGTCTCTCACTCCGGCTCGAATGCGCATAGCCCAAGAAAAGCATGCTCATAGGCAGTCCTTGCGTGAGCAAGCTGCTAGCAGCCAGCCGAGGAGCTATGTCCACGCAGTTAAGGCATGGAATCCGTTACAGTCCCTGGCTATTTTCTACCCAACAGGCCCAGGAAGCAGTCCACGTCTACGGACTAACTTGGTCGTTTTGGCTGCCTGTGATACCCTCTTTTTCGGTGTTGGGATGGGTGGTATGACTGTCACTATCATGTACGCTGAGATGATGTTCAAATGGGGCAATTACGAGGTACGCTCAATAGAAATCTGGAAGCTATGGGAAATTTGTCTAACCTTCAATGCTGATCAGTCCTCGATTTATCTGTCATTGGTCAATTCTGTCAGGGTGGTCATGCTTTTTGTGGTTATGCCCCTAGTGATTAAAGGTGTGAGCTCGATATGGAAGGACAGGGAAACAAATGCGCCACCAGACGCCCCGAACGCTGAAAAGGCCATGCATCCTGGTGCAGACACGTTGGACATTGTGTATGTTCTCTCCTCTGGCAAAACTCTCCTCTCATTGGTTGTGCGGTTAATGAGAATCTACTGATAGTTTAATTCGCTTCGCAATCGTCACGGAGTTTATTGGTTACTTGGGATATGCTGTAGTCGCGGCTGGTGCGGGATTCACACTCGGTACGTATTATTCTATTGACCAAGGCATACGCTATGGTTCTGGTTCCACTGACCCCACAACAATGCTCTATAGAATGAGCTGCAACGATGCTAATTTTCACAAAGCTGGCATGATGACTGCTCTTGGTGGCGTTGGTTCTCCCACTATACAATCAGCCCTCACGAAACATATCCCTCGGGATAAAACAGGGCAACTTCTTGGAGCTGGTGCACTACTCCGTTCCCTGGCACGAGTCCTCTTTCCCACCATTTTTAATCTTATATATGCCGATACTGTTGGCACATTCCCACAGGCCGTATTCGTGTGCCTAGCGAGTGTGTTTTCATTGTCTGCAGGATGCAGTTATTTCATCACACCGCATCGTAAGTATTATCATTCTTGAGGGTCGCAGGAGGGTTACTTACTGATAACTATTGGTTCGTCAATAGTTAAATTACGCGAAGATAAGCATGGAAATGTGGTTGATGATGAGCATGTATCGTTGTTGCCACCAACCCACGTCGCCTCTTGACGAAACGGCTTAAGTCTCCGTTTCCTGGGACTAATGCTATAGACGCTCATTGTCAATTGGCTCTTGAAGCAACAAGCAGCATAGTTTATTATTTACCTTATCATCGGGCTACAAGACGGTGGATACCGAACCATGGAGGCCATTCTAGATAGACTTTATTTCCTACCTTTTTATTTTGCTGATGTGATGGGATGGGATTGGTGCTTGGGATGGAAAAGTCTCAGGAGTTTGAAACACCGGCATGCCTTATTAGCAATGGAAATGCTTTTCCAACACATTTATCATATTTTTTCATGTATCTCGTAGGATCAATTGACTTAACCCCCCACTTGCGCTGCGTCCAGCCTAACCTTCCAAACTATGACGCCTATCGTAGGGCTTTGTCCCGCCAATCCCACTACTTTGGTTTCACCTAGCTTTCTCCACAATATATATCTCCATCCTATAATCGCTGCATCTACCCTCCCGAGATATCCCTCCCCTCTTCTCCCACACCAACCCGCATCTAATCCTTCTTTGGCGGCGATCACCCACACAACCTACCCTCCGTCCACCCCCCAAAAAAAACCTGCATCTCGCAAGCCACAGATTTCCCCAACGAGGCTAAGTATCCTCTCCCCTTTCCCCCCTTCCCCTCCCCCCCTTCCTTCCCAAATTGAGTTCCACCGCAGGCCTCATGACCCCAAAACAATTTTCTACCTCGCGCGATTCATGTACGAGGTTTTGAATGCATGGCATCGGGTTAGATTATCCTTTCGCTTCCCCTATTTGGGTGTTTGCACATCGAACTTTCCAATTAGACTACAACCCCTAGCAGAGGAAACCACTTCCAATTTCCACACTTCTCGGATCGAGCCCTGGGTAGAAACCTCGCGTATAATAATAGAGTTTACGTATTTGTATGATTTACAGGATCATACATGCATATGCATATGCATAAGGAAGTCACGCTGCATGCAATACATGACGAATATACAGGAGGTATTTCCACCACATGCAAAGTAGACCTTTTCAAGATCTAAAAGTTCAGGATGAACCGCTCCTGCCAGCACGTACCTTTAACCTTCTTGTGAGCCATGTGTTAACCAACTACAGTAAGCAGTAGTTTCATTGGTCAAGAAACCCAATCATGAAAATGAGACAGAAATGCGAGGAAACTCTGCAAAACGAAATACAGTCTGCAAAAATGATATATTTATCGGCTTCCTACAAAACTCTCTCAATGTACCCTAGCAATTGTAGACCCTATGAAACACCCTCTTTTCAATTGCCCGCTTGTTTTCATGTCTTAACTTCCTGATAGCATATTATGGTCCAAAAATGGTTCTGAATTCACGCCCCATGTAATGTTTTAAATACGTAGGCAATATGGTAATTGTATTTTGCTGTAATAGGCCAACAGATACCTAGTATTGTTCTTAGTGATGTGCATGCTGCCTAGGTGTCTCTAGGCGTCGACCAACTTGACATTTGGTGGCCCCCCCCTCTTTCTCTTATCAGTTGCAAAACTCACTCCTCACTCTTTCATCCATCGAGATTTGGCGGTCTCCATGCAATTAAATCAAACGCTTCTATACTCCAAGGGCCGAATTCACTTGACTTTTGGTTGGCATCTCCCCCTTTTTCAGCCTTTGCATCTTCGGCTTTCTTGATTTGTTCTCTTTTCTTTCTTTCCCGTCGTCTCGGTGTAGGGTGAGGGGGCGTAGGAGAATTCCCGGTGGTGGCTTTTCCCTTGTTGCCTGGGTCTTCGTCATTGCCTGGACCTTCGTCATCATCTAGGCAGCCATCGACTGCAACCCTATTCGTGCCTATAGCATGTGGGGTCACCTTCTTCGCCCTTTCTCCTGTTTTCCCTTTCCCCTTCTCATGGTATCCTGGTGTCTTATCACCGACTATGACCGGATGTTCTACACCAGAAGCTTGATACGCAGAGGAGGAGCCCAGAAGTGGACCTGGGCCCGATAACTTACTATTACCATGCACCCCCACTGAATTATTGTTCTCGGAAGCCTCTTGCCCGTCATAGCCACCTCCATCTCCGCCTCGTCCAAATATTCCAGGTATATTGACTGCGGATCCCATAATCTCAGCCGAGATTTTAGGAACAGCCGTTATTGACGCCGCTTTATCCATCCTGACGCCTCGCTCATTGGCAAGAATGGTGTCACCCAATAACAAATCCTCAGCGCCCTGGGCCATGGTCACGGAATCGGCTAAGCTTCTCCGTCTAGAGCCTCCCGTCTCTAGAAACCCAGTAAGTTCCCCGGTGGTGGATCTAGCCTCGCTTGACCTCTCTCGTTGTATGGTACTTCTACAAAGAAGCATCTTTCTCTTTGTACTTCCCAATTTTATGGTCGTTGAAGGTAAGTTCTCTGACACCCTTTTTCGACCTCTGGACGCCAGCCAGCCAGACTCGGGGGCTAATGACAGGGTGTTATCGACGGTAAAATCTGTGCCACCTTTTGTTCTATCGACAGCTAGGGTTCGGGGGGTAGTAAAGGTAGGTCTTTTATATGCTGTTTGTTTATGTGACACTATAATCTCTTCTTCGGGTTGTTGAATTCTGCCATCTTCCACCAATGCAGCCTGTGGAGGTGGAGAGCGGGGTCGCTCCCAGGGGGGGGAGTCTGTAGGAACTGATCGGGTTGGTGGATCGAAAAGAGCCCTACGGGGGATTTGAGGAGGCAAAGGTAGGGGCGTGGATACACTCTTTGACGAAATAACCACACCCATCGAACCGCGAATCTGGAACCGACCCACATCATTCCATACTGCCGAGACTTTAGGCGCCTGAGGCATAGTAGGGGGGGCCAACGGGGAATTACTACCAAACTGGGGGATATTGCTATTTTCAAACGGAGATTCAGGTGACCCTTCTCTAGAAGATACCCCATGACGGAAAGTGGCAGAAAGCATGCGAGAGGGTGCAGTTCCGCGGCTAGCAACTGCTGTAATGTTTCGAGTGGACTGGGCACAATGCGGAGGGGGGGTCATGTCCAATATTCCTTCAGGCGGGTGGATAGGCCGCACCGGCGTAACGGGACTTTGCTCAGCTCGAACCGGTGGTCTCATGCTTGTTACAGATCTTGTTTGTGACTCTTTCCAACGGAAATCTGGCCTAGGCGTTGGGATATTAGTAGTCCCTGATCGAAACGGGCAAGCTGAAGCATCTCGCCGCATAGAATTCCTGATGCTTGCGGAACTACTGCGTTTTTGCCCAGCAGAGCGCTTTAAGATCTCAGTCAAGCTGACATGCTCTGCATCGCCGACTCCTCCAATCTTGCGAGGCAATGCTGGGGTGTGTACCGCCTGTTGCGTTGACAGCGGGGAATCTTGCGTCGATATCTGTAGCCTCATCCCTCTTTCTGGGTATAGGGGTTGCTGTTGATGGGTGACTTGCAACTGCCTGTGCTGTCCTAATTCAGTCAGAGGTTCAATCGACGGAGCGGGAGTCCCCACCTGTCGGCGCTCTAGTATGGGAGAGATCATGGCACTCAAATCCTGAACCACCGTCCCTTTGAACTCCTCCACTGTCACTAGGTGGTGTTCAAACTCTAATTCATCGCCGGCGTTGACCTTATCCGCTCGCTGGAGATACATGTCACACTACGCCCCGTCGACACTCATGATACACCAGTAAGTTTTGCAAGCAGAAGCCATGTAGACCTAAGTGATGGCCTGGAGAGGGCCTCACCACCAACGCTCGAGTTTCGTCGTACACGATCATTCTTTTATTGTAGGTATGAAAGCGCAGTAAGCCTGCGCACCCGCAAAGCGCACGGACTCATATCAGCCCCCTCCGTACCGACACAACAGACGTCTTGCTCAGACGACTAACCATCTTGCCACTTCTTGAGCTTCTGCTTCTTTTGCTATAGCCGCAAGAGCCCTCGTCAGTTCCGCACAAATCCATTAGGAGGTCAACATAAGTGGCACATACAGATGTCCAGAGTATTCTGAATTCGTCTATTGGAGCAGTCTGAGATGCGGGAACTTGATCCGCCATAGGTCATTCCTGCGGATTAACTTGGGCCTGCTGGAGAATGGAATAGAAGGGGAGTTGCGGAGGGCGCGTTTAACTCCCGACGTCGGTGGTCGTCACCAGAGACTGCCCACTCGGCACCGCTTGGCACTGGCTTCCGTCATGGCGGACCGACATCTACGGAGGCGAGACGGCCCCATGAGAGCGTAGGTAACAATTTTTTTTTTTTTTTTTTTTGTTAAAAAAAACTCATTACTCGTAGGGGGTCCCAGTAAGGGGACCATGATGGGCCAGCCTGAAGCCCGGCTGGATTCAACGCAACCATCCTCCACTACCATGGCCACGTAAGAAGGCACGATGCATTCGAGACCGAGGGTGGCCACCATTTCCCACACTGGCATAATTCTTCGATATATTCAGGGTATCTCTAGCAATAACATACATACATGACCTTAGGTAGGAAGGGAAACACCAAATGCAATACTAAGAATACACATGCACTTAATATACTCTCTAGGGACCTCCTCTTCATCTATCATAAGGATCCCTTCGCTCTAGAGGTCACCGCATCACCCAAGCTCGAAGATGTATCCACATCCATTATTTCAATATTGTTCTTGCTCATCTGGTTTTTGGCCCGCTTATAGCGCCTCCCGCTTTCCCCCTTAGGAGCCAGTAAGATAAAACTATACGGAGTGGCTTTGTGGCCCTCGGTAACTTGTACTTTTGTCTCTGGGATTAATTTATCCGCGGTCCTATCGGCTTCCCTTCTTACTTCGCTTTTGCGGGTTCCCGAGGTAACCAATGGCCAGTTTGTGGCGAACCTCCGTCTTTTGGTGATTCCCACGGTACCCCGAATGAAGTCCACAAGGAATTCCGCCTTCTTTCTAGCGTCCTGTTCTTGCTTGGTTGCATGTGCTCTTAACCGCAAGACCATTATCTTCACGTATGTCGCCTTATTCTCGTCAGATTCAACCAGATATCTTTCCTTCAAAGCCGTTAGAACACTGAAAATTCCTGTGGTAGGTCTGAGTCTCAAAGCAATCACTCTCTCCACAGTCCATTTTATTCCATTCAAATCTTGCGCCTCGCAATATGCTTTCATGATAACAGAATACCCAACCCGGTCGTAGTGATGCTGCCTTCCCCACTTCGATTTTGCTACTTGATTTAGGAGCTGTATTGCAGCGTGCGGTTGTCCGGCATTGATAAGCCTATCAGCAGAGTGAACTGCAACGTGATGAGTTATTGGAAGGGCGTTTTTGTCTAGGAAGTTGTAGACCTCTTCGACCCTGGCATATAATTTGTCGTACCTGAGAGTCGTACTTTCATCATTACCAGCGAATAACAGGTCCACATCATCAAACCCGGGCATCTCCCCCTGGCGCAATTTACGAGTGGAATCGCGAATAACAGAAATAATTGAGCAAGGGATTTCCAAGCCATGACATTTTGCAGCTTTAAGTACTTCGGAGACGATGGAGCTCCGAACTTTTGCCACAAGGGATGCTCGTAACGCCAGAATGATCATCTGAAACGAAGGTCTTTGCTTTTGAACCACAAATTCTTTCCAAATATGAAGTGCATCTTCTGGTTTGTTCGCCTCAATCGCAGATGCCATTCGTAGTGCTATCGCTTCCCTATTCCGTGCGCCACTTGCACGAAGTGCTCTGTAGCTCCAATTATATCTTTTAGATTCGTAGTGAACATTCTTCAGCAACATTTCTTTGCTGATATAGTCGAGAAGTTTGACCGAGGTTTGCATACGAAGGATCTTCTGATATGTGCGCCGTAGCAGTGATGCTGAAGCTCCGTAGTTTCGGCGAAGATCCTGAAACAAACTATTGAACGTGAAGCGATCCGGTCGGATTCCATGGGCGACCATCTGCTGGAGCCAGTATGGGAGGGAACCTTCAGCTTCGGGTCCATTGGCATAGACCGAAGCTTTAATCATGATATTGTACGTTAGCTTGTCCGGATTGACGCCCCTCTCGAGCCCAAACTTGAAGAACGTCTCGGTATCGATATATATTTTGGCTTCTGCAAAGGCATTCAACACTGCATTAAAAGATCCTCTGGGAATGGCGAATCCCTGGCCATCCATGATGGTAAGGGTTTTTTGGAGGCTCTCCCAGTCCTTCACCTTCGCCTGCGCTGAAAGTAGGGCACCACAAGTTTTTGCTGTCCAGGATAAACCCCTATCTGTCATTCTTTTGAGGTATTTGTTGGCTTCCCCTTTCATACCCCTCTCCACGGCTGTCTGTATCATGATATGATATATCGCAGGCACCTTAGAGCGAGTTATCTGTTCCAGCCAATTGAAATGTCTGACAATTTTCTCCCAACTTCCGTCTGCTCGCATTGAGGAGAGGAGCGCGCTGTAACACCTAGGCGATATTGAAATTTCTCGGAAAACGGTATATCGTATCAGTCCTTGTGCCCTCTTGAATCTACCTAAATTAACATAAGCAGCAAGGACATATTCCCATGTTTCTGGTGTGAGTTTGATGCTAGGCTGATACTGATAGAAAAGGGTAAGGATTATCTCGTAGTCCAATCGTTCGAGAAGAGCTTTGAAGCAGAGATCCAATAGCTCTCCATCAATTCCCATTTCCGACTTGCCTCCTTCATGTCCCGTGAACGGTCTGGGTGAAGGGCGCTCGCCAATGAATTTTCGAAGTTCCTCAACTGTGACATCTTCCTCAATGAACCTAGCAGGTACCTTGTGCAACCTCAAGACTGTATCATGAAGATCTTGAAGATAAGAGTCATAGTCATCATCGGACGGGCCTCGCCTCATTTCGTCCAAAGCGGTATCCAAACTTAGTCCCATTTCGGGTTTCAAGTTAGCCCATTGATCTACCAGCTTCTTTTGTAGCTTCGCTCTTATTTCTAGCTCTTTCAGATACTTTCCAGTCTCTTTCAGTTGTATGACATCCCGCATTCGTCTCTTCCCGCGCTCGTCCAGGCTTGCTGCTACTTCATTCCAATTGAAGAGCCTTATTGTATCTAGCCACCTCCCAGCTTCATTATACGCTCCCATTAATGCTTTAGAGGCCTGTCTCAAATCCTCAAGGTCCCTTCCACCAACTCTATTCACATGCCAGAATTTCTCCGCTCCATCCACATCACCCTGTATGATTTTTCGAACCATATGCCGCATCCATGCAGTAGCAGTTGTACCCTCCCTAAATCTTATTTCCCGTCGCTTCTTCTGATAGTCACGTGTGGGTATAGTGGATCGCCAGACTCTCTGGCCTTTTCTGAGGGTTAGGGTTCTTCCGGGTGATCTCCAATGTGTACGATGCCACCTCCTCCTAATAGTATGCGCCCAAAATGCTGAGTGTTTCCCGGATTGTCGCACATTGATATGCTGCTGGCGCCGAGTTATATGCTTGGAACAGCCTACCACGGAGTAATCAGGTTTGGTCGTTACAGCTTCCTCCAGCGCACAATGGCTGCTGTGAAACAGTCTTCTGGGCCAGCAAGGTGGTTGAAAGGGGACATATCGAGGTTGCGTGGATTGGAGGCATCCAGGTATCCCCGTGTTTGATGCAGGGCAGTCTGACGTCGACTTCAACGGCAAAGTTATGAGCTGGCGAAGATATTTGAGGACTCTCAGTGATGGGGCCCTCACAACCGTGGGTTGCATTCTCTAGTTCTCCGCCCGTCAAGTTATGGGGCGTTTATCAATCCCAGTGCTGCGAAGATGTAAAATTTAAGTTTACGTAATCACGTGTGTCGAACAGTTTTGGCTTGGCAGATGTATCGGAGCTGACAAAGCTGCATGGCTAATCTATAACAAACGGCGGGGTTGCCAGCTTACGGTAGTGGGAAGGTATACATGTAGTAGAGATGAGATCACAGATATAATTATTTATAGATATATATTATATAAGTATATATGTGTACATACATACAGAACATATGTTCTCGTGGCCAGGCCGATTTGCAGTATGTACAGTACATACTTATATCAACCAGACTAACACTTATATAGGTGGGATATTAGTCTGGCTGGCACAATAGCACGGATATCATAAATATAAGGTATGCCGGTAAATAATAAACCAGACTTTTAAATTTATCAAGGGCCAAGTATTTGTCTTTTAGGCCTGGTAGGACAAATAAACGGTTCCGGTCAGCCAAGCTTCGAAGATGCTACAGGATCTGATATCCACTGGGAATAATAGCATAGTAGTCTGGTTGATCAAAGGCCCAAACCAGACTTCATCGCTTGTATCTTGTGGCTTGCGTTTATTTGCCCTAGTCTCGTGCCCATTTGCCCACGTGCTTTGCTGTTCAAAAGAGGAGACCCCGCATGGCCACGTACTTGCAACCAGACTAACGACTAACTTAACGTTTTCTTGTACATTTGGCTTTGAAGTTAATAGGCAGCTTAGTCCGGTTAAGGAAACCTCCAAGTAAGGGTGCCGTAGGCTGGTTGGGGTGCCGAAGTAGGTATCGCGTGGTGGAATCCTAGTTTAGTTCTATCTTGTTATTGGTAGGCAAGTACGGTTGGATGACTCAATCCATTATCAGCTTTTGAGATTTTCCATTCGGCGGGAAAGCTTCATTAAAACGCCCCAAGACGCCGACTCGCAACTTCCCCCTCCCACAACCCAGACTTCCACAGTCCTCCAATTCGGCATCAGTCTGCAGAGAATACTGAAAAGCATTACACAACTTAAGATTGCAGCGGGTGCAATCGATTGAACGCCCGTATGCGGATTGGCTCCGAGTACACATCTCAGGTACTGTCTATTGTTATCTGATTACTTTTGTGGAATCCCCATACTGACTGGCCGTGGGTATATAGGATTACCTTTCAGGCACGTACTGCACTCTTCTGGCTGCATTGAGATTGTATCGGCGTCCTCTGCGGCCTGTGGATTCATTCCAAAGCTCATGGTTAAAAAGAAAAACAAATTTTCTCGTAATCGCATCATCCACGCCTAAAGACTAACAAAATTTTCTCCTGTTTAGACCACATCTGGAAAAATAGCTCCCATTAAGACGAGTCATAGCTCACCGTTCTTACTACACACTTCAACTTTCTTTCGACATCAATTCATCTATAGCTTGTATCAAAAATGTTTGCAGCACGTCGATTGTTTCAGCAAAGCAGGCATGCTCGTTCACTTGCAACTGTCACTGGCTCGACTGGTCGGCAAATGCCGCAGGTTGCAAGAGATCGATCGACTCCAATTTCTCACGATCGAGCAACCTTCACAATCAGAGTAAGTATTTAGCAGGAAATGGATCAATTCCGTATCAAACTGATTATATTCTGTAGGATGGTCCTGTTTTCCATGGTAGATCTTTTGGGGCACGTACCAATATCTCCGGAGAGGCTGTGTTCTCTACGGCTCTTGTCGGTTATCCAGAATCGATGACCGATCCCTCTTATCGTGGCCAGATCCTCGTGTTCACCCAACCATTGATTGGGAATTATGGAGTGCCCAGTGACTCCCGCGACGAACATGGACTGTTGAAATACTTCGAATCGCCAAACATCCAAGCTTGTGGTATTGTGGTTGCCGATGTTGCATTGAAGTATTCACACTGGACCGCTGTTGAATCCTTGGCGCAGTGGTGTGCACGGGAAGGAATCCCAGCTATCAGTGGAGTCGATACCAGGGCCATTGTGACCTACCTCAGGGAGCAAGGTTCGTCTTTAGCCAGAATTACGATTGGAGAAGAGTATGATGCCGATCAGGATGAAGCCTTCGTGGATCCCGAGCAAATCAACCTTGTGGCTAAAGTCTCAACAAAAGCTCCCTTCCACGTCGCCTCCACCGGTGATCTCCATGTTGCTGTAATCGACTGTGGTGTGAAGGAAAACATTCTCAGGAGCTTGGTCTCTCGCGGGGCCAGTGTGACTTGCTTTCCCTGGGATTATCCAATTCACAAGGTCGCCCACCATTTCGATGGCGTGTTTATCTCCAATGGACCCGGCGATCCCACTCACTGTGCACCTACCGTCTACCACCTCAGCAAACTCGTCGAGTCCTACCCCGGACCCATTATGGGTATTTGTCTTGGACATCAGCTTCTCGCATTATCTGCAGGCGCCCGCACAGTCAAATTGAAGTACGGAAACAGGGCTCACAACATTCCAGCTCTCGACATGTTGACCGGGCGTTGCCACATCACATCGCAGAACCACGGCTATGCTGTGGATGTCGGCTCCCTGCCAAAAGATCAATGGAAGGAGTATTTTGTCAATCTAAATGATGGGTCTAATGAGGGGATGATTCACCTCCACAAACCGATCTTTTCTACCCAATTTCACCCTGAGGCAAAGGGTGGTCCACTCGACAGCTCATACCTGTTCGATAACTACCTAGACACTGTTGCTAAGTACAAGGCTCAACGAACATCGCCGGCTGAACGACCCAGTACAATGTTGAAGGATATATTGGGTAAGGAGAGAGTGGGTGTTGTCCCGGAAAGGGGTATTGCAGGGAGTATCGCGGCCACTGTAGGGGCAACCGCATGATGTATCATGAAGGGATATATCTGGTGGAGAGCAATAAGGCACTGGGGTCTAAGATGTATGATATTAGTTCATAGGAGTTATGGTTTTACCTTGATGTGTTCTCCTTGTATTTGTCCGTTGTGTTTTCATGTCCAATTTAAAATATCCACCTGTCGTCGATGAATATCAGAATCCATGTGAAAATAAATAGAGTCTGTCATGAGTGCTTTGCCTCAACATACCGCCATGTCACAAATGCATCGGGTGCTCCTACTTAATCTCTGGCTGACGCTTCGGAATTCCTTTTGGAGATGTCGTAAAGACTACGCTGTTGGAAGAATCCCATACTGCAGTTGATACTTAGTTAAGACACCATTCATTGTGAGACAGGTGTCCATTAACACCTTGTACTCTATACATTACCTTGGGTACTCTAGTTACTGCCGGTCATTAGACGTTCAAAAAAGCAATACGTAGCCTGGCAGACGGCGTCCAACGCATATGCTAGACTACATATTCAATGTTTTTAAATTACACGTGTAAGTACATACATTATACAACTATCTGCCTTCATACCACTCTAGGAGATGTAGCTTTAGCATAAATCGGCGAGAACATGTGTAGTTGCGACGGCACGTAGTCTAGTTGGTAACACCGATGCGGTTAAGGTAATATACTTTTTTTTAAAAAAAAAATAAAATAAAAAAAAGACTATACCCCTGCAGTCGGGGTAGCTTAATAATGAAACCGTTACGTAATCTCTTCACACTTCAATTCAAGATATTGCAAAAGCAACTACATACATCATACGTTAGTTGTAGACATTGGTCAAATCCTGATATGAGCTGGCGAAAGAACCCCATAGAAGTATTCATCCTTGTGGATGACGAGCGGCTGTATGCAGCAACAGCGTGTCCTCTGAGTCAGAATAGGCGCAAAAGCTGAGGCACTAAGCACTACTCCGTATGTAATGGATGATTGAAACAAGATTTGAAACATTGTGAGAAAAAATTCTGATCTGCAGAATTACAAGAAATGGTGGAGCGCGATGCGCGAATTGAACTCTCCTTGCTGTAGACGGATTGGATTGCTGCATAGATAATGGCACAGGACAGATCCGCGCAATGCATGCAAGGGAGTATACATATGTAGAGATGCTTTAAATACACCTAATTCACAAACTGTAGTGTGTATGATACCGTAGCCTTGTTGTTTTCTTCTTCTTAGTTAACCTGTGTCTTACTTGACTTTATATTTGTATGAATTGATACTTGTTTTCTACAAGGCACCAGTTTACCCTGAATCTCCTATGCGCGTTACCCTGAACTTGGTCTGGCCTGAATTAATCGACGTTGTATTCTATAGAAACACTATCCTATACTACTATATAATCCTTAATAAGTGATGTTGTGCCAAGCACACATAGTTGTACAGAGATGTAACAAGGGTATGAAACTACAAGGAGGGGTGTGTGCATATATTATATCCCACTCAAGCATAATGCTTTATTTCTATACAATATCAGCTAAACCATTGGGCTATACCTAAGCATGGGCCATCTGCTTGAGGTTTACATAAAACATAGAGATGGGATAATATTTAGCTCTATAAGGTAGGGGTAGCATTGAGACACAGCCATGCATAATATCTCATATCCAGGCTTGAAGCATGTCAAGCATGTAGATAGTCTTCAATCCTAGTGTGTTGTGAACCTACAAATGGCCTTATATTTACTAATACCGGTGACATACAGCAAGAATTGCTTGCTCCCCAGCCTCCCGCCATGCGCAAGGCTATTATACTGAAAGAAATTTCTAGCACTGTGGACTGACAAGTCAATGTCCACTGCTTTCAGCATCGTACACGAAGGAATTCAAACACATGGAAACAGCCCTAGTTCGCCTTTGGGCGATCACACCAGGATAGCAATCACATTCCCTTGCTCTCCACAATGTTATGGTTTGGTTCTCACCGGTCAAGACATGGCCCATTCATTGGCCTAACGTAAGCCCTGAAGTAGTAGGGATACCCTGACAGCTGGCCCGGGCCACAGCTCAAGGTTTTATCTTCAACTGATGAAATCTGTTATTCATAGTGTCAACAAATCGTTGCAGCTCACGATGGCGCCTGTAGTGATCACCTACTTGACATAGCTTGTGAAATCAAATAACAAATACGAGGCTACCAGCATCCTGGTCTGATAGCAAGCCCGGGAATTTCCAACCAGTCAGCCAAGAACCAAAATTGTTCGCTGTTTTTGGACAAGGCAATTAAAGCACCCACTTCCGCTGATCCGTTGCGCGGAATTTTTGATTTTCCTATCCGTAGATCCGTAAGATCGCTTGCGCTTTTTACTTTCCCTCACTCACTTACATGTACGGGTATTCTACTCAGTTGGAGATGGTGGGCCGGAATGAGAAGACAGGGCTTTCCGCCTAAAGTTAGAAATAATAGCTACTATGATTAGAATACGGTACTCTCCTAGGTCGGCACCTACTTATAGGAGTTACTCTAATGAGCATCGTTAATAATCCCTGGTTAATGCCGGTGACACGGGTAGTTGGATTACCGGGTAGCCGGGTGAACGACGGCCGGATTATATAAAGATAGCACGCAGATCACATATCTTTGCCATATCAAGCTATAAGCATATGCATTATGAATGAGTACGCCTCTGAATACCGGAGGAGATAAAATGGCACAAGGTTATGTCAGGAAGGGTGCTATAGGGTATCATGAACTCACAAAATTTTAAAGGAAATTACAAGACAACATATCAAATCACCTCAATGAGAACAATTTCTTTGAGTCAAGCCACAAATTAAAAACACTCAATAAGTACGCCAATTAAGAGCAAGAGTATCAATTTTGGTACCGTAGTTTGCCATGACTATGGTAGCCTATTGATATCGATAGACTTACCATGTACTCAGCTATGTAGGTAGTAATAGAGACCCTTCCAGTATGCTTTATACTTGTACCTACTAGAAACTAATTAACCAAATATTATGTTATGGGGTGGTCTGGCCATTGTATTGCATTTTGGTTTACCACATTGAGAGTTGCTTAACCACTTTTGGCAATGCTAGACATCTTTACAAGCAGAATTAAGTACCAGTACTTATATGTGTTAAGTAACTACTAGACTACAAGTTGTTCAAATTTGTTAAGCTGATAAGAAGCATCTACAGCAATTTACTGCTCAAAGGAATGCGAGCGACTAGAGAGTATATTAGAGATTAAAGTGTGCTCAACACCGGCCTAAGGCGGGGGGTGTCAGGCAGCTTCTCCGGTGAGAAATAAACTAACCTGAGAGCTTCTGTCTTCCTCTGTCCTTGACCTCTTCACACCATGTGCGTCTGCAGCATTCTCTATACCGTAGTCCCATAATCATTCTTCAGATCTGACCGATAGGCTTTTATCGCTAGCTGTATTCGCAATTCCCCCCTCCTCTTCTCGATCCGACACCTTGAGCCTGCGTGATTACAAAGATTCATTATTACCTGCGTATTCTACTGATATGGCAGCGAGCATTGACCCTAAGCACATAAGACAGAACACATCGCACCTGCAGGCAACCAACCTTCTGGGCTAGGCTATATCTCCCGTTGACCCCAAAGATTGCTGTACTTGGGGCTCATTCTGAGAATGTACACAGGACAGCAACGGTACAGGGGAAAGAGATTGCTAGTGCTATGGTCTAACAGTGTATCGTGCACTCCGGCGGAAAAAACTCTTGTTCGCCACTGGACAATCACCCCAAGGCCCAGCTCACGAGTGAGGAGCCAGTAGAAAATTATTTGATAGTCGAGCGTTCTGGATTTGCCTTCTAGGGGCAACGGCAAAAGAGGGTCACATTGAGATCGTTGGTATTACAATTACTCCTAAACCCTATGCATCCGGAGCCACCGGCGCCACCCGTTCCTATAGCTATACGAGTATTATATCCTAACTAAGAATTGGACCAAAGGTTGGTTGTTCGAGACTGTAGATGTGAGTGGCAAATAGTATCGCCACCTGACAAAGAGAGCTGAACTCCTCGGTGACTACCATTGAAAGGGCAACCTGGCCTGATCAACATCAGTGCAGAGAGAAGGAAGTAGAGAATACGTGTAAGTTGATGGCGAATGTCGGGAATGCCCATAAAACATGTTTTAGAAATAGAAATCTTGCTTTTTAAACAAAAATAAAGATCTTATAACTCCATTCTCCATTGAAGATAACCTGCCCCCAGTTGTTAAAGGTTAGCACAAGGCTACAGCCTAAATTGCAGTGAGATTTATGATGCAGTTATCTAACTGGTCTGGAATTCTAGGATATTGATGTTCAAAATCCCTTAAGTATGGCACTACTCACTCTTGTACCAGATTGTGCTGCAGCCTCCTGGTTTTTCTAGCCTTAGCTATCTGATCCAATGGTCAGCCTTGCCCCACTCAATTAACTATACGCGCGGTGTATTCGTATTCGGTAGCTGCTTCCCGGATTCAATTAGCCTATGATATACCCCACCTGCACATTTATAACCGGCTGATCATGGAACTCTAGTTCGCTTGCTCTGTTTTTGCTTTGCGCGCCGGACCTGGCAGATTAACTTGCCTTGTCCTGAGGGATATCAGGATCCACCCGTATTTCTTGGTGTTCTTCATGGTCCGGGATCGAAAAAAAAAATTAAAATAAAATAAAAAATAAAATAAAATGGGAGCGAGGCTGGTGCCAACCAAACTAGCGAGCTGCAAGTGTGCTAATCCATTTCCTCCCCCACTTCTTGATTGATTGCCAGACTGGTTGGGTTGATCATTATATCATTTCCATTGATATGATGTGATAGCGCCCGTGGAGATGCAACTAGACTAGCATATCAGTTAGTTACTTAGCTATTGGTGCAGTACATCGAGGAGATTATGCTATACTGACATTATGCATGGAGGGCTATGGCGCGTTATGGCTTGCCCCTTGAGGATGTTATATCCACAACAAGAAGTGCTTATGTCAGATATAGATATTGAAGCAATACAAATGTACTTCTCTCCCTACCAATAAATTCATTTTTTAAACTAGAAAATGCATTATTAAAGCGATCGTACGAATGTTTGTCTAGATCTCCCATGCAGCCAACCTTCAGCATGCTGATTGATATTCATATACATGTTCTCATGCCCATGTCCCCTTGAAACATCCATATTGTTCTTTCGTTCTTGAGTGTAAGCTAGAACTTACAATGCAAATGTTCTTGTTATCTTCTTAGGCTCCTTTGACCTACCGACTAGTTGACCCCCTGGTACTAGAATAAATGAACAGCTTTGAGCTACTCGTGACGTATCTCAACTCACAGTATACATATATATGTTTATGATCAGTGCAGTGGAACTTAGAGGCCAGCCG
Organism: Terfezia claveryi; assembly: GCA_015179025.1. NCBI lineage: Eukaryota > Fungi > Ascomycota > Pezizomycetes > Pezizales > Pezizaceae > Terfezia > Terfezia claveryi. The sequence goes on from WHUX01000063.1 coordinate 40,079, forward strand.
CTTAGTGAGTTGTAACATTTCCGATCAGTCTTCACCGCCAGACGCAACATATGCCTTGCCAAATTACAAATTATACTGTATTATGCCGCGTGATTTCTTGACCGTTGAGTAGAGAGCCCTGGTCATATTTGCCTAAGAAGGGTATCACCTGAACATTGTTGATAAATCTAATCCCAGGCTGTTTGTAAGATGTAATTGAATCCAAGAAGCTGAAAAAGAAGCATCAATGCATAAATATTGATGATGATATGTTGACCACACATTATGGAAACTCGCCTGCTGCCTGGGAGGTGTTGTCTGGAGCCTTTGCGAAACCAAATAAAGTACTGGCTATAGCCGTCAGTATTGCACCTGCCTTGAATTTCTGGCTTGTTCACAATGCGGTCAGGTGGCTCAGCCTGAATTGGTATTGCTTTGAGGTTTCCCAAAACACCTGAGGTGTTCCCGGATAAACTAGCAATGGGTATGAATGCACCAGCAGTGATTCAGGCTCCACAGAAGCATTCGGCCGCAGTAGGCTGAAGGCCCTCAAAACTTTTATTGACTCCTCTATGATTAAGGCTGAGGTGAGATAAAAACCATATTGCGGTGTTCAGCCTCCTGTGCCTTAAAGATCGATTCAAACGCTCGGGTGATCATCGCTTATCTGACAACGGGCTGAAGTTGACTATATATAGATATAGTATGCGCTGCAAAGCTATGTCACGAAAATTTAGAATGACAGTTCTCCAGCTTAAGAATTTAGGCGTACTTACTATAGTACTCACAAATGTTGTAATGTCCTCGGATCTATAACTAAGAAGTTAAAATTTCAAAAGCGAGACATTGTGAGAATATATATACAGTATCTACTTCACTCGGTTTAACTTTTACGCTAGCCAGGGATCACTAGTCCTCTAATAAGCTTCATTTCTGCAGATATGATTTACGTGTTGTTTGTTTGTTGCATCTTATACCGACTGTCATATAAGCGTTGATGAGACGAACTTCCGGTAGTTCCACTGCCTGTTTTGGTTCTACCCCAGTGCGCATGACCCAATCCTTGTAGTCTAACTAGGATATACACTGGTTGCCACAACGACCACTGAACTATGATAGGATACCACAAACTGAGTTTGCCTAGTAGTATGTGGTGGTTATTCTGATTGGCACAACAACTTCCTGTGCCCCGGTAATCGGGAAAATACAGAGTAGTCAACTAGGCAGCAATCCTACGCATCATGTGGATGATCGCAGCCTACATAGTAGTTTGTTATAGTGAAGATGCAGCAGCTTGCTAATTAAAGTAAAACTTGTATCTCCTGCTACAACTTTCTCAATGATAAACGCAGAGAGTACAAAACCTGAAAGGCTCCAAATAATACTAGACTACTAATGGGGAAAGGGAGGCCTGTATTCAGAGGACGTATAAGAGGTACATGTAATTACTCTATATATTATAATCCTGAACGCTAGAAGGCTGAAGGTTTTATTGGATTAGGCACATGCACATGCGGAGATAAGAAAACAAACGATTATTGAGCTCAATCCGTGAATTGAGGTCTTAAGCACACTTGAAGCCGACCGGTATTAGCTACCTTCTTTAACCCCTGGGTACCACCACGTCTGGTTGTCAATTCCGCGCAGCCTTATAATTTTGGCGGGGGTGTTGTGCCAACCAGACTAACCTAGTAAGGGAGAAGGAATTTATTTTGCATATACATACATATTTTATTCGTTTGCAAGTGGATACCGCTTAGAGAATATGCAACATATGTATGTGCATACCCTACAGTCAGAGCTACCGTATCTGTACCGATCGATCTAGACCGCCATACAGCGAAAAGTAAAGGATGGACAACGCCAATCAACAAAATGACTTCTCAGTGGTGAAATGAGACTGTTACGGTGGAGCCGTTACTACGAGGCTAGGTGGAGCCGTTACTACGAGGCTAGGTGGAGCCTCATTGACTTACAACCGCGGGCCCTTCAAGTGTATGTAGGGGGTGGGCGGAATCTAGGCACGGGCTGGTTTGCTATGCGGACCAGCAACGAGGCTATGGATGAACACTATAAATATGGTCCATATCAACGCTCAGCAGCATGTTCGAACTTATTCTGGTTGTTCGACCTCAGAGAACCTTCCTTCTCCAACTCTCATCACAATAAACGCGCGCGACCCATTCCGTAGGTTTGTTGGCGCAACCCGTACCTATTTCCATCTTGTTTGCGTGCCAACCAGGCTATCTTGTTGCGCACTAGACGTCCGACAAAAGCAGACTAGTGCCACACAACACAACCTTGAGTACCACTCGGCTCAATCAAGGTATTCCCCCACACCACCCCCCAACCAACCCCACGCTCACGCAACAGATGTCAAACGCCCACGACCAACTTGCCGCTCGCATCACCACCGCACAGCGTAGAGAAGCAGCCCAGTTTCTATGCCACAAGTGCCCTCTGCATTTTCCTTCCGAACTGTCGTGGTGGAGACATCTAAAGGACTCGCACCCCGATACCTTAGCGGAGTTCACTACCGAGGAAGCTCTGGCAGATTATCGTGCCCTGAAGAGAGAAGAATGTAGGATCAGCAAATTGTAGGTGTTTTTTTGCTTTCCGTTTCCTATACGGAGGTGGAGCCGCAAATTGAATATACTGGCTGATGGTTGCTCAATGCATATGCAGGCGTTCGAGAATTGAGCAACAGCAGCAGTCTGAGAACTCGGCAGAATGGAGTCAGCCAGGGCAAGGACAGGTTGCCCGTGGATCCAGGGCCGCCAGAGTTGGTATAACCAAAGGACTGGAAACCCTCCGCTTAGAGAAACAACAGTCTGAGGGTAACAAAATTAAGGGGGATGACGAGGAGGACCTGGAAATGGCAGAATCTCCATCCTCTCCAATTAGATCTTCTGGGCGGAACAGACAAGCCCCACAGGCAGATGGAGGTAACAGACGATTTCGCACAGTGCAGCAGAAAAATCTGAGTGGAGGACGAGGCGGAGGTGAGTCCTATTTATACATAGCGTTATATTCATATTTGCTTTTTCTATGTGCTTCTGATGCTGATCAAGATCCTGGGACAGGGCGTCGTACTAAAGAACCTATTGATCCAGATTTCGACCGGAGTCTCCCAGAAGCTGCCGGGGCTAAACAAACTCGCCGCCTCTTTGATCCATCACAGCCGCTTAGTTTGTTCAAAAATGAGGATAGTACTAAAAGGCTTGACAACGCTCCCGCTGCAATCGCTAGTAATACTGCCCAGGCCTCTTCCAGAGCACGTGCTCCGCGGGCGAAGAAGGAAAATAAAACACCCAAAGGGCGTGGTGAAAAATTAACAGCTTTAGCAATTTCCGCACCCGAGGTACAAAGCCGTGAGGCCGGTAAACACTTCATTATGCGTAACCTTGGGCATGACACACAAGCTCAGCAATCGGTGCAACTTGTGCTACATCCCCAATCGCAATCACGAATGGAGACCGAAGATGGATCGATCTCTGGAGATGACCCAAGCCTCAAGATGGTGAGACAGCCGGAGACTAGACCAATTTCTGGCGATCAACTTTTATCAGAAGTGAAAGGTATCTACGCAGGTCTCGTTATGGTTGAAGCCAAGTGTGTAGAGGTAGACGGAAAGCAAGCAGCTCAAGCAAAGGCCATGGAAGTTGAAGGGCTGAAACCACCACGTTTGACAAACGAGCAATGGCAGGCATTAATTGCGCTACATAGGACTCTGTTGCACGAACATCATGACTTTTTCCTTGCATCGCAGCATCCTTCATCTTCTCAAGCTCTTCGCCGGCTGGCGGCTAAGTATGAAATGCCAGCTCGAATGTGGAGGCATGGCATTCATTCCTTCCTCGAACTACTTCGGCATAGACTACCATACTCGTTGGAGCACATGCTGACCTTCATTTACCTCGCATACTCTATAATGGCTTTGCTGTACGAGACCGTTCCTGCATTCGAGGACACCTGGATCGAGTGTTTGGGGGACTTAGGGAGATACCGGATGGCGATAGAAGACGACGATATAAGAGACAGGGAAGTTTGGACCAATGTTGCAAGATCATGGTATTCGAAAGCTGCAGACAAGAAGCCCACAGTTGGAAGACTCTACCACCATATTGCCATTCTGGCAAGACCAAACGTCCTCCAGCAACTCTTTTTCTATTGCAAGTCTTTGACAGTGGGGCAACCATTCGCGTCGGCCCGAGAGTCGATACTCTCTTTATTCGAGCCTATTCTTTCCAGCAAATCTACAGCAAGCCGCAGCCAGCCTGTGGACGTGAAATTCATCACTCTACACGGAATCTGGTTCACACATACTGACTTGGATCGTTTCGATGGTGTTTTGGACGAATATATGAGTTTGTTGGACAAGCACATCAGCAAAGTGGCCGAGAAGTGGACTGTGTCAGGATGCCTAGTCGCAGTTTGCAACATTGCAGCGCTATACCAATACAATTCTCGCACAAGTAAGCTTAGACAAGCTTGGAGGGAAGGTACTGTCACCATTAAGGAGGAAGAAATGGAAAATTCTACGGCATTGAATATTGGTGAGACCACAGGTAATGAGTATGATAGCCTTCTCCCTCCGCTCCCCCGCGAGGCTTCCTCAGAGCATGCTACCCCGCTTCTTGCCATCACTTCCGGCAAAGCGCAAAGTCCGTTTAATGAGACCAAAGCGTCAGTGGCTGCTGCAATCAAACAAGAGGCAGGAGATGAAGGTTCCTGGGTCCCTTTGGAATATGCCATAAAAATGAGCTTCTCAATTCTCGGGCTTGTCCTTGAGCGCGTCAATGACAACCATGTTCTTCCTCATGTTCACACTTTCATGGTCTTTCTTTATCATATGACAAACTCGACTCCTGCAATGCGACTTATCGAGCAAGATTTTCCCTTTGAGAGTCTGGCTAGTTTTCTTAATTCGTTGATTATGGCAGAAGCAAGGTCATTGAGCCAAGTGGAATCGACAATCCATTTCGAACTTGATGAGTTCCCCAAGAGGCAAGGACGCCCACTTCCTGAGGATTGGACTTTACGAGGGCTTGAATTCACTAGAGATTATTTCCCACCAGGCTGGATAGAAGGGGCTAAGGTCGATGATGAGGAAAGGCTGCTTGAGCTCCCTTCCTTTCTTGCAGCAAGAAAGGAGAGAATTCTTTGGTTGGGTTATATGATAGCGAAGGTGAGCAGTGTAAGACGAAGGCTTGCACATTCAGCATTGACCAGTGTGATAGGGCGGTGATTGGTTAAGCTACAGCGCAAAGACCGAAACATTTTCTGTACACAGAGGTGTTCTTGAGCGAATCAAGGCCTACAAAGAGGCGGCACAGATTAAGAAGGAAGAGGAATGCATGCCATATATCAAACCCGAGGCAGAGTCGGATGTGGAAATGGGAATTCCCTCCATTGCTGAAGATGACTTTGGCGACTTCGAAGATCTGGAAAAATCTGAGGATCTTCAGCAACTCCGTGCGTTAAAATTAAAGCAGCGTGAGCTCAAGACTCAACTACAATCCGGGGGAACCTTGGGGGAGGAAGAAATGTACCATGAGTCCAGCCGCAGCAGGGTCTCTGCTCGGGAAGCTCTTCGACCAAACTTCACGATTCTCGTAGTCGATACAAATTTCATGCTTTCGTCCTTGGACGTATTTAAGTTAATGGTTGTAAACAATGATTGGTCTGTCGTTGTTCCTAACACGGGTATGTTCCCACAATTCAGTGCTGACTGCGGCCTAAATACTCGGGAAGGGGAGCCTTACTAAATTTTACTATAGTCATGACAGAATTGATGGGGCTCACCAGCTCCCCCACTGTGGGTTCTGCCGCCAGTAACGCTATCGCCGCTATTCAGGCCAGCATCGTTGCCAAAAAGGACCTGCGTATAATTACTGCCAAGGGCAGTAACGTCACCAACATGGGCACGAATATGGGATTCTACAAAGAGAAATTAGAGGAGTATTACGAAGGCGCCGACATGAGCATTGATGATGTGATAATCGCCATCACCGAAGCCCAAGGGAAGCTTCGTGTCGAAATGATGCGAGCGAATGGAAATGATGCTGGAACTGCCCAACCTGCAGTCTTGGTCACTGATGATCGAAACATGCGTGTGAAAGCGACTGCAAAGAAAATTCCCGCACTTTCTGCTTCGGCAGTGAAGGCTATACTCCAACCCCAGGCTCCGAAACTTCAAGCATCAAGAATGAAAAGGAAACCAACCGTTACTACTACCCCTTTAGCGAGTCTGAGGCAAACTTTCCCCGAAGCTACTGAAGAGGATCTTCTAAATGCTCTTCAGGAGGCGGATGAGAATCTCGAAGTTGCAGAAATGAATCTATATACTAACATTGCAACTAAGTCACCCGGTATGCAAAAACGAAGGCTAACAAAAGAGCAAGGGAGGGTGGCCGGAGCAGGATGAAAGGTGAGCAAAGCATGAATCTAGAAGCAGTCCCGTCCCCGACGTTGCGCCTCAAGTCAGCCCCATCATAAATAAGGCTATACCGCTTTTCTTATTCGTTTTTAGCAACATCACCAAATAACGTGGTATTGCGAGGCGGGACTATGTCTGAGGACAAATGTCCCACGATCCCCCAGGCCAAAGCACTAGAAGGACATTTCCTACTTTTCTTTTCGCAAAGTTTGTTGCTAGTTGCTGTTGGTTGTTGCTGGTTGCTAGTCTTGGGTGGAAATGAAGTGCTTGAGTAGCATTGATTGGTAGCGGTGGATTGGCACAGCTGAAGGATGGATAATGAAGATTCACTGTGGGGGTTTTATGGTTATGGAGGCAAACACCAACCTATGAAGGCAACAGTAACACAATCTTGGGAATTATTACTGAAAGCATTCTACGCAAGGCAGTCAGATTTCTGTTGAACTAGTCCCTCTCTCTGCTTACCTTTTGAGGTTTTTCGTTTCCTTTGCATTCACAAGCGTTTCATAATCTCCTCACCCTTGTTTCCTTAAATTACTTTTCTTAACATAAAAAAGCGAGTCTTGATTTCACTGGAAATGAAGGGATTTACGGAAAAGTTAGGTGGTTTTCTAAATAAGGATATTTAATACATGAGGGAACTTGGGTATGTTACTATAGATTTGGTAAAATGAATGGTGCTTATGAACATAAAAATACCTCGTCCCCCCGCCCCCTCCTCCTCAACCGAGGGGGCAATCACCACTTATTCATTGTTGGGGGGGGGGGGTTGAATTTGGTGTGTATACCCTAATGTGTACCTGGTTGCTCTGACAGTGCTTCAACAAAATACAGAAAAAGGCACCCGGTATACTCTTTACGGCGGAGTTATTCAATAACATTGCTCCTTTGCTATTCGCTTGTTTAGCTGGATCCTTGGATGATGAGCCGCCAATAATAGGCTGGGCGAATTTCGACGAGTACGGAAAATCAGGGGTCTATAGAGGCTAGACGGGAATACATTCAATCTGATCGGACTAGGACAGGCTCGAGCTTCGCAAGCGTTGGGAAATCACAGATGGGGCAATTCTATGAAGAATATGAAGACACAGGTGTTGAGGAAAGGACAATTGAGAGCTTTCATAGAAGGCTAGAGAGAGACCTTAATTATTAGAAGGTACAGACTATCAACATCACGAGGAATGCAATGAGGGATGGTGGGTGGTTGGCATTGTCATGGTGAGTAACAACGGCATAGCTTGTGCTTGCTATTACATATATCTATCTCTGCAAGGCAATGCATGAGAAGGACTTGGGAACAACGCACAGAGCAACATTATGCACATCTCCGGCGGCGGTGGCAAACTGAGGGATGGTTACTTATGCTTAACCGCAGATACTTAACGAAACGCCGATCTTCCCTATAGACGAGACTGGAATCTTGACATTTAGGTCGTCTGGTTATAACATTTAGGCAGCAGCAACGTGTGGAGGGGCTAGTGGAAGCCCAGACTACTACGACACCCTGTGGATGAGCACGGATTAGGCAACAGCAGGTCACTCGTAGGGGAGGGACGAAAAATACGAAAAATTTCTGCACTCGACCGGGCGATGTGCGCAGTCAGAAGAGATTCGTTCTTCAGCGCGGAATCCGCGCGATGACGCTATTGCTGCCAAGCGATAGTCATTGGTAGCCTTCCTTCAACACCAACTGGGCTACGGTACACTCAGTCACAGAACATGTGGACCAAAGCTTTCGTTTATGAGCGAGATTACGATTGGAATCAGGGGGAACAGGGGCCTTTTTTTTTAGAGTAGCCTTTTGAACGTTGTAGTAAGTCCTAATTCGCAGTTTCCAACAGAAGGCCTGTGGAGGGCCCCCGCATGCATAGGATTCCGCGCAGCCAATTCCCCCCCTTTCTATCTCCGTGACTCCGCGGGCCTTATCGGTAGCTAATTCTGCGTAAATTTCTTCGCAAACACAAAACACGATTTCCTAGCCTTGTCGTCCTCAACAGAAGGGTGTAGCTTATTCTGCAGTAGGCAATACGCCAATTGTGTCAAAGCACTCTGCTTGCGCTCTATTGACTGAACCTGATTACAAAACGGGCGATAGAAGGGCTGACAGCGATACTGTCACCCCAGGGTGTATAATGTTGTCCTAGCACACGAACACCTCATTTGAATTGGTTGAATAATCTCACAGATGCAGTCATATATCCAACCAAATTATTGAACTTCAGCTATTGAATCATCCAATTAGGTACAGTACTCCCTGGCTTCTTTTTTTCCGATTCTGACAGATCACAACACCGCGGGAGGGTTGAGGACAATAGTTTTTTATTTGGACCCCTCCGTACCCGCTCTCATGAGTTGGTGAGTTGTTATTCTTTGCTGATGGTTATTTGATAACTCCCAAGGGGAGTGCCTTTTGGGTCGATATTATATCTTGTGTGTTCTTGTTCGCTATGAATACAGAGCATTCAGCGCTCTGGCTTCCTATACTAAGGCTTTCGTGCTGAACATACACCGTACCATTCCCCCTTGAATTGGTACGTTGAACTGCATAGTTTGCTTTTCTACCAGTTCTCATACTGGCCGCCTGCTTAGATGAAAATCGTTGCTGTTTGTGTCAAGGCTCACGCTGGGGCCTGTTGTGCCAAACACCCGACCATTGTTCAGCCCCTTGTTTATTGGTGCTGTAGATAGTTCGAATCATGCCTAGATCGCATAGCCAATGCTGCCGTAACATAAAATGCCTTCTGAGAACCAAACATCGATTATAGAAGCTTCTAGGCCTTTCGGTAGATGTAATTGCTTCTCATATATGTATGATGAAAAATACCGTGGGCTAGCAGTCATTGGTCGGCGCTGGGTATTATAAACTCGGGTATAAGCAGAGCAGCAGCCCGTATAAAACCGCAACCAACGCCCAACCACCTATTGTTTCAGTCCCTGTTGATTGGTGCTGTAGATTGTTTCGAATCAGGCCTATATAGATCGCATAGTCGTAGCATAAAATGCCTTCTGGTGTAAAAGTGAGAACCAAACATCGATTATAGAAGCTTTTAGGCCTTTCGGTAGATGTAATAGCTTCTCATATATGTGTGATGAAAAATATCATAAGGTACCGTGGGCTGGCAGTCAGTCATTGGTCGGCGCTGGGTATTATAAACTCGGGCATAAGCAGAGTAGCAGCCCGTATAAACTGATAAAATCGTACCGCACCCAACACCGGACTACCTATTGTTTCAGTCCCTGTTGATTGGTGCTGTGAATTGTTTCGAATCAGGCGTATGTAGATGGCATAGCCAATACTGAAGTAGCAAGAGATTGCCTTCTGGTGTATAAGTGGGATCCAAATGTCGATTATATAGGTTTCAAAGTCTTTTAGGCCATTCGTTATATGTAATAGCTTTTCATATAATGTGCCACAGTGATAATAATATCATGGGGTATCGTTGGCTGGCAGTCATTGTTCGGCCCTTTGGTATTATCAGCTCGGGTATAAGCAGAGCAGCCCGTATAAACTGATAACATCGTACCACACCCAAAAACTGTACTTTGTACAAAGCCTCAGGACTATAAACCTCAGGTAAGTTTGTGAAAAGGCAGAGGGTTTTTATGGCAAGTCGACTGGTTGCATGTAAATGCACCTTAGTCTCGGTCCCGCTGGGCGTTGCATTAAGTTGTATTGCATAAATAATTATGCAGCTTGGGCGACAACCCTTTGATTCTTCATTCAATTTTTTTGTTGGTAGCATGACACCTTATGCCCGAACGTGTGTTACTCAAGAATAGATGTTTCTCTGGGGTAATTGTAGACCCTTTTTTCGTTGCAATTGTTTTTTCTTGTTTAGTAAAAAAATTTATAAAGGTCCTGTGGTGGTATGTCGGGCGAGATGATGTAAAGAAATCAGTCGAAATGAATATTTATTATTGTTTTCGATAATATTATTGACGGTATGCTGAAATATTTCTGTGCAGAAGAAGGAGTGAATTGTATGGTAAGTAGCTTGACAATTGTTTCTGCTCCTCCGAGATGGCGGGTCGCTATGGAAGGTTAAAGCCGTAAAAAATAATAAGGTGGGGGGGGGGGGACGGCTTATAAAATACTTTAGGGGCCTCTCCAAGTGTCTCACATTGACAAGCAGTCCAAGTAGACTATTGTAACTGCACAGTTTCCCATTAGTTGTTAAATGACACGCAACAAATTCTTCCGTGGGATCTTCCCCTCCCGCATCCGAACCATCCCGAGACTAAACCACCTCCCCACCAGTGAAAACACCAGAGTCTGAAGCGTCAGCTTATCTCACAGCTAGTCGGGTTTATCTGAAGTGGGTTTATTTGGATAACCATACGTTTCTGTCAGTATTTTGCTTTGAAGCATTTTGCGGCATCCGAAAATCAGTTCTTCGCCTGGTCAATGTCAGGGCGAAGGCCCAGTAACTGACGGAGGCATCCCTCATCGAATTCAGCCCTCGAGCAGAGCACCACCCAATAACTCATCGGACGGGAGGTCCGAGCGGCTAGTTGGGGCGGGGTCGTATACGGCATACTCGACGGAAAACGTGGCATGCCCACAGCCAATCGTAACCACCCCTGCCTACGTTCGTACCACACACACTACATTTAGTCGCATAAGACGTGATTGTTTAGCCATTTGATATGCAATGTAGTACCTGTGGGCCGCGCCAAGTGTGCGCACCACGCAAGTCCCAAGATATACTCTATAATGCCTAGCGCATAATAGCTGGTTCGCAAAGCTCTCTGCCTTTTCTGCCTACGGGGTACAGTCCGTACGGACTGTTCCTGGCATTACGTGGGGTGGGTATAATGTACATCCCATAATTCTTTCTGCCTCTTCAAAATAAGTCCGCACTTAGCGTGCATAAGCGAGCTGCAAGTATTAAGCCCGGCCGCAGAGCCTCCGATCTTCGGTGGGATGGGTTGCAATCAGACACATTTGGTTGCACAGGCATTTTGTGTAACCACACTTATCTCGATTAGCGAACTCTGACTAGCCAGACTAATCTGATCGAGACTAGACTTGGTGGTGCCATTGGTTGGCACTATTTGCGCACCATCTGACTGGAAAAAAATCATGTAGGTACATAAATCTCTACATAAATTCGTATGGACAATCCTTTACAATACTTGGACCGAATAGAATCATTCATTTAGCCAACTGCGTAACCATATGCCCCTTGCATCCCAGCTTGACAATCTGATTCTACCACTCGATTACAACTGGCAAAAACAGCTAGAGAACTGCGACCCCGCCAGCCCGCGAAATCATGATCACAAATCAAAATCTCAGGGCGGCCGCGGGCGAGTATATTTTTTTTTTATAATTCCTAGCAAAAATTCACAACGGTTTCAGCATCCTATTTTGGCAAGTCTGCGCAATCGGAATATGCTGCTCTGCCAGTTGGCCCGGGTACGACCTTACATACCTATGAAGGTAGCTTACTTATATATATGCTAACATTGCTCCTGGGCCTCTGCCGAAACTCGAATCAACAACATGGAAGTTGGCATTCGATTGGGATATAATCAATAAACAGGCTGGCTACTAAAGTAACCGCGGGGTCCGGAATCGATGAGTACAGCCGAGTCCTAGGTTCCTCAATTGACCTTGCTATCCTAATACAAGCTAGTCGGTCACGAATTCTCAGTCATGTAAGCATGGCTGGTATATGTAAGAAGAGAGCACGGTCTCAATTCAAAGCTCAAGCTTGCTGGGTGAAGAGATAGATTCGATGAAGGTCAAGGAGGTTAACTAGAGAACTCTTGACTCCATATATAACGTCTGAACGGGTAACTTTGATACATGCTATGAACTACAAAGAAAGTTTCTGTCATCGCCCCGACCATTCCTCCGCCATCCCATCTATATCTTCAATGTAAACGGCACGGAAAAATTTGGAGAAGTCAAATTTGGAGAAGTCGAAGGTGAAACGAGGCCAGGTTCAAATCTAGAGCATGAAGCGCCATCGGATTCTGACCCAGTGTTTGCTTGTCTACAGGTTTGGCAGCCCCGCAAATCTTCTCTCCTCTTCCTCCTCCTCAGCTCCCCGCCCACAACCATCACCACCTAATATTTCACGACAAATACACTCCAGTTCCAAGATTGTCATATTTATGATGTTTCGACACATCATATACATGATTTTATTAATAGCTGAGGAAGCTTGGCCGACTTCTTGGGGGCTTGTACTGTGCACGGTTAGTTAATTGATTACGGGCCGGATAGGGATATAAGAGGAATGGAGTAGCTAGGTATACTTGTAGCATGTATCAGATATATAATACCAGCTCTTGACTTTCGCCTTTACATATCCAGTGCTTGCGCCATACCAGCGTCTTTAACGTAGTGAGCCTTTTGTGCCATCTCACTTCTAACAGGTTCGCTTCCTCTTTCCCTCAAGCTTATATAATTTGCTAATCTTGATGAGAAGGATCGATACCCCATGATAGGTGAGCCCCCTCTTTTGGCCTATGCTCATTGATCTGCCATGCAATGGCCCTGAAGCTGAAGAGATTCCATGGGAAGCCAGGAATGAACATCACATTCTGAAAAGTCATGCCGCGTACGATAGCAGTACCTCTTTGGAGAAGTTGCATGAGGCTTGCTCCTGTGTTGACCGCTTGTTGCCATGTTCAGGGTTCGGAAAGGTCATTGATTTCAATAATATGCACTGAGCAGTATGGGTTTGCCCACCATTTCGTTGGTTGTGATTGTTGCCCATCGGTTATCTATTTCTGGGAGCGATCTTTTTTGGTCGCATGACGGCTTTCGTGTATGAGGGCTTCTCCAGTATTGACGTAAAGGTTTCAATAAGGTTGCGGCAGTAGAAGGAATGTCGGATCTAGTGAATACAGCAGTGTCGGCTACTTACCAAAGAGATCTGAACGGATGTTCCGGTATTAACTGTGTCCGCAAGTTTCAATCATAAGGCTCAAAAACGAGTGTGTTCTCCGTCCTTCCTGTCATCATCATACTTCAGGACGAAATCTGTCCTTCGTACGTATCACCCAATATCTGACACCTGTCTGCTGCAGTATCGCATGCTTGTATCCATAGGTAGTTGGATACCTTATGACGTCGTCCCAATTGTCTTGGTCTTTGCCATCTAGACTAGTGTTAGGCTTCTCGTGTTAGTTGTCTCGTAGCTTCATGCGAGTGTACACGTGCCCAGATACACCTACTCCTCCCCTCTATTCGACTCCAACGCTCCACGTAGGTAGGTTAAGCGTTCTTAAACGTAGGAATGTAATTCATTGGAGGGCACTATGGTCGGATGCTGTGGAATCTCCCATGGTTAACATATAGCGGTCGCAAGAGTGCAAGGTGCCTGTATCAATTATTATGCAAGTTCAATTGCTCGGCACGATCCGACCGGACGGAGGGATGTGATTATAGATCATGAGCTCATTCGTCGATGTGTTGTTGCTCAAGATTATTCGCAAGACTGCCAGTGTTTGCCGATGGCCGATGTGATCATGAGTCGTGGGCTCAATCAATTCGTCCATGTGTTGCTACCAAGGGCGCGGCCTCTCCGCGAAGGCAAAGCTGTGAGGAGAATATTTAGATTTGAATGAACATCAAGGAGAATAACTATGTTCTCGTGCCATTAACTAGGGAACTCATGAACCCCAATATAACTTCCACGCTGATACCTGTGATACATAAGGTTTCTGCCATCGCCCCATCTGATTATCCGATGCCGTAGGATTACCTCTACGTCACGTCTTGTCTTCGGTATCCAACAGACTATAATAGATGAGCTGCAGGTAAAGCACGTTGTAGATAGATGGGAACAAGGGTATTTGCGAACAAGCATTGGTGAAGTTCATGGCCCCCAGAAATAACACCCCACTAAAGTCTTTGCACCTTCGCATTTTGGGAATTTGTCTTGGCATAATATTTAGCGTGGTCATGCAGGCATAACCTCGGAGCATATAATATGTATATGCACTTTCCGGAGGAATTTACATCTACACATAGTGTTATTTGATATTGTGACCCATGCTCAGGCAGTGATACTTCGGTCCTTGGGAGGCTTTAGCTACCTCCGTATACAATTCGGTTATGCCCATCAAGATGTAATTGCCAGCGGCTGCTTGAACAATTGCACAGAAACCAGGTAGCCCTTCCCTGACAATCTGAGGAGAGTATACATATGTCGTGCGAATTAACCACACCGAGGATCTTAGTAATTATAGCTTTCAATCTTAGGAGGAGTTGATCTAGATTAGTTGTTGAATTCACGGGGGTACTGCAGATTAGAGCTCGCTCTTGGGCAATAATCCGGCACCAGGGGCGCGCTCAATTGCGGTACCGACAACACTCGACCACTGACAGCAATGTAAGGTCTAGTTGCACACACTCAAGTATAAACAGTACTACTCAAGTACTCCCTTGGGGACAGGCAGGCACGTAACCCTGGCGAGTCCACTTGGTCAGGAGATTGGCAGAAGATGGAGTAATTGGGAAAAGATGGATGAGCGGGGAAGGTGGCTAAAGAAAGTGAAGGATGGGGGGAAGAATCGTTCGTGGACTTGGTGGAGACATTCTTTTCCAACCTTGATCTGGTATGAGCGAGGGTGGGGGTTTGTTTTAAAAGGGGAAGACCGGAGGGAGGAGATTATATTTGTGTCGGGGAAAGGCCGGTCAGGGGCGTTGTGGAGGAGGACGGGGTTATTTCTCTTATATCAATCTCTTTGGTTCGGGAGGCTGGGCGTTCATGTAGCCCGTTGTTCCGTGGATGTACCGGGGCCCGCCTTTCAAGGTGAGGGAACGGGGCCGTCTCATAGCCTTAGGCCCCAGCTCTTGCACTATAGGCTCCACAGACGTATAGACTTCAAGAAGAAAAAAATGAATAAACTCAAGTACTCCAGCTATTTACAGCCCTGGCCGCCCGCCCGAGATAGCATACCGAAGATAGCATACCGAAGTATGCTATCTCTTGGGCGGGCCGCCAGGGCTGTAAATTGTCGACACTTTGGTGGCATTGCCAGCCCCCCCCGCAAATGAAGACACCGTATTTATCAACCAGACTACGTTATTTATTTATTTCAAAACAAGCGAATTGAACTAGATCTAAAACCACAAGAACAAATATTCATAATAGAATGAGGACTATGGAGGAGAGATATATTTGTGAAGTTGTTGTCCTATAGAGATCGAATCGATATTGTGAATATGGCAGGGGTTTGCATACCTAGAATCCCTGGAAAGATTTGAAGCTTAGAAGTTGATATTGGCATAGCCCTTGCTTGGTTTACTGCCAACCATACCAGCACAACTATAGCTAGAAGTTCTGCACGTACTAAAGTGTCGACAACTTTGGCCGCCCACCCAAGGGATAAAAATCCGTCCTAAGCTTATACAACTAGCCCGGGCAGGTTCAGCTGCCGCTCTGGCTTGCTCAGTCTCACGCACAACGCAATCTAGGATGAGTTACATAGATCCAAGTATTTCTGTATCTCTTGTTCCTATGCTAAGCTAAGTAATATTTGCGTTAGGGCTGTAGGTCTAAGTGCAGTACTCTCGCCGGATGGTTATAAAAAGCCCTGAAGGTATAAACTCTGCGCACCAGTGGTATCAATGGTACTGCACTACGTGAAGAAACTAGGTATATCTGAAACAAAATAACCCGGCGTCCGTGAAACAAAAAAGCTTTTGAATCAGTAATAGCTAGATATTATTCCAACCTATAACCTCCTGATTATGCACCTACACACCCAACTTCTAAATCTTATTGTAATGAAAATAAATTGCTTTTTCCGGTTATCCGCAGGGATCCCTGCCTGCATATGTACCTAGTCCCCCGCATTCCGGGCATGTTCGGGTTCAGCACCAGCTCGCTTACCACTCCCGCAATCCTTGCCCTCTGACGTCTCTCTATAGCAGGGGTCTCTCTCTATAAGCGGGGGGTCATGCGACCAAACTCCAGCAGCATACAAATCTTTGCCGCCTCTCCCACCTGTGTACGTGTATGGCTGGAACACCACCATTGCCGACACTTTAGCGGTCATAGTCGCCAGGCTTTCCATATAGACCTTTGCGGCCAGTTGCTCTGGCAGCAATCAGGACTAACAAGAAACGGTGATATCAAATCTGGACTTGCTCTGAGGCCAAGAGGGGAGAGGAGTGATAAACCTCACCGACTTGTTTAGGAGATGAATAGATCTAGTGTGCTAATCTTTTCATGTAGCGCTAACTGGAAGAGGAAATCTAGGTTAAGTTAGCCAGAAGATCATGTTGGTCTGCAATAATCATGTTATTTAATTTACAAGTTTCGTTCAGCACCAGCCACTTCTTCATCTGTCCCATATTAGCATAATAGATCTGATCACACATATATTGGACGAAGCCATAGAAATAGATATGTCGAAATCATGGGTGGTCGGAGTACTAGGTACATTAACGTTGTTCAAGAACCGGAAACCGGATGGCAAGAGTCCACAGCCACAAATCTCCATACGAATATGAACAGGACTACCAGGCCATACAGAGTAGTTTCCTAAAGGAGATTATGGGGTTTTCTGTTTGCTGATTGGCCCCACGTGACTGGAATCCCCGTACTGGCGTAAGGCAAACCGTTTGGTGGTGCTTTTGGCCTCAATACCTCAACGCAGGACCACTGTAGGATAGTTTCCGTGAATATTACTTACCCAAGAAGAGTGGAGGTGTAGTTTCAATCCACGTCTTTGGTGGACATGATGCTGGCTGGTCAGCTGATGCTTGTGGCAGCTGCGAGGTATTAGGTCTATTAGCAATATATGAGGAACCATAGGTCAAAATCCCGAATACATTATAAATTCTGGAACTTCAACACGACAGGATGTGTGCCAAGCCACATACTAAAACCTACCTATGGCTGCACAACAATACCGTGGATTATAGTCTGGTTCGTGGATTACAAGAGACATTGCTATCAAAAGAGAACTACTGTAGGCAAATCATTAACTACACCCAGTCGTCCTTATATATACCATGTGGTATAATTCAATATATGTATTACAACCAGACGCACGGCGCGTACGCGCCGTGATATAAAGTAGCCGACAATGCTATAGTTAACCAAGCTGCTACACTTCCGCCGTACTACTCGTCACCACGCCTACGTATACAACTCCCTCGCTTTACTGCGTTACATTCACCATGGAAACAGTCCCCGTTCTTGCCGGGTGGATTGTTTATGGCCACACCAAGAATGTAAATCAACAACACCCACCATGAATGTTATTCTACTGGTGAAGGAGATGGAGCTAATACAGTGAGCAGCACTGGAAACCTGATTTACCACTATGCAGTTACAGAAACTGCCCTCCCACGACGCCCACCATGACCGAGATCGCTGCGCCCCGGACTACCACAACAATTCCAATCGTCGCCGCTTCGAACAGCGACGACTCCTATCTCGACTGAATCCGCACCCCGCTGACCACGACCACCACCCTGTCTGGCGAAAAAGGTCCTGACTGCTGGAGATGCTGTTACCTATACCGGCCAAATCGGTTCTTCATCCCCATGAACCCCTCTAGCGAAATTGGTTCAGTCTGTGGAGAATGGCTGGCGAAAGATACTGTTGCTGAATTCGGATCATCCCAGACCCTGCACTGGATACCACCGCCCTCCGTCGGATACAAGCACTCACCTGGGGGGAATGATCTACTGTGAAGAAGAAATAGAAATTGGTAATTCTGTGGTTTTCACATTTGTTGAGTCCTGGAGCTATATCTGACGAAATTGGGCCCACAAGCCTGCCTCACTAGCTGAGCCTTGGGAGTGCTGCTAGTTATGCCTGATCAAATCGGTTCCCGTCCACTGAGTGCTGGGAGTGCTCCTCTTTGCTACGAGGGTCTGATCGAGACTACCTCTTTGGAGGGGTAGTGCAACCAGATTAGGAAGTGCTCTTCCTGGGCCTAGCGAAATTAGTTCCTCATCACTCACGGTGACAAAGCCGGCCTCCCTCTGACCACGACGACCACACTCACACAAAACTGCTCCCCCTCCAGTACTACCATCCATGAAACCAACCTCCCACCCACCACCCACTGGCACAGAAACCAGTGCAGATAAGGCAGCAGAGGCAGAAGGATTTGGTATACAGATGGAAGTGAGAAAATAATGGGATGGGAAGTTGTGATTGTGTTGGTGGTTGTAATTCTGACCTCTATATGTAGGGAGCAAAAACAGGGATACAGGGAGAAGGAGATAAAAAGTAATAGTGTTGGAACATTTGTAACTTAACCTACTACACGTTTGTTGTTTGATTCAATTGTGTTTTATAGGAGGAGTATTTTTGCAGTATAGTAATGGAGCGGGAGCATCGAGGATGACACTTGGGATTGGTATGATTGTTCAAATTAGACCAAGAAGTGTAAAACGGATACATCAAGAACGAAGTGATTTGTCTCTAGGGCGTCCGTAATCTGTCCGGCGGCGTTCGGGCGCCACGGGAGACACTGAGTGGAGAGCGCACTTGCGTCCAAAGAGCCGATCTGATGATGACGGAGATACATGGGTGATCACACAAGTTGGGCGTTCACATGTGTGTTGGAAAGAGGCTACAGACGAGCAGACAATCCAGCACTGCCTGTAGGCGAAAAGGAGGTGAGGGGAGAGAGGGGGGAGGGGAGAGGGGGGAGGTTTGTTAAGTGATAATAGGAAAGAAACAAGAGAAATAGGAGAACTTCCCATCAACCAGAGTATCTGGGCCGCGGCTTCCAAGACTCAGCTTAGCAACCATTCTTGCAGGGTGCAAAACCTCTAAAGGTGATTCATCTTGACCAAGGTACTGCAAGGGAAACCCACAGGATCTGAAATATAAGTGTAGCTGCTCAGGGGCAGCTTAAAACCATTATTGTTCGCCGTCGCCCAGAAAAAGAACTTTCGAATTTAAAACGGGTCAGCTAACAAGCTCGGTTCTAGAAGGGATCTATTACGGCCCCCAAAACTTGGAATAGCCACCGGGCTGGGAGCATCGCGCCTCAAAGATGAGCACCATAGCCAATTGCCCGAACGTCAGTAACCACTCTTCTGGCCCCTCTCCAGGCACAATTGCCCACCAGGCCCGTCGGCCTGCACTCATTCCGTATTCCGCCGATCTCTCGGCTTATATATCTGCTTCATCATCTTCCCATGCATCTTTTCATATCAGTCCCTTCGGCACGATTCTTGGTGCTACATTCAGTCCACCACTGAGTATCAGTATCGGTAAAGCGCCCCTTTTTGTATTGCCACCTTCACTTCCAGACGGAAGGTGTCCTAATAACCTAAAACCTGCCTGGAGGAGAAGAGGAGGCACAGGGGATTTCAGCCCCTTTGGATGGGTTAGTGAGGAGGAGGACTTAGATGAAGGGTCTGAGGTAGTTGATAAAGGGGGGAGGAAAAGAGCTAAGACAACCAGCAATAGTGGGAGAAAGGCTAGGTTTAGGAGGAGTTTGTCACTGGGCCCAGTAGACATCAATATCGGGAAGGTTGATATTGATGTAATGGATGTCGACGATGAGGATGAGGAGAGGAAGGAGGTGGAAGGTGATGTTTTTAGCTGGGTAAGTTGATCACACTTTTCTTTCTTTGTTTGATTTTATCATATATTCGGGCTAATATCAGTAATAACAGGTCAACTCCTCGTCTCCAATCGATGACTTCCCATCCAAGCCCTTACCCAATCTTGCCTCTCTCACCCAGACTAATCTCTCCCACTCGTCGGGTAAAAGTCACCTCGAACTTAATCGCCGCCCACGCAAGCTGAATCTCAATGGCGAGACTGACAGTCCCCGTACATGGTCAGTGCCAACCAGTCCAACGAGTGGGACATTTGGGGCCGATTTGGAACTGCAGCGACGGAGACTGGAAGAAGCGGGGCTGGGCATTGAAAGTGTGGTTGGGTTCCAGGGCGGCGGAGTAGAAGAGGTGGAGAGGAAAGCATAGCTAATTTTCGACTCATTCTCAATGACGACAACCAGAACAACGGAGCAATGAAAAGGTGGTAAAACCTATAATGATTGTCTGCGATATCCATGACGTTCACGTTTTTTTTTCCCGCTCTCTTTTACTTTTTTTAGCATCTTTGGAATCTTTGGATTCTTTGGATATTTTAGTTTTCATTCACTAACTAGCACTGCTGTCAAAAAGGTCATGGCCCAAAAGCCATGGCCCCAAAAAGTCATGGCCCCAAAAAGTCATGGCCCAAAAAAGTCATGGCCCAAAAAAACTACGGAGCATCAGGCTCCACAAGCGTTTCGAGGCTACAGGTGGATAATAGCAGGGTTTTTATCGGCGCACTTCGGCTGGCAATTGTGTTATGATACTTTTAGATTCAAGTTCTGTCTTACATCTTCTACTACTATTGATCAAACCACTTTGCTTCGCTACGGTTTAAAGTTCTATTCCAGTTGTGAGGTTTTATTATTGACTCTTTCTTTTTTGTTTTAGTCCGTTGACGTGTTGGGGAGGATCTACATTTTTCTATGGAGTAAGGAGTTCAATACATTAAGCAAAGAATAGTAGCCGGTCCAAGCGGTGCAAGACTACTTGGACGCCCAGCTGTGTGATATTGAATATAGTCTCGTGCGATTAGTCTTCGCCCACTTAGCCCAAATGTCCTGCGACAGAAAGATAATTGAGCACCCGGAATTCTTCATCTGAAGTGGGTATATATATAACATATCAGGATGTGACTTCTATAGGTAGAATGAAGCGGGTCTTTAATAATTCTTCTTCGAGGGGTTAGCTGTTTTGGTTGATTTCGGGTTAAAAAATCCAATAACCCAGTTGAGGGTAACAGCTTGGTTCTTTACCACCTTTTTTTTTTTTTTTAATATTTAAAATTTTTTTTGAACCTTTAGGGCTATCTATCTACATTCCCCCTGCCGGTGGCAGCTACTGGGAATGATCTTTCCACCTAGACCCGTATCCTCAACCTGCTTTATCTGAAATTGTTTTTTTTTTTTGTTTTTTTTTCCCTTCATTGTTTAACTAACAATTTTTATTTTTTTTCCTTTTTTTTCCCCAAAGAGCGTGATATAACTATTGTACTGTCACTACACGGCCACTTAAAACCTGGGGGTTACTAGGCAGTAAAAAGATTCTGATGAGAGGGACAGAAAGTCCCTAGAAGAGGTGGAAATATAAACAAGAGCGGAAAGACCCACTTATGCATGTAGCACCAAAAAAAAAAAATGCGGCACATATATTTAATGTGCCTGCTCATAGGGGATGGGGGAAAAGAGAGGACACTCCGGCGCAGGGGGAGGGGGGGGGGGGGGGCGGGGAAGCAGAGGAGGCAATGCAGATGTTGAAGTTGTTTGATTTTTCTTGTTTTACCTCCCCCTTTACATTGGGCTTCATACTTTCTTGTCTAGAGGAGAGTGTAATCTGGTCTTGTGGCACACCCTAATGCTGCTTTCACAAAAGGATGAATTCAAAAGGGGCATGTGGGCTTGTTCCTAGTCTCTTGCTCTCTTGCCCTAATCTGGCCTGTGTGTTCATCCTCATGTTCATATTCTCGTTCATGCCCTACCATGCCCTACCAGCCGCTCGCAGTTTTGGCTATTTCCAGAGCAGAGGGGAGTGGGAGGAGGTCGTGAGCGTGAGAGAGGAATGAAAAAGAAAGCCAAGTAACTGAGCTTGAAGCCAACCCAGGCTACTGCGTATGGGCCTCTACTTCAGTAAACCGTTCAGAAGTCTCGAGAATTTGTATGAAACATTTTTTTACGTATGGGGTAATATGAAACATGGGCTTAAGTGCCACATATGCAGGTTTCTTCTTTCAAGAGCGTACTTTCGTTTGCACTAGGTAGTGCTGGGGACGCTCCAAGACCAGATACAAGTGTCCATGATCAGAATAGCGTCCAGCATCCAGTCTCAAGCCTAATCTGATATCTTTATTTTTCTAAGAAAAAACTCAGTCACCACCCTTCCGGGCAGTATGGCGAGCCACCTGGAAATCCGGGTGGATCCAGGAGTCAAGCAAGTTAATCTGCCGCTCACGCATAGACATAAATCGGTAATAATCGGGGAAACTGGAGGAAGGGGAAATAATATTATGAGAATCGGAGAATAATCTGAGTGTATGGGATAGGTGAGGAAAAAAAGCCCCTTTGCGTCCAGATCATCCTTACTCCACGAATGTCAATCGAAAAGAAAATAGACTATGTGATAAAAATGACTCTCTTTTGTCCTGTCAACACTGCGATCTTGCCCAGCCCCATGCGGCTGCGGTCGACACCCAAATCCACTTCGGTTTTCGATAGAGGATGCTGAAATTGTTCCCTACTGCGTCCCAGGCATCTGTGTCTTTATTGTCTTGCCTCTATATGTGTGTCGAAATGGGGCCACGCAGTGGCTCCCGGTATGGGCTCCTCTTCCCCCCCTCGGTGTTTTGAGCACTCAAAAATGATGTAGGCCCCGTCTTCTACTTCAAATCATGGTTTACCCAAGCGGGGGAAATGGCCTTGTAGATTTTATAAAGCCACGGGGCCCGATTGGTACGGGTCCATGTGTGGGCTGCAAGTACGTGTCCATTCCAGTCGGTCCTCCGTACCCCCCAGCCTGGTGGGGGACATTCCTAGGGTGTACGTCTCGTCTCGCCTTGGAAATGCTTCTGAGGCATCCAGCCGTAGCTGTTTTGGGGGTGACCTGCTATCGGACTTAGCGAAAACTCTAGGGAGTCCTTTGATCTGATTTCTCATTCCCTGGGATACCGATGTGACTTCCGACCCAATTAATCGAGGTATCCAAATGGCCTCCGGGTGATACTTTATTTGGCTCTCAATCCCCGAGCTCAATGGTGCCCCTCTTGTCAGGACCAAGGCCATCTGTTTGGAGGATTGCTAGCATGTAGGCTTTGTGGTTCGAGCGGTCGTCCCCTAGGGCGAAGAGTTACTAGGTCCTGGAGCGGGGCTTGCCGAAAGTCGCTGATGTTCCCGAAGCTTATCTCGTGGGGTTCTGCTGCCGTTACTCTGCAGGCGGCGAGTCTAATCTGACTTTGGGGACATGTGTCGTACGGGAAAATGGGGAAATTGATACTTGTTCGTTATTTTGCATATTTACCACTGAACTGAAGTATTGGGGATGGTGCTTGCCTTACCCTGAGTCAATAAGATTTATTCTTTAGAAGACGCAATACTTCGAGTGGATTGAAGGAAGAGGCAGTCTGGCCCACGCGGGCTATGTACAAGCAACAGTAAACTAGTTGATGCTGAAAACTAGAAGTGCCACTAAACGTAAGGGAAAGACTTCGCCTTGAACTTGTAGGTAAGGAGAGAACGCTGGAAAAAAAACTGTAAGAAACTATAAAATGAAAAAGGCTGCGTCCATCGCAAGCTGTAATATAGATAAGAATATTAAGGCTTTCCACCCGGCATCCCATTCGGCTCTTTAATCCATATGGGGCGGTCAAGATCGTTGCAGGGGGATCAGTCTGGATCTCTCTCTTGATATGGTATCTAGGCCCCATTTCTCCATGGGCCAGTCACAGTGTGGGTAGGCTGGTGAGCAAATCCGCTTTGCCAATGTGGTTGAGCAAAGGGTTGGCGGTCGGTACGTGTCCACGTGTACGCTCAGCTGGAGCGTGGCGGTTCCATTCGATCCAAGTGATCATATATATCTCCTGGGGCTGAACTGTAACTGACACATAAGGTGTAGTTATGAACCAAAAAGAATATCTCACGACAGGGTATACAGTGAATGATTATTGATATGGATACTAGGGATAGTCTGGTTGGCACGACCCCCTCCTGTAATTAGGGCTGGTGTTTGTTGGTTAAGAGAATAACGTAACCTGAGGCCGAAAGTGCCAACCAACTAGGCCGAAATCTAGTGACGGGGTGGTTTAGCGAATGGGTACTACTTGCCTTATAGGCTCCAGTCTGACAGCGTACTAACCCGCCGTCCACTGTCTTGATATAGAAGGTTAATATTTGGGCTAGGGAAGACATTACTCTCAACCCGGAGCCCCCAATCTGCAGAAAATTATCGCTTAAGTTGCTGATATAGCAGACAGAATCAATTTTAGGCTCGCGGTTGGGTTGTATCAATTTACTGAAGGCATCCTAGATAACAGCGCTTGACAGTTTTATATGATGGGCGTGTTGAGATCCCCCCTGTTTAGGTCACCAGACTATCTTTTGGTGAGCTTACTTTTGAAGCGTTATTTTTAGGGTGGTCAGTCACATGAAATGCCAAAGTGCTCGATTACCCTGAACCTGATCTCTTAGTAATCAAACAGAGTTAGAAATAACAAATTATGTACACAATTCCTTCACCAACTAAACACTAGGTACCAGTCTACATTCTGCTCCATATTCTACCTAATATAGTAGTCTGGTTGGCACAAACCCTCCTTTGCTAATATAGCGGAATCTTTGGTGATCAATTCGGCAGATTGGGTCGATCCCTCCCATCTCAGCACAGTGCCAACTTAAGGGGTACCATCCTGAGAGAGTCATAGTTCAAACCCCCCTAGATTAAGTTATTTCCCCAACCATTTGAGCAATATAACAATCCCACAGCTTCGAAGTTGCCTGTGTATTTATGGATGGTCTGGCTATCGTTTTGGTTGGCCATGCATGCAGGGAATTAGGGGATCCTACCTAGACTATTACTATCATGTTGTTTTTTATATGGAAAAAAATCTTCTGAAGGCCTATTTTGCATACTCCAAACAACGATCTGCTTAACTTACCCTGAAACCCCATACTCATTTGGTAATTTAGTTCCGCTAACTACTTAAATTATTGAATACTTTAATATAGAAAAACTTGTGCTGCCCTGGTCAGAATCGTATTATCAGGCGCGTCCTAGATTAAAATACACATGTGATGAAAACGTACTATGTACGAAATCTATGCAAGATTATGAGTGGTTGTGTTACTAGCCTAGCTGTAGGATAAATAAAGAATAGTAAATAGTCGGTGATGTCCGTAGTAGAGTCTAAAACATATAACATGACTCAAGTCTCTCAAGATAAAATAGTTCTGAATTCACGCCTTTAATCCCTAAATAGATAACCCTCCCAAAGAAAGAAAAACAGATTTCAGTCTGCATCCAAGTTCCTGCGCCGTATACTGTTACAAACGTGACGACTCGGCCTCACATCCACTTTGCTGCCCATAGCTAATCTAGGAAGACAAGGAAGTCGATATGAGCGATGAATAATTTTTAGGTATATAGAGCTACTCGTTAAGACCCACATAATATCCCACAATATACAGGCACGCCCAATCATCACCACATCCAATCAAGCCAGCCTGGAAATACTCTCTTCTTTTACTCTTGACAAACCATGGCAACTTTCACTCACGTAAACACCATCACACTATTATCCGTTACCCATCCTGCCTTCTTACACCTTCCCCACATACAGCTCCTAGAACCGCAAATGCAAAGCTCAACCAACAATTAGGAAAATGATAAAATGTATATAGTACTGTCCCCAACAAGACAATCGGCCCCTACCCGTTTCCATTACCGAACAGTTAAAACCCCCTAACAAAGCAAGTAAACAAACCCAGCCCCAAACCCCCAAACCACCCAAAAGAACCTAGTCTGATCGACTTGTTTCCGCATCGTGTCCAAGTATCCAGGGTAAGAGACAAATCCTAAAGTGCCCAAGTCCATAAGGCTCAGCCTTTCTGCAATCGAGCCCAGGTGACTCACACCCGTTCCAAGATTTCTCAGCGGCGAAAATGAAAACACAAAAGGAGTGAGAACGATGAACATATACGTAATGCAAACAAAGATGATTAGGAGAGTTAGTTAGAAATACCGTCCGTTAATGTCTGATTTGCTTTTTGCTAGGAGGGCAAGTATGTATGGCACTAACAAAAAAATAGGAAGGAAAAGCCATGGTATACCCGGTATCCTTGGGGGAAGCGAGCGCCCCAACATTAATTTTCACCCACGTAGCAAGAATTCAAACGGAAAAAAAAGGATAAAGGGTGTACAGTTCGAAGGAAGAAGCCAAGTAAAAGGGTAGAAGAATAAGCGGCAGATCGGGATTTAAATGGCTATGGGTGAACAATTCCACCTCAATCAACTTCATCGTGATGGCTCAGATTATCACTGTGATAGGTCCGAGCAAACTGCGGCTGCGGCGCTTGCTGGGTATGGGCATGGGTATGATGGTGATGACCATGTAGACTTCGGCGGTTGCGAAGGGACTTTAAACCCTTCGAGCGTGACAGAGTCCCAACATCGTGTTTTCCTACATCAATGTTAATTAGAAATGAGATGATGAATGCAAAGGCAGAGAGATCAAAGGACTTACCATCGCAACATGCTCTAACGTTTTCCATTTGATCTGTATCTCTCTCCCGCCTTTCTTGATCTAACCTTACATTCTCCATGGAGTCATTGGCTTCACTGACTTCATACATGGAGAGTGCATGGGCTGTACAAATACTAGTATGCCTACTGCTCTTGGAAGTATAACTTCCAGTCTTAAAAACCCGCGTCAATCGAGACATTGACCCTGGATTTGGGTTGGTAGTCGGAGGAGGCCGCCGATGCGACAAACTTGAGGCATTACGTAGAGGTGAGGTCTGTCGATTTGCCCGGTGGTTATATGAAGACAATGATGAAGCTGCTCGAGGGCCGGTATATCTCTCAGGAGTACCCAAATGATCGGCTGGGTCTTGGGTCTCTTCCACTTCATCCCCACCTTCCTCCTCCATCTTGCGAGTGAGTAGATAGGATAGTGCCTAGTCCGAGCCGTCAGCATGCGGTCATAGTGACCAATAGGGCACAAAGGGGATGTTGGCATACCATGTACCACGTCTCATGACGTTGCCCAGTTGGTGCTGTGAATTGAATATCTCTTCCTGGAGTTACCACGATCAAACTTTTTCTGTGAAGTCCAGGAGGCATTGGATTGTCATCCGTTATTACACGAACAGACTCAATTGATACTACGTACGTAATTAGTCACTCATCCATTAATGAATAAAAGCGATACACACCTGATTTTGCCCTAAGCTCTTGTTTGCCGGCAGTTGAAGGATCCTGTTCGCTCCAATACAAAGTCCTTGTATACGGATGTACCCAGAAAAATCTTCTATGCCTGTTTGACGATAATCCACTTTTGGTAGCCGTTCTCGTGTATTTCCATAAATATTCTCCAATCATGGTTTGGGTAATTGCTTGGATAATTCTGGGATCATTTTGCAGTTGTTGTTGAGAGATGTTCTCGTCGTTAATTCTGAATTTCTCATCCAACTCAGATGCAAATGACGACATAGAAGAGCGATGAGAAGATGGAGATACGAACTCGCTGCGCATGGTAGTCTGTGAATTTCTGGGACGAGGAGTGCTCCCTCCCCTAGAGGCTGGGCTTTCATCATGTAAGTGGGCAACGACTCCATTGACTGGTGTTCGAGGCCGGAAATTGGCAATACTCTTAGTAGCGGATGCGGGAAAAATAGGTGGGCCCATTAATGTAGAAGATTCTGCGACGCTTGTGGATTTTTGTTGAGCAGCCGCAATAGCCCGTCGATGATCTTCAGGGAAGGGAGGATAGAGTGTCGTAAAGGACCTGTTGCTGTTGGAACTTCCTGGTCTTTTGATGGGCACAGGCGAGCTCTCTATCATCCTAATGACTCCCTTGCCTTTTCCGATATCATGAGGCATGGAAGATTGCATGCTTGAGGTCCTGGGAGGGTGCAAGGTAGGGGAATTGTGGGCAGGTATATAACTCGGTGAAGTTGTCAAGGGCTGTCCAACCAAAACAGGCTTCAGGATTTTATCCGTAGACTCATAAGTGATTGCCGTCTGAACCCCTTGATCGACCATTATTGGCCTGCGATTTACTTCTTTGGCCTTGTCTTGTACAACGCCTTCAGATCCATCATCTTCACCCTTACCCTTCCTGGAAATGGACCTGCAGAATCCATGCTGTGGAGTTGGTGTGATAGGTCTCTCTCGTGAAGATTCTATACTCTCTGACACTTTCCTTGGCGTGCCTTCTGGAGTTTCTTCCTCTGAGGAGACACTTGATTCTGTTGAAGAAAAAACCATGGGAATGGGCGGAAGTGCCCTTGGTGGGAAGTTAGGATTAACATCCGGCTCGATAGGTGCGGTATCCTGGGAGACAATATTGGAAAAGGTGATTGGTTCTTGAACCTCAATTGGTTCTTGTTTGGCAATCTCAACCAACGAAATCGACAGCTGAGGGTTCGAAGGTCGAGACTCCGGCTCAGTTTGTGATGATGCAGCGGTAACAAGGGGTAAAATGACCTCGACCGGATCACATTGAGTGGACGAATCAACATTCAACACTTTCTCCTCTAGCATATCAGGCAATGGAACCATAACAAGATCTGTTTCTAGGTCTGCGTCGAGGTCTGGATAATACTGCGTTCCCATGTCAGCCATCTCAGGTTTCACGGTCTCCGGCTCAATCACAATCACGTCGTCCGTTTCGAGTTCTGGGTCAAACTGTGTTCCCGTGGAGATAAGCTCGGTGACCTTCTGAAATACCTCGTCTGACTGAGTACCAGTCTCTAAGACCTCCGGCTTACGCTCCAATTCCGACTGTATGCCAATTTCGCTCGTTTCTGGTTTACCTTCGCCCTCTGATTGCATACCAAGAGACACCATAGCCGGTCTAGCAACTTCTTCAGATTGGACTCCAGTGGACACGGTAGTAACCGCCTTAACCAGCTCATCATGTTGAATACCAACAGAATTTGTATCCAATTGAATAATGTCTGGTTGTACGCCAGTCGATGAATAGGAGTGGACAGATGCTTCGTCCTCTATCGGACTTGATGGTGTATCTACCATAATGGCTTGGCGAAAGGTGGGACTAGATGGGGTACTCTTTCTGAGATTGGGCAAACCCTCGAATTGAATACCAGTAGAAACTTGAAGAGTTTTGAGTGGCTCATCGGATTGAACTCCAGTGGGGACCATGACTGGCTTGGGCACAGTATCTGATTGCACACTTGACTCTGCATAAGAGATTGGCGTGAACTGTGTTGCGGAGTCGAATAGTGCGGCCCTGAGTTTTGGCGTAGATTGGGTAGCAGATTCAGACACCACAGCTTTGCGTGGAGGCGTAGCTTGTGTTCCAAATTCGGCAAACGTAACCCTACGAGCTGGCGTAGACTGTGTCCAAGATTCGGACATAGTAGGCCTATGCCTTGGAGTCGACTGTGTCCAGGACTCGGTCATCGAGGGCTTGGAACGTGGAGTGGCCGGTATCATGACTATTTGCTCCGTACCTGGATATGGTACTTCAGTGTTGCAGCTCGCGTCTACCATCCTCCTCAGTGGAGAACCGAATCCGCTTCTAAGGGGGGTATCTTGTTCTGTCTCATCCTCGTCATGCTCCATGAACGATCCTCCCAATTCTGCAAACAAACTCTTCCCGGCTCGGCTCATCTCCACACTACTTATACTTCCTCGCGGCCTCATCGAAGATACAGGGCTCTGAGAAGCTGTTGGCGGAATACTCTGGATGGGACTTGATTCAATGGAGTCGGCTGCGTATCTGCCCTTCAGCCCAAACATACTCCCATCACTAGGTATTCTGTTTCCAAGCCTGCCCTTTCCACCACTCCTGATACGAAGCCTTAGGCGCTGCGATGCCGCTGCTGGGCTGAATTCCTCCCTTGGTTGAAATGCATCTGGATCAAGGGTGCGATAGCCACCCAATCTGAAGGGTCGCTCGTCATCGCCCTCACTCCCAATGCTAATAATACTGCCTCTATCACGATTCTTATTCATTGATAAAGGAGTGATTGAACCTTTGCCAAATGACTCTATGCCGGAGTAAAAACTTTGCTTTCCCGTCGTACTGCTTGTGCCCTCAGTTTCAGTGAGCTCGTCAGCTGAGATCGGGTATTCCTGAGATGGCGTTGTCGGCTCCGTCATATAGTTCTTCTCATTAGCTGTTTCAAAGGCGCTGTCTTCTTGTTCCTGTGCCGTTTCGAACCCACCCTCATAAGATTCAGAAGTGAATGATCGTACAAGTGGTGTTCTGGGCGCTGCAGGAGGCATAGGGCTCGGCGACATAGAGCGTGGAGATTCAGGTTGCAGCTCATCTTCCCAATCAGCATTATCTAGATCTTGGTCGAGGAGAGTGATTTCGCTTTTGGGTTTCCTGTTTGCTCCAAGAAGATTTGGCTTAGCGGGTTTCTTGTATTTAATTTCGTTGAAGGTATCCCTCCTGCTCTTCCTAGCAGATGGAGGAGCGGATCCATCCTTTCTCTTCTCGTCGAGCTTGTCCTTCGCTTCCCCCAGTAATCTTTTAACTTCGGTCTTCTCAGTTCTTTCGCGAGTGAGGTCATTCTTTAGCTTGGTTATCAATCGATGTGCGTGTTGCAAGCTCGACCTGAGAGTTTCTGCTTCTAGTGGTCCATGGCGAGGAGTGGGTTTTGCAGGTGATACAGGCGGCGAACCTTCTGGAGTCTTTTCCCCGCCACGGGACTCTTGAAAAGGATCGTGACTATTTTGCTGGCTCGCTTGCAACTCCTCGTTTATATGCCTGAGCCGCAAACTAGCTTTATTCGCCTCCTCCAATTCTTGCTTCAGTTCGTCTATAGTCCGCTTGGAAATATCACGATCCGATTCTACGGCAGCCAACAACCTCCGCAATCCCAACAATTCTCCTTCATGATGCCTAATGACAGCCTCATTGTCTTCATTGACCCTGGCCTGGGTCTGCCGTAATTCATCAATTTCCCGCACATAGTAGGACTTCTCTTGCTCCAGAACTACAATTTGAGACTGCAGCTTTGTAACAGAGTCGGTTTGCTGACCTATTGTGTTATCCTTCTCCTGCGACACAAGCTCTAATTGCCAATTTTCCTCTCTGTACTTGTTCTCGGACTCTTCCAGCTTCTTGATCCTCGAATCCAAGTATGCCGCCCTTATCTCCAGATTCGTTTTTTCATCATTAAGAGTCTTTATGGTCTCTTCACGCTCTTGTAACATCACTTGGAGTCTCCGAACCTCCATGATTAAAGACTGAGCAATCTCGGTGGCGAATTCAATGTCATTTGATCTTCCAGGCTGGTTCCGTTGTCGGCGTGAGGGTACAGCTAGCTTTGTTGGGGAATTGGACCCAAGAGATTGTAGACTTGTCCCGTGGGAAGAGTGCTGAAGGATGTTAAGCGAGGGTAGACATAGGTACTTGCAAAAAAATGAGACATACCTTATGGGGAGAATCTAAGCTTCCATGTATCTTGGAGGATAAGAGCGCCCTTGTGCTCTCCTTATGGACTTCATTGTACTCCTTCTCCAAGGCAGTCAATTTCTGTCGCAACTCAGGACTAATCTCACCACCCTTTGCAGCTTCCGCTTCGACCTCTTTTATTTTCTCTTGGAGCTCTCTCTGTTGCCGTACTAAACTCTCTCCAAGCTGTCCTGCTTCTTGCAACCGCTTCTGGACATCTTCTAGCCGGGCTATCAAGGCTCTTTTTAGCTGAGTGGGTGAAGGGGGTGTCAATAGGGACAGTCCATTGGGAGAAGAGTCCAGCCTTGTAGATGGGTCCAGCCGGCTACCAAATGAAAGGAGACCGCCCGACCGCCTTGTATCTGGAGTTGTGAAGGGGTCATCGTCAGGTAGTGCAGACATCAGGAAAACTAAGCTTGTCCTGACTCCTGCGATTTAAACAGTCAACCCCTTCACGAAAAAAATCGACGTTCAGGTTGCAAAGGGATATTTCCCTTCGGAGGATGGATTTGTGCTCGATTAACTCCTTATTGGCTTTGACACTGAAAACAAACTGGCGTTGGGCGACACAAGGTGCTATTAAATTGCTGAACGAAAAGGGTGTGAAATGCTTGCCGTGCCCAGCAATCAAAGCGAGCAAGGATGGCAAGCTGAACACAGGTCTTTGCCGGAATGAGATTAAATTCAATTGAAATAGAAATCGAAATGCGCAGACGTAGCAAATTAAAAGAATGAACAAGGAAATACAAAGAAAATTACCGAAGGCTCGTTACTTTATACCGTACGCGTAGGGCGGTAATGGGGTCGGAAGAGCAACGAACTGGGTTTGACGACGAATATGATGACGCAAGAATGGGACTGTAGGAAATAAATATCCCAGCAGTAGCAGGAGGTTATGTTGAAAGCTGGTTGTGATCGGTTGTCGTGATGCAGTGACTCACGTGTCCGATCAGAGGGGAAGGAACCAAAACAACGCACAAAGCGGTGCGATTACAAAGAGATAGAAAGGGCACAGAGGATATGTATACGAAGTTCGTCGAAGAAGTGCGAGGAGTAAGATGGTCTACGTAGTGTTGACAACCGCGGGGTCTCTGTTGACGGCAGAGGGCGGGGGGGCTGAGGGGGGGAACGGCACGAAGGTGAGAGAGGAGAGAAGGGCGGCAAAAAAAAAACAACAAGAAGGCGGGCAGACAGCAACCTCAGCAATCCTGCTGTGGGCTTGCTGGGTGGAAACAGTAAAACAACCGGCACAACATCGAAGAGGTACTTTAGGCTGACCATCTGAGGTAGACAACCGGGGTGCAGCGCCGGGGGTTTGTTTCTGGAAACATTCTCGCTCTCCTTGGCGGTCCTCATCGAGGCTGGCCTCCATGGACCCATGCCGTATTTGTGTTCTCCTCCTAGACAACCACGGCAGCCAGCCTGCAACCACCAGAATGGCGCGAGACAGCGCTACATCCAAGCCTCTGGCAATTGCATGGAGGAAGGCGATTTGCGGATTAGCCGTCGATCGAAGTGAGGCTTTGCTGTTGGTACCTGAGAATTGTGGCACCAGCAGAATCTAGGTAGTTAGGTGAGGCTTGGCAGGGCCAGGTTAAGAAGAGTAATAACAGACGGCGCTATTGCAGGCGCCTGTCAATTTGCGGCATCTAGTTAAGTACTTACTGCTTGATACAGATACATGACAGTCCCTTGAACTTTAAACAAGTACAGTAGTACTACGGTATATACAAGGATAAGTGAATTTCCATGAAAATAAGTCCCCCGGAGTGGCTTGACCCCGAAAATACCAGACATCTTCCTATATCATCAAACACTAAAAATGTTGGAATATACAGTCCGTTATAGCAAGGTTTAAAGTGTTCATAACTCTTCGATGCCAGCCAGCTTCTTAAATTAGAGTATCATGACCATGAGTAGTCTGGCTGGCAGAAGCTCCTCGGTAGAGGTTTGGTTGAAGGGGCTTGTAGTGTGGGATTTTGGCCTGTCTTCGTGATCCAGGGAGACGAACCCGAAGATACAGCTCTATCGGTAATCTCGCTATATCGCAAATCTAAAATAAATCGAATCACCAGACTACTGATTTACATATTCACATACATTATTACTCCGTACCGCCGCCATATCCCCAATTAAAGAAAGTGGAATTAGACAAAGCAACAAAATTAGGTATATTGACCCACCTATGCCTGCTCTAGGTGAAGTAAATTGAGCATACGGAGTACAAAGATGAAGATTTGAAAATGAAATCCGACATAAAGAGAAACGAAGAATGCCTTGCCATATAAACACCATAAAAGCTATGCAATATTTGGATCTTGAATTAAAGCGCAGAAAACCGAACCAACGCTATGAAGTAAAAGGGTAATGGCCGTAATATCATACTAAAGGGAAATACTATTGAGGAAGTCGGGAGAGCTCCTGAGGGCTGCTGGTGATAATCGATTGCCATTTCGATGCAGTACCGCACCTCCAATTGATTTGGTCAGGGAAGGGCTGTATTTAACCTCTTAATTAGGTTCAACATCTCAGACATTTCAAGCACTGTTGAAACCATGAGTACCTCTTCCATGTCCATGGACCTGCTGGACCTCGTCGTGGCAATCCCCACCCGGCATTCTAGGATTAGAAATGAACGAATCGATAGAACTGTTTTCGATCATTCCAGCTGGCTCCTGGTTCCGAGCCGACAGCGGGCTGCTGGAATACAATTTTATACCAGAATTCCCTATACTAGTTTGCGAATTTGTGATGGTGGTTGGTGATGGAGAGCGACTGCGATCGTGTTGGTGGGCAGCAGTAGGCATTTGAGGATACACGGAGTGCATTGCTGCTGATCCGTGAAGACCTGGTCTTGAAACGACACAACCCGCTGCGGGAGTTCGATCGATAGACTTTCGACTCCCCAATTCCGAGCTTGATCGACCAAAGAGATGTGCTGATCGGGGAGGAACCAAGGTCGATGAATTTATCGATGCTGGTCTTGACTGTGCAACCCCTCCAAAAAAGCCCTTCTCCAAAGCCCGTAGTCCAAACAAATCCCCTTCATCTTCTACCTTTCCATTGAGATCATGATGTTCTTCACCCGCCCCCACCTGGGCTGTTTCCGCTTCCTATGTGAAGACGGTACGTCAGACAGTAAACTTGCTACTTTCACTGAAGAATCCCATACCTCCTGGAACTTTTTAATTCTGTGATTTGTGAACCAAAATTAGCTTCCATTGTTTCGTTACGTGATTCGGATACGAGCCTCTGTTTTGTGTGGATCAATTTGCAGGCGGCACACACAACTGTGATGATTATAAGTGACCCAAGCACAATACTATTCATTGTCAGTCCATGGATCAAATCCAATGAAACCCAAGGAGATTGCTTGCTACTCACGCATACTTCAGGCCAAGATCCTGCTTCCCGAACCACTCAGCCACAGTCATTTCACCGGAAAAAGTCTGTGTTGGAGGTGAATGTGAGGTGGGAGTGGTCTGAAATTGAACTAAGTTGAAACTCTTTTGTTGTGGATCCACAGGGCAACTCTGCCACCGTGGGTACCTTGAGTAATTGAGATTCCTAATGTGAGACGTGATATTAAGTTGAGGTGGCCTTGCTGTTACTGATGCCGATCCGTCATAGAGGGAGAAGAAACTAAATATAAATGCTTTCAAAATTCCACAAAACAAGAAAAGTCAAACGAATGTAGTGGTCAAGAGTGTGGGTAAACAGTGAAAAGAGGAAAGAGCCTAGGAATCCAGATGCAACCCCATAGAGCATGAAGTTGTGAAGAGAGGCTAGGTGGAGGGTGCCTAATGGAAGGTATTTGTAAGGACGCTGATGAGTATTGAAAGAAGCGTAGGATATTAGAATTACGAGTTACGGCTGTTGTTGGTCAAAGGTAGGTTCTGAAGTCTCAGAATTCGGCACGAGAGGAAGTTTTCTTACAGACGGGATTATAGTGGACTAAGAAGAGGGTGTACGGTGAAGGCTGTGTCTTCTGGTGAACTAGTACTTAGATACGAAGTATACTCAGGGCTAGTTGCTCGAAATATACTATAGAGGAATCGAGTCCAGCTCGAGGCGCGTAAACTGATAGGAGATAGGAATAGAATGAATTGAAAAGGGATCAAGAATGATTTAAGGAAGCGGAGGGTGTTGACTAACATCCCATTAGCAGCAGCGGCTCAAACTCAACTAGGTAGGATTTCTATTCGCCCTACTCAACAAAACAGTGGGCTGCATCATGTTAGTGTATACTGTTCTTGTCATACGAGCTAAGGTTTGGAGGCAATTCTCGTCATCATGCAATCTCAAACATATTTAATGGTTCAACCAGACTAGATATAACGAAGATAACTTGGTCCGGCCCGAGCCCACCATGTGATATAGAAAATGTGTACATGTGCGGGTACTAATGACCTGTCTCAGTAGTCGCAGTACTTGAACGTCCTCGAGCAGCCCAGTTGCTAGTTCCTCTCATGAGTCTCTCGGACTACCGAAAATGTCAACCAGACTACCGAAAATGATACCTTGATATACTGGCCTAGTCTGTAAGTGGTCTGGTTAAGCTGGAAGCGTCAAACGTAGAATGATCGTTGTCGGTATGGCGTATCAGCAGGGATATACTTTCGGTACCGTATTGTCATCTCAAGGCGACGGGAACAGGGTTATAAATCGCTAGGTCACGATACAGTACTCCCTTAGATACCTAATAGCGCATTCAATGGCGTTGCAGATGTCCGTGCTTTTTAAAACACCACATGTCCCCGTAGGCCAACTTCGGTGTGTACAGTACCTATAAGAAGCTTTAATAATTTTCGTCTCTCAAAGTAAAGCTAACATGAATAGGAACCTTTAAGGTCACTTGTAAACCCATGACTAAGCAAGCCAATACATACCTATAAGAATCCAGCCATGTGGGTTAGTCTCGTGCCCAGACCCTACCATGTGGTACACATACCGTACCACATCCCATGAACGTGGACTTGGTGCTTGTATCGATACGGATGGAGCTTACACTATTCTAACCCTCCTACCTAGTTAGAGAGTGGACCAATTAGCCAAACTTCAAGGATGGAGGTATAGATAAAATAAGGATATACCGCACAGGTGTCAGTTCAGGGTAAACTGAAACTTACTAACAGCATTGCCCTTTTTTTTATTTAAAGGCAGTCTCTTGAAGGTGGGCAAAATATATGGTGGTTTAAGGATCTAGCAAGAAATCAAAATCCTACTTATCTTTCCAACATTACATAGGCTCCACCCATCTGTAATCTTACGTGCATCCTTTCCCCCAAACCTGAGTTACTATACAGCAATGAGATTTTTTTAGGCGTGGCTACCTTGCTGCAGTTATTAATTATTGAGGACCCTCTCCCTGGTATAAGGCAGGTGCCGACGCACTATTGTCGTTGATGAGACGTGTTCAGGGAAATACCTCCACACCATAGGTATCTAGCCTACTAACGACTGATACACACCATTTCCCATCTCTTCGAGTTGATTTGATCCTTGAGGAATATCTGTTGTTCAGAGTGGATGTAATGTTATTAGGCTTTCTTCTAAGTAGAAACAAGTGCCATTCACAGAAAAAGATTTGCAACTCTAGCAGTCATAGTGCTTTGATGATAAACATGTGTGTTGAAAATGCTAACAAGGTGCATGTCAAAGTCATTTCTCAATATTGGATGGTCGACCCAAAAGTTTCAGGTAGCACATAGTCTAATCTCGGGATACAAACACATCGCATTCTGCTGAATCAATTGGCACACCCTCAGTTACCACGATAGGCCACATCCTCATTGAAATCATTGTAAAGGAATCATTCAATTTGGTTCTTAAATGTTTCGTATATCCTTTCTGTAACCAGGTAACCACAGTTGACTGGCCCACTTCAAAACCATTAAAATCTCTGCATATTCAACAAGCCTATCTGCTCCAACAGCACCCCACCTCCGCTCCCTAAATCGCCAACACAATATACCTATCAAGCGAAATTCCCATTCCATATCCTCCTATCCAGTAGCAGGTCCGTTTATGGTGGTGCGCAGGACATACATTTGTTTTTCTGAACCGAGAAAGGAAAGGGTGTATGAAATATGAGGGCGGCTTCCCAGTAAATATCCTGTCAACTGGAAGATACCCTGACCTCTGGTCCCATCACTAAGTTCCCTTTCCCCTCATCATTCACCCCTGGGAGAACTTTTCATCCCACCTGGGAACCGAAATAGAGAGAGTGACAAGGAGAGAATTGTCAATGAGGAGAAAGGGATGGGAAAAGGTAAGAAGTATACATGATCCTAGATCAAGAGGTTTGAGTTCAATTAAGAATCAGAGAAAAAGAGCCGAGATAAAAGAGGAAAAAAGTATTCGAAATATTTCATTAGTTTTTCGGTATGTTCACAACCACACATCACCGCAAGCTTCATACATCAGGCAGCCTTTATGCCCAGAATCCTCCCGCCTTGTAAAGAGCACGGGCAATTCTTGGGATAGACCTAATTTTGATTACCTTGGTGTTTTCCCATAAGGTCAACCTCTTCGGGCCCCCACACACCTCCTTAGGGTTGCCCTCACAGACCATATTGCAGTCAGCAGCAGGCATCGGCTTACCGAGGCTGATGTCATTTCCACAGTAGCACTGACCACCGTACTCAGTACCTGCGTACTTGAAGCCCTTGCCCTGGCAATAATTGATGCAGCCAGCATTAGTGATCTTCTCGCCCCACGAGCCCATCTTTGGAAGTATGCGAATTGGATTGACTGGATCAAAATAGCACCCAATTGGAATCCAGTTTGCCGGGATATCAGTTGGAATTGACAATGGTGTGGGTGTGGCCTTGATTGTGGTAGGATATTTACCAGTTGAAGTGGCAAGAGTCTTAGTACTGGTAATTGAAGGAGGTGCAGGGGCAGCAACTGGGCCTGGCTTCTTGGACTTGGGAGAGTTAGTAAGTCCATCGAGTCCCTTTTTGTAGACACTCAAACGTTGGCCATCTCCACAGATTTCACTGGCATTACCAGTACATGGCATTGCGCAGAGATAGTCACCCTTCCTGTCAGCAGCAATTGAGGTACCACAGTAGCACTCGTTAGAGTATTGCAGACCAGCATAGGTTTGACCCTTGGAAACACAATAGTCGATGCACTTCTCAATCGTCATATCATTATCGCCAGTGCGGATGGGGAGAGTACGAGAGTCGAGCCTGTCAATGGCACATCCATCATAAGACCAACCCTTAGCTGACATGTCAGAGTAAGTCTTCTTAGGCTCCCCAATAACTGTGGTGGCACCGCAATTAGCGTGCGGAGTAGCTTTGCCTGGTCCAGCTTGGATAGGATTGCAACCAGGGAGTTTGTCCATCCACCCGCTTGTCTGCTCATGAACACGTGGTAGAATGTGGCAGTCGTTTTGAATATCTTTATCAAAGAAAGTGAAGTATGGGCACGCTTCGACAAGGCCACTATCGGCATTGCAGCCATCGACTGCCTTTTGTAGAATACCAGTATCCCACCCATTGACAAAGTCGCCATGGAACCCATATCCAGTTGGGTCACCGGTGGAAAGTAGGAAAGGGCTTTTGCCATTAACCCATTCGCCCTTAAGGGGACCGGTATCGAACAAGACCTCGTAGAAGATGGAGATCAAACGGACTGGATGAGTTGGTGGACATTTTCCTGTGTTGGTACCGGCGGGGTAGGCCATGTGGGACTTGTGATTCGGGCTGTCCAAGTCCTTCCCATTCCAGCAGCTGGGGAAGAACACTTGCATACGAAGTCCATTGGGGCAATTCTTTGTAGGAAACCCGGGAGTCTCTGGGCCAGGATTGTTGTTATCCAAACAAGCAAAGCTCACAGCCCGTTGTTCCTTGCTATCGGTGTAAGAGCGTAAAAGTGGGTCTCCTGCGAGAATTCGGAATCCCTTGGGGAATGCATATAGCTTCTCATCAGGGGTTCCACGGCGCTGTAAGTAGTAAACGAGAGCTCCACCCATTTGCTCTACTTCATGAAGGCTCCCATTCTTTGCCTTGTAGAACAAATTCGGGATCCAGTAACTGCTAAGGTCCTCTTTGACGGAACAAGTTGAGCAGGTAGACTTGCGAGCCTGATCATAATCCATTTCGAAGCCGAATCCGTTACCACCTATTAAATCTAATAGTCAAACACCGTTGAATACACCAATGCCACGGTTTTAAAGGTATAATACCCATGATAGTATGCAAATGCCCTGATACTTCCCCTGGATGAACAATTGGATCCGCCCTTTTATTATCAAATCAGCCAGCTATCTTCCTACGAACACAAGGGAGGATAATACAAACCTCTCGACAAGGACAGGCGAAGCACATGGTAGCCTCCAGAAGGCGTCTACCATATTTGACAACAAGGCGACTACCAGCGCCGCTCCAGTTGTCACAGTCTTCATTTTGCGAGTAAGGTGAAGTTACTTGGGGTAATTGGAATGATAACTGAGAAGCAGGAAATAGGCTTGCTGACTTCCGTGTAAAGACGTGCTGAAAGTGAAGAAAACGAGAGTCTGGTAATAGAATGGTATCCAAAGAAAAAAAGTATTTGCTTCTAGAGAGCGTGATATGCTTGAAGCACAGAGTGAATGAAAAGAAGCTTGGGACCTACCCGAGTACAGTCTAAACGAATTGGAGAAGAAAGTGGGATATAGTGGGGCTTCAACGCTACTTTATACAATTGAACGCAGCCATGGAAACAAACATGACCGGGTTAACACCACCCGCAGGACCCTTCCCAAAGTTATTCTTGCTGCCCGATAGTCTAGAATACGATGCTACCTGCCATGCGAGAGCCTTGACCCCCTCAGATTCCAATTTACGATGCAGGGCCCCTCCCACCGGCTGTAACCCTCAATATGGGTGGGCGAAAAAAAGGATCACCAGCTCGAGTACTACATACCTAGATGAGAGAGGCGATGTGCTTCCAGTCTCAATATCAGCACCCTACCGGCAACAGTAGGAAGCAGGAATATGTGGGTAGAAGATTGAGATGGGATCCAGGGCGACAACCACATGTTCAAGCGACATGAATATGATGGGGCGGCAAAAAGCAAAAGATTTCCAAGTTGGAGGTTTCCTGTGGAGGGTGTTGTGCCAACCAGACTACGACGAGGTGAGTAAAAGGTTGCTAACACAATGACCGATCTGACCCCTGACATAGCAGTAGCCAACACTACTACTACTATACAGTCCTAATACAACGTTTCGAATAGTACTTGGAACATGGCTGCTGTCAAAGGACAGTTGCGGTACCGTAGTCTGATTGAGTGGTACCGTACCCCTGTGCATGCTAATCATTGACGCTATGGAGATCCAACACAATTGGAGCGCGACCTTCGCCTTGTTCCGGACTCGCCTTGGTAGGCAATGCTTTTTTTTTTTCGCTTTATGATTTGACACCTCATTCGGAGTGCACGAAAAAGCTTGTATAGGCTGTGCATGTATAAATCACCTATTTACCTTCAATTCCATGCCAATTCCCTCCATGTGGCAAGAATGTTGCGACTCTGGTGTCTGTAAGCGTGGACTCCTTGTTTAGCACAATAGGTATCAACGATGGAATAAAGCACAACAGCCAATGCATAGGTTCCAAAAAGACACAACTTTCAATGCAACCCAAGTTAAGCCCCTTAATTAACCCCCTGCGATCGGCTCTATCAAACCAGCATTGCAGCACGACGGTACTTATCAAGACGCCCATCTTCACAGTCACTGCGCCGTATCGGCCTAGATACCTTGACCTATAGTGTCCTTTCGAAGAAAGGCCTCAGACTAATTGGAAATTGCAAGTGCAAGTATTTGCGTGAAAATTCCGCTCTTGCCGTTGCTGGTAGGAATCTATGACATGTGGTTTAAGCTTACCTGCAGCTGCATGCAACTTCCCTCCCCAAAATGCAACACCGCATGTCTTGATCTGAAACAAAAGGTACTGTACTACCTAGGTAGTGCTGAGGTACCGTACCACATTTACAAGTTGACAGAATCCCTGTCTCGAGGTTTTGGTGCATAAACAGCGGAGCTATGTCACCAACCCTCCCTAGGAGCGGTCGGGTTCGAGACTAGTCACCAACTGTGATATCTTGTGTATGACGACCACAACGGACACCCCAAGTCTCTGTATCAGCTGCCATAGGCGCATTCTCTTCCGACTAGCCTCTGTTTTTCTACCATATTCTTGCCTGCTAAAGGATGCAGTATATCTCAGCCGTGCTGTTTGGATCTGAGGCTACAACCTGCTTATCTTAAATTCCTTGTAGATGTACTATTCCTGTATTTGCTCTTTAACGTCAGCGGGGAAGCACTACTGTAGTGGCCATTCCATGATTATCGACTAATGTACCTTTTTGGCTTAACTTCTATCCAATTCTACCTAGATAATCGGAGAGGCGGATCGGATGCGTAAAGGCCCATCATGGATTTGTGGAGACAATGAAGGAACGTATGAAGGGATACCAACGATTTTACAATTTCAATGGTCTCGTCGTTAGTAGCGAAGAGATCGAGTTATGTTCAACTAGCAACAGACTTCCTAAAGTGGATATGGCTCACGTGATATATTGTTCTACCGCAAGTTCATCTGTGATTAAGGTTCCCACTGTAAAATAACACTGATCCTCGACTTCATATATTGATGCATACCTATAAAATTCATTGAATAGCACTATCGAGTATCATCAACTTGATCCTGTTTGTATTTCACCTATCAGTGCATGGCTAGCTCATGCAGATAGATGTATGGTGTTTATTGGCAGTTTATCCAGGCGCTTGGCTGTAAGTTATCTGGTAGGCTACTAACTACATCCAATAAAATCAATTTCATATTTGTCTGTATAATAGTACTCAGTAGAGGTAATTCAATCATCATGGATTGAGGTAGATTGGGGAGACGCAATGGTATAACAGCTCGAGCTTGGGAACAACATGATGGGCATTCTCTCTGGGTCTTCATCTTGATAATATAGATATCAATATCAGTAGTCCAGTGGAAAACTAGAAGGTCTTGGAATGGCACCCCTGTAATTAGTGGTACTCGTCTGATTTTCTCAGCCCTGTCATTCAGTGTAGGATTCCACGAGACTCCTAATTGTATGATATCGATTTACATGTACCTCAGTGCGGATCCCTGCAGTTGCTGGACCGACCCTAGGACTATCTAGAGGCTAAGTCCAAGGAAATGAAGGTCGAGATCAGCTCGAGCTCCCTATATATACAGTGCGGGGGGTGGACGCACCCCCCTGCATACTATTCAGAGCTAGCCCAAGCTCCTATTTTTGGTGAGACATACATTGATATGATAACTGAATAGTATGCAGGGGGGGTGCGTAAAAACTTTCCTCATGAACTACTTACCTAGCTACAGCTACGGTAGGTGGCAAAAAGTTTCGTACCTTGCATAAAAATGCAATGTATGTCTTACTCCTGTCGGGTTTAGGCCTTCTTGCAGGAGAGGGGAACTTTTTGC
This sequence comes from Terfezia claveryi, assembly GCA_015179025.1. Taxonomy (NCBI): domain Eukaryota; kingdom Fungi; phylum Ascomycota; class Pezizomycetes; order Pezizales; family Pezizaceae; genus Terfezia; species Terfezia claveryi. The sequence goes on from WHUX01000063.1 coordinate 83,153, forward strand.
CACCTAGCTATATAATTTACAAATTTGAAAGCTGGCCTAGGTCTCTTAGATATCTAGGCACAGTGAAGGCCTAAGATGTATCGGGCCCGGGCGCAAATGCAAGGGATGAGAAAGAACCAAGCACGGAACCAGACTATCACCATCCTGTCACAAAATCTATCAGGGTACGTAAAAGCATGGCTCATTCATCACAATAGTTCTTCAGAGCAGTTGAAAATATGTGACATTTGGGCAACTCCAGATCTTGATATATCAATATGTTATATCTGCAACCACCTTGTCTAACTAAACCAAGAAATGCGTTAATTGCACAATGTATGCTGTCGCCGCCAGAATACCGTACATAAACATAGTCAATGCATTCAGGCATGTATTGTGATTGTTTTGTGACTTCAGATTGGCATACAGGAAGTATATATGAAGTATGTAGGGTACACTTTAGTATTGAGCAGGGTGTGGCAAGAAAGCAAAATCATAAAAGTCTTTGCATAAATGCTAATCACTGAGCTGTTCTCTTCCGAGTACATAGAATTTTAAGTCGAGGGCACAGCTTCACATGTACATGAATAGATCCCCCAAGCCTGAAAATTTCCCCAGCCTTCCGCGCCTCTGGCTGGTCCACGATAATGATCTACCCGAGCGAACTTCTATGGTCAATTTCCACAACTACTCTCGACTGCTAGGCAGACCTGTTATACCCAATATCATATATTTGCGCCCCCACTTACCTAGATGAGTGCTTGAGTAGGCTTACACGAGGGGAAAGAGATTGCTAGCGCTGTGTTGTGGCAAAAGGCAGGGGTCTCTCCACACCGCAAGATCACAGAACATAATACTGTACAACTCAACACCACGGACATAGCTATATCACAGAGTTAATAAGGTCTTTATTCAAAGGAGTGAATAATGTTATATAAAGGTGAATGAACGAATTCCTTTGACTGCCGATAGATAAGGTCCAACAGCGCAAGTCCGACGAGTCGAACAGATAATCCAACAGACCGAGTACTATAACAGCAGTACAGAAGTAGGAAATACGACCAAAATACAAAAAAGAGTTAGGTATCATATATCTTAATCTGGTTGGCACCATATATCTGTACCTACGGAGTATATGCATCCCTAAAGACAGGAATATCACGAGATTTACCCTGTAATGCCCAGTGAATATCCATGTCGATATCCTTGTCAGCTCACAGCGCTAGCAATCTCTTTTCCCTGTACCTACAGTTTTTGGCCTAGCTATGATCCATGTCAACTACCCCTGCCATGACACATATCCCGAGATACTACGCTGGCTACACTTCCTCTACAGACTGGGTAAATTGTTTCCCGACACTCTTGAATATGCTCTACAATATGCGCATACTAGCTAGTTGAATAACTCATGTGAAGCCATCATATGCATCAATCCACCTCGAAAAGAATGTAATTGCCCCCCCCTCTCAGTATGACCCCTCCACCTGCAGATATCATGAACTTACAAGCCTACATAGTGCCAGCACCTTAACTTAGCATCTATATTTATGTTAGGTTACAATGTATAGGCATAGAGCTATATAGAAAGTTACTATTGTTCGGCACCGATCATGCATAATTCAGCCATTTTGAGCTTTTGGACCACATCAGCCGGTTGTTCAGTATTTGGATCCTCTTCGGCCTTTTATATCTTCTGCGGCCTCTTTACCTATCTACCTTACGTAGCTCCTATATCCTCTATACCCTATATATCTTGTTATCCCGTAGCTTGGGTCTATTTACTATTGATCAGACAACTGAATAACCTGGCTGCAAGAATAGTATGGATTGCGCAAGAAGCCAATGGCGGTAGCAGATATGAGGTCAATGAAGGTGCACTTCACCCTAAAACAGTCCTTAGATATTGAAATAGCTAGAGATATGAGATAAAGTATGCAAATAATATATTGAGCTCTATATCCTGTAGCAGAAATGAGATATTGTGGCTAATGGAGTGACCTAAAGTAGCGATATATAAGGAATGAGCCAGACCATAGGGGCATGCACTGAGCAGCCCCGAAGTATCTCATGCCCCCGAAGGCCTTCCAGGAGCCATATACAGATGAAAATCTACATATATGTACATAAATAGACATTGCACCATTTGGCCGGCTAGATGGTCACGAGCCATGATTAAGATCTCGTACAAACTGCTGCATAAAATACTATACATAGAGACCTTCAGATTGCAATAAAATAGACAGAGGCCTCTAGATTGCAACAAAGGCCTCCGAGTGCAATAGGCGGAGCTTCTAGAGCAGATCCGGAAGTATAGGCAGCAGACTTCAAATACCTCACCTTAGCATCCAACCACTCCACCCCCCCCCCTTCAGTATATACTAGAGCTGCGGGTATAAATAGGTATTGACCTTATTGAAAAACCTTTAAGAAACCTTATACATATATATGTAGATAAGAAGAAATATAGGGCAAAAAATATCATTGAGTAGGCCTGGTGTGTAGGATATAGAGTAGAAGGTGAGGGTGCGTAGGATATAGAGGATATAGAAGTTGTGTTGGGTAGATAGGTAAAGAGGTTGCAGAAGATATAAAAGGCCGAGGAGGATCCAAATACTGAACAACCGGCTGATGTGGTCCAAAAGCTCAAAATGGCTAAATTATGCATGATCGGTGCCGAACAATAGTAACTTTCTATATAGCTCTATGCCTATACATTGTATCCTAACATAAATATAGATGCTAAGTTAAGGTGCTGGCACTATGTAGGCTTGTAAGTTCATGATATCTGCAGGTGGAGGGGTCATACTGAGAGGGGGGGCGCAATTACATTCTTTTCGAGGTGGATTGATGCATATGATGGCTTCACATGAGTTATTCAACTAGCTAGTATGCGCATATTGTAGAGCATATTCAAGAGTGTCGGGAAACAATTTACCCGGTCTGTAGAGGAAGTGTAGCCAGCGTAGTATCTCGGGATATGTGTCATGGCAGGGGTAATTGACATGGATCATAGCACCGCCATGGATCATAGCTAGGCCAAAATCTGTACCCGTGTACATACAAGGAGACGTGCTGCTCCTCGTTGGTATATGTGCATACCTCTAGATGTACTGTACTATTGGCCACTCTTCTATTGGATCCGGATATCCTTACTGAGGGGATAAACTCAGACCCTTAAGTCGGAGATGCCGCAACTCCCTTACTGGATATTCACCCTTTAGATGGACTTTCCTGGGCAGTAACTTGGGACATTCGATGGTAATTTACCTATATGTATAAGTGTATCGTTATAGTTGGCCCTTACCGACGCTTCCTTTACTAATCTTCTTCATGCTATGTATCACGAGGCCTTACTTTGCGAAAAAAAAAATTTTGGTCACTATAGCACGTATTTCGAATTGCGTATTGGCCTTGTCTACGCCCGTGAGCTTCTTGATGTTTTCACTCATACACTCGATGGCCTCTCTTGCACGCTCTCGAGCTCTTATCCACAGATAAAATTAGCGGATCTGTGGCGAGGATTTTTTAACCTTAAGGGCCTAAATTTTCGCTATCGAATTCGGCCATGACCTCAGCTCACAATTTCCGCTGCATCGACGGATGTCTCAAGCCCGGGTCACTGCATAGTTCACAACCTTCGTGGAACACGCGGGTTTAGACTTCGTTAGCCTGAAACGTGTGGATATGCATAGTAATCTACTGTACTTATGGCTTTGGCGCTAACAATATTCCTATTACGGTACTATACGTCCCTGGAAATAGTGCCAACCAGAATTCGAACATCACATCTCATGGATAATATTTGATATCTATTGCTACCAGCTTTTTGTGTGATCCAGCATAATCAGGATTGCTAACTTCATAAATGACAAACTAGAGAATTATGGCAGTGTCTAGCTTAGCGCTAAAACGATACTGTGAGGTCAAGTTTTGCATCCAAAACCTGATTGTTTCTTGGTTGAAGATTGCCCAACTAAATTTGCAAGGAAAGCAATTATTCGAAGGCCTTGGGGTTCTGTTTAGCTACTTTGAGGATACTATTTTGAGCACCTATTACGTGCTGATCATCTTGGGGCCCACTTGACATTTGGAGAGCATTCTTCTTAATTTGGGTTTTTTTCAAAATTTACAAGTTGTGAGGGATTCACCTTGCAGAATACCTTTCAGAAAATGTTTTAGCATCATTCACAGATTGTCACAGGTCACATCCCCAAAACGGGCTAGATGGGAGAGTGATCTCAATCGTTTGCAGAAAGAGAAAACAGAATATTATTGATCACCTTAACAACTGTGCTCCCTCAGTTACTATCAAATCTCGATATTCACACTATTCAGAAACCGCCTCATATGCAGAGAACCGTAATACGCGTACGTGTGTGCCATGACAGTATCGGCTTCTAGGTACATAGATGCTGCCTGCTGAACCATGAATTGAATCCCTACTGACGAAAAAGATGTACCAACATACCATAAGTTGGAAGCTCTCTATTCGGGCACACACAAGCATCGACATCAAGCAGCATCCCTTAAGTGGGAATTATAGGAGTGGATACGCCGCGTGGCCGGGTCGGATAAGCGGGAGGATATCTGATATCGCAATTGTAATGAGATGAACTACCGAAACAGAAAAAAAAAAATGATAAATGGAAAAAAATGGAAAGTTAAGGCTATTCATTCGATTTGGTATATCCCTTGCCTCAGCTGAGGTTTTCGATTTCGGTTCGTGCTGGACATGTCGAACGATATCGATTGGACCTGTCGGGATTTCGAAATTTTCTGATTATGGTAATGGTACCCGCATAGCATCTCACATTTCTCGGGCTAACTTGAGACCTACTGTACATACTGCCAGGATTTCATGTGAATTTATCCCAGTCGGGAGTCAGCCTTACACTAGCGGCGCCTACACCTGCGGTTACATATCTTGATACCTACATACCTACAAACCCTGCAAATATCCGCAAAAAATAAGAATCGAAAACACATACATAACACATAAAACGGACAGACAAACAAACAAAGAGGGTATTTGCATTTCATACATATTATACCAGTGCATGTAAGGAGACAGGCAATTTATTTACATCAATTAAGCTTATCCCAACCATCTGCCTCATGTTACCGGTACGCTTTTTCCCGGATACATACACAGTTCAGTAGGTAGGTACATGGGTAAGTACTCCGTACTGTTTACTTACCCCGCAATTTCTTCTCCTTTCTTCCCCCCCTTTACTTTCCTAGATTTCCCATTTCTCGCTTAGGTACTGTATGTAGTCATTATTTTTTATTAGCACGGAACAAACCGAAAGTTTCTAGCCAGGTCTATCCAACAAAGAAAAAGGTCTTATCATACATACATATGGAACTTGTACTACCAGCCTAACTTGCAATTGAATTCAAGTCCCCCCCCACACCCATACATACTGTACAAGAAATAACAAATTTCTAGAGATTATAATTCCAAATTCCTTCTCCTTTAAGTAGGTATGTATAATTTCTTTAGATTCTTTTGTTACGTACCCAGTGCGTGGCCTAACATCACCAAAAAAAAAAAAAGCCCATATTACAAAACATACAAAGTCCGAAAGCCCTAAAATCATATGACCAATGTGACATAGATACCCTTGATCCTTCACCTCCTACCTTCGAATCTTAGTGATCCCTTAGTCATCTACTTCCATTTTCAATTAAAAAGAAACATACACATTGATTTATAGAATGAAACCAGGGCCAGCTTTGAATATAAACACTCGTAATATAAGAAAAAAGAGAAAAGAAAAGAAAAAGAAAAACATACTAACATGAAGAAAAAAGTTTAGTATCTCGTTCTTTTTTCATTTGTGCTCGTGGGGGATATTAACTTGGAAATCAACTAGACAAGACAGAACAGGAAAGGATAGGACAGGACAGGGTGAGAGAGGTGAGGTGAGGGTAAAAACATAAAGGGTAATGGTAGAAAGAATGGCCTTAGGATAAAGACTAGAAGGATTTGCGAGTTCTCTCCGCTTTTCTTCTCAGACTACTACGAATCAGAGAAGTGTGTATGCCCCCGACACAGCACGAAGACATTACCTAAACAACCCAGAACCCGAACAAGCTTCCTTGAAATGCCCAACCTCCCCTCTACTTCCCCATCGCACTCTTCCTCCTCCTCCCTTCACCCCTCGGTCCCCCCTTCCCCGGCGTCGCCTCTCCCATCTCTTTCTGACTCCCATGACTCCTCCCCTTCTCACTCCCCTGACTCTTCTGCCCTTCCCCCCTCCCCCCTCAATCCCAAATTCCTCCCCACATTCCAGTCTCCCCCTCAAAATACTCATAGTCACCATCTCCACCCTAAACACACCCCACCCCCCTCCCCTCCATCTAACCACCTCCACCTCCTTCTCCCCCTCCGCGACGCCAAATATCAACCCCTTCCCCTCCCGCAGTCCCTCCTCCTCCACGGACCCTTTCGGCGCTCGTTTCAATACCCTCCCCGCGCCGGTCGCCTTGAGGATATCTAGGAACCCTGACTCCTGGTCACTGAATTTAAGGTGTGCCACAAGCAAGGGAGTGAGGTACACGACTTCATATCCCTCCAGTAGCGTTGCTAGCTGTCCCGATTTCCCCCTAGCTATCGCCGAAGGTAAATTGAATCCCCAGTTCTGCTCCGCTGAAGCGTCAGCGGGGGTATACGGCTCTGCATCAAGTAACTCTGCTTGCGGGGAATTGTAAGAGTCCAGTAGCCACGAGTCTGTGATGATGTCGAGGCCGAGGGTGAGTGCTAAGGCGAGTTTACTATTCCGCAAGGTAAATATTAGCTACCCCATGGGAGAGAGGAGAAGGAGGAGGAGCAAGAGGGGAAGGGAGGGGGTATACCTCGAACGAACTAATCCCCCGCTACCAACGACAAGGTGGGTGACCCCCTTTTCTGTGACTTTCTGCGTCTTTCTTACACCCAAGGCGCGGAGGATGGAGGTGGCGTCTTTCCGGTCTGGGAATGTGGAGTTGCTAAAGACGATTTTTGGGGCGGGGCCAGAGTAAGGGGATGTTGTTTTTGCGGCGTGGTTGGGTGAGGTTGAGGTTGAAGGTGGTATGACGAAGGGTTTAGAGGGGGTATTTATTATACCTACTGCTACAGCTAATGATTTCCGACCCCTCTTCGCTGGGGTCTTGACAGGTGGCGGAGAAGGTAGTTGTGAATCCGCTTTCTCTTCTTCTTTTACTTCTTCGTCAGATCCATGAAAGGTATACTGCGTATTCATCCCGCTATCCTCCTTCTCAGCTTTCCCAATCGCCATCCTAGCTTTCTTTTTCGGCGGTTTCTTATTCTCCTTCTTCTCTTCCTTTTCTCCCTTTTCCTTTTGCTTTGCTTTTTTCTTTCTAGCACTCTTTACTTGCTCAATTACTTTCTCCACTATTTCTTCCGCCTCCACTTCCTCCTCTAGACAGGCTTCATCCTCATCAGCAGACTCCGCTATCTCCTCCTGCTTCTTCGCCAACCCGCGCTTTCTCTTCCCGGGCGTGGCAGTTATAGCCTCCTTCCTAGGTCGCTTCAGTTGAGGTCTCCTCCCCACAGTTTGCGAGACTTCAGGTTCTTTCTCCTCCTCATCAATATCCATATCTTCTTGCTCCTTTTCCCCTCTAGCAATTTGACTGCTCTCCTCTATTTCTCTCTCTGGTGCCTTGCCCTTCCTCTTTCCATTCCCCTTGGCATTGATCTTGGCATTAGTATTACTGTTACCCTGATTATCACTCCTTAGCGACTTCGGCGATCCTTTCTCTTCGCCCAGCACCTCTACTTCCTTCTTCTTTTGCTTTTTCTCATGCCCGGGTGTTCCCCGACGATGTCCATACGTTTTAAGCCCTGCCGGTGTATGCCTCAACTTTCTAATATCCTGCGCTACCGCCGGTAAAGAACTCAGTAAGGAACCCGATAACTCCTCCTCCTGTTCCCCTTCTCCACCTTCCTCCATTGGAGGGGTCGATTTAGCTATCAACAATTCCCCCTCCATAGGCGACCCCACCCCCGCACCACCCGACGATGGAGGTAACGTCCCAATGAAGCTAACTGGTGCAGATACTCCTCTCGTATCCGACCTTGGCAATGTCGCCATGTCTGCCGGCATCGTAGGTATAACATCCTCATCCTCATCCCCAGTCACGTCATCATCGTCTAACACCAAATGCTCCCCTGCGCCGGGTTTATTTTCCTCCCCGCGGTCATTGAATAACCTCCGCGTGGTTTCGTCTGGTGTCGGCTCGAGTCCCGCAAGGGTACTCTCCCCCCCCTCAGTTTCCTCCAACACCAGCCTCTCATCGCTAAATTTTGATTTCTGCTTGTCGTGAGCGTGAGGTGTGTCTAAAACCCGGGTGACTTCCTTCCCATCTAATCCTGGCGGCGGTGTTGATAGGCCGCCTTCGACCTCTTCCCCTCCTTCTCCCCTTTGTTTCTTCCGCTGCTCAGTATCCCCACCGCTCCGGCTGAGGTTGTCCCTATCCTCAGTATATTCTCTCCCGGTGCTATATATCTCCACTCCGGTATTATTGTCCTCCGAGGTGCTAGGGACGGCGATACTCATTTCTATAGTCTGGTAGAGCAGTTTGTGTGTATGCTTGTTTGTGGTAATGATGATTCGACAGTCAGAGTCCAGTGGGATGAAAATGTGGTTTGGTGGGTGCGAGGGGGGGATGGTGGTTGGTTGACGGCGAGCAGGGGCAGTAGTATGTCCATGGGGGAGGCGGAGGAGAGATATTGTAGTTGGAATGTGAGGGGGGGGTGGAAGGGCTTCGAGGAATGTGGTGCCAGAGGGGTAGACGTCTATAGTGGGATTAGCTTCGGTAGCAATGATAGTAGCAAATCGTTTGGGGTGTAAGGAAGGTTTATCATACGGAGTAGTAGCAATGCGGGACTGGTTAGATCTAGCTCCTCTTGCTCCCTCTTGCGCTGGCGACGGATGGAGTCGAGGATGTTGATTTGCTCAGATTCTGCCTCGTCCTTGCCTTCTCCCAAACAATCTCCTTCTCTCGCATTCTCCATGCCTTCCTCTGCAGCAAGTGGTGGTGGTGGTGTCCGTAGCTCCTCGTCGTTCCATAACCTCCCGGCGACTAATCCCACGTTCTCGGTGTCGGACGCGGTGTTATGCCGAATTGCATAGGTGGCGATGGTAGGGCCTGGAGGGTGCAAGGGGAAGATTGTTGAGGAGGGTTGTTTCGAGTGCGAGGTGGAGGTGGGGGTGTAGAGGCGGAGGTGGGAGCGGGTGGGGGGGTGGAGATGGGACATGGTGTCGTTGAGATGGTTGCGGTTGTGGTTTGGAAGATGGATGAATTGGACAGGTGGAAGTGAGAATGGAGCTTATTTACTGGGTATGTGATTTTGGAAACATGGAGGGTGGTTCGGGTGTGTGTTGGAGAAGTGGGCGTGGTTCGTTCGGGTTTGTTCAATGTCGCTACGGAATGGGAATGGCAATGGAAGTTTGACTCGGTTCCGGTGCATGAGACATTTGGGAAGACGCGTATATTGGCTTTCTACATAGGCGCTATGCAGATTGGGCTTGCTTGGCGCGTTAACGTGATCCGTCTACCGGGTGCGAATGCCATCCAGACTTATACCGTACCTAACTAGTCTGGCTTGAGCAAGCCCCCGGTAACCGGTCCATCCTCAGTTACCCTGAATTAATGCAAACCCCCCCCTACAAAGGCCTTACGAGGATCCCAAAAGCCCGCTCTATCAGCCTAGACTCAAGCAACCGACTGTATATAGGATGGCATGCACCATGTATTTAATCACTGGATTTGGTACATAACGCACTTGAATTAATAACAATATACCTATATCAATAATATACAACTAGGCTATCACTGAACCCTGCGCAGGCAGTATCAGCCAGAACCTAGCCTGGGAGCTGTGGAACGTTATAACAGCTGCATCTATCTCTAGGTCGATTGGGATCTCCTCCGATTCAATTGGGTATTACATATTATCTAATAATCCAATTTCTGTTTGTTCAGCTAGTGCCACAGTCAACTTTGGTATGACAATAAATGGAAGCATTTCAAGTCATTCCTGTACCATCGATTGGCACAGGACTTTTTTTGCAAGTCCATGAGACTGAAACCTCGAGTTGTTGTAGATTCCTGCTGAGCACTACTGGCCAAGGTGATTGTAATTTGTCGAGTAAGCTGAAGTATCCGCAATTTCATTGCAAAAGGGGATATTACCCTCAGAAAGGTTACCTCACACAACAAAAAATACAGCAGGTTTGGCCCTGGAGACTTCACACATATTCCCCCTAGTATAATAAGCTACAACCGATAAACACGTTGTTGGCTAATACATTTGAGGGGAGCCTGTTTTTCGAATGCCATTTTGAAGCTCAAGGGTAGTAAATAGTTCTTTTTTCTTAGCACGAAGGCAGTAAGATAGCAGCAAAGCCAATACTCAGGCCCTATGCAAAGCCCCTCAACTCAGCTGGAAGTGAGGGTAACCGACAAAACAAACCCAAGCGCCGGTATCATAACGAATGACCCCCACCTCACCATATCAAGACCATTCACTATCCCCCCTCTATTGTGCCCACTTCTTCCTCACCACACTCCTCACCCACCTCCTTCTCCTCCACTCTCCCTTCCTCTTCACCCTTCTCCTCCTCTCCGGGGCCTCCTCATCCGACTCCTCCACCTCCTCCACATCATACACCCACCTCTCCTTATCTTCCTCCACCTCCACCCCAGTCACACACCTCTCCGCGACCCAGTCTCTACTCCCCATATCCAATACCCACTTCTTGTCCAACCACTCCCATCCCACCGGGGGCCTCACATCCTCAAAGAACCTCTGGCCCCTGGGTCTATGCCCGGCAATCCTTGCCGTACTCAACGGCTCGTACGGACTAGCTGTATACATCCAGGGCTCCCACTCCCACGAATCGCGTTTATGTCTCTGGAGCTCAAAGATCTCCACCTCCCTTGCCTCGGGAGTCTCATCAACCACAATATCCCTCTCCACCCAGCTCTTAAACCTACTCACCGCCTTCTTCTTCTCCCTCTCTACGAACTCGCTATCAGGTGCAGCAAGCAACCACTCATGTACTGCCGGATGAAGCAGGGCAATCGTGCACCAGCCCCACACAAGAAACACCAAATTCCAAGGCACTATCCCCGCCGCCACAAACATGCCACAACACATGGCAAACAGCGCCTGAAAAACGCCACTACTAACCTGCTCGTTACTAAAATTCGTCGGCGGGCCCACAATCGCGATGATCTCGTCATGCACATCGCTAAAGTCTGCCATGGTATTCTGTAGATCGCGGAGATTTCGGAAAAAGTCCTTGCTCATTTCGGTGACGGCTTTGACCTCGGGGGGTGGGGCGATGGGTGCGCCGTAGGCGTTATAGACTTCGACTTTGCCACCTTTCTGCGGGGTGCCGGTGTTGGGGGGTGGGGGGTGCCGCGCGATGAAGGCGGGGACCATGACGAAGAGGAGGAGGATGGCGAGGGGGAGAACGGCGAGAAGTTGTGGGTCGAGGCAGATAAAGGAGTAGACTGCCATTGCGGAGAGGGTGTGTGTGGGGTGGCTCCAGCTTAGGACTCGGAAGAGTTGATGTTGGAATACAAAGACTACGCCGACTCTGTACGCACCTCATTCAATCTTGTTGAGCATCTCCCTCGCAAAAACCCATCCAACCATCCAGCAGCGAGCTGGGTAGAGTGTACATACCTCGCATTAAACCGCCTGAAATTCCCACTCATCAACGTCAAGCTGAACTGGGGCCTATCCTTATCCTTCCTCCGATCGCCCTTCTCACTCATCTCGGCATACTTCTGAATATCATAATCGCTAGGCACCACCGTCTGCAGCACCTTTGAGAAAACCCTTTCCTGGATCGCACCCGATAACGATCTCCCGCCTCCTCCTCCTCCTCCTCCTCCTCCTTCGGCGGGAGGTGTTGCGGTGCTCATGCCGATGACTTGTGCTTCCGGGCCGGAGTGGGAACTGGGGTTTTTTCGCCTGTGGAGGTGTAGGTGCGGGAGGTGGTGGTGCCGGTGGTGGGAGGTGGTCGGTTCGGTGGGGGGTGAGGAGTCGGAGTCGGAAGAGTCGATGTCGAGGCTGCTGGCGTCGGAGTAGGTGGAGGAGAGACTGGTTGTGGAGGGGTAGTGAGTGGGGAGGTTGAGACTGGACTGCATGATTGGAAGGTTGTGTGAGCGGTTGCTGCTAGCTAGGCGGCAGGCGGCAGGCGGCACATAGGCTTGCTTTAATTGATTGAATGGAAAGGCTGGTGGCGCTGCGCGGGTTGATGGTGGTGATGTGAGAGTATATGGAGTAACTTGCGCCGTACCTGCTGCCTGCGTATACGTACCGTACAAGTAACATGTTGTCTTCTAGAAATATGCAACCAGGCAAATGTGTAGTACAAGAGCTGGGCCGGGCATACTGTACATATACTCGATGCGATCATGTCAGAGCTCGGCCAACACGCACTGCAGTGGAGGCTGAGGTCCTGGCCATCATGATTGGGTGAGCGTGACAGAACGTGTGCGCTACATTGTACAGTTACAGCTGCAGCTGCTAAGTACTGCTGTATATAAGGTACGGTACAGCGTATGCTTGTGTGCGTTGCGGATTCAAGGAACATACAGGACATCGCCACATAAAGACATGTTTGGGGTTCAATCTTAATGTTGGCTCCTTAGGTGGCATCAGCAGCTGGTTTCTTGATGGATTCTTCATTGAACTGATGATCATCCAACGCAGCAGATATGTACATGTACCATCCTGCACTGCAGCCGGAAAAGTAAAGTGATCATGATACCGATCGCGGCCGAGAAATCTAAGGTTTAAAGTGACACAATTGGGCCACCTACACAAAGTTATCAACAAGTGAGTCGCCTAATATTGCCCGCAGACTCCCGTGACTTTTAACCTCCGGTATTTCGGCCGCCTTCCATCTGGCCGCCTTCCATCTCCTGGAGAACTCAATCTTACTTGCGTGTGCAACTAGGGACCTTGCATCGCTATCGCTGCATCGGAATCTGTCCTCTCAGGTGCATGTTCGTGCACTTGGCAGTCAAATCTTGTGGTAAGATGTCGAATTAAAATCGTTGATCGTTGAGAGAGAGGGGGTACCGGTAGTCTGGACGAGGGATGGATGACTCGAGGAGAACAGTTTGCAATCTGAAAGGTTTTGGAGATCCACCCGGGTCTTGTCCCCCGTCCAAGGATAGGGCGGATTGTTTTGGCCACGGGATGTTATCAGGACATGCTGGAGCTGGGAACATTGATGTTCAATGTCCGTGAACATCCGTTGTGTACCTGGGGGTTGATGACCGGCAGGGTGAGAGACATCTGGGTATAATGTAAACAGTTGCTGCTTGCTCTTTCCCCTTTGTTTATAACCGGTGATCTGGAAGCGTGGATGTCTCGTTATTGTTATATATGGATGATCCAGCCACCTGATACTGTGCCCTGCTCGGTGTGACCATGGCCGTGACGTTGACAGTTGTGGCACGTAGAGGACAGTTAGGTTTATGGGTACAGGTACTCTGTACGCACAAGAGATCAGCAATCAGCAATAAACCAACAGAGCCGTGGCCGTGTGTGAACTCGAACCGTACCTACTTCCTACCTACCTACAGTACGCTCAATGATGTCGAGGCAGACAAGTCTATTGTCAGATGCTTAACGTGCCGCTAGTGCCTCCTCCTTCAGGGGCGTAGGTTACTTTTGGTCGAAACCCCGATCCCAGCAAAACGAACATATCTTCTCTCTCGCACCTAGGTACTCCCCATCGCGAACTTTGCTGCTGACCTACTGGCTGCCTACAGAACCCGCCCAGTCGTCCCTGCCATTGGACAAGTATCGCACGCATCTACTCGAATTTCTCGCAGCTTCAGGCAGAGTCGCACGAAAGAGTTAGGGAGAGCCTCGACAGCTCGTTCACCCTCGAGAACAGCAGCATAAAACCTGGGATCTAGGACACAAGGGGACCGGGGACCTTGGAAGCAGCAACACTACCAGCACCGCACGAGAAAAACTAACAGCAGCGAAGGAATAATATACTTGGTCAATCAAATAAAAGTGGAGTGGACTCGTCCTCATCTCTCCCTAGCTGCTTGCTCGGCTATCCTCACCCCAAAGGGCCCCACAGAGACGCCGGACTGCCATCCATCTCGATTCTCTTCGACCTGGGCTTCTGCCGTTGCCAACCAACTACAGCTCAGAACGCCTCTCTCGCAGGACAACCGAGTTCACCGGCGTCTTGATCACGTCCGAAATCTCACCAAATTTACTTTTGTTTTGGCGTCACAGGCTCCAAGCATAATGTCGTGCTGAGGGAGGTACATTCGCCTGACTTGCAACGTACCCCCTCGCTCCACTACCAAGGAGAGTGTGTGTGAGAGACACACATACACCAGAGAGAGAGAGAGAGAGAGAGACTCAAAGAGCATAAGGGATACCATTGTCTCTCCTCGCCTCTCCACCCACTTTTCCATTGGAGCTTACATTCATCGCCCGCATCCACGTCCGACGAACGATTCCATTCGCAAATCTTCATATCGATATCCACCCCCCCCCCCCCCCTCTCTCTCGCATCCCTGCTCACTTCCCCATTCGTCTGCACCGTTTGCTCAAGTATCACCAATATATCTCGGCTCGCCCGTATTAACGAATTTCTTCTGGAGTTTATAAACATCGTCCAATCAGTGCCATCTCTTTTATTTTCGGCATTACGACACGCTCACGCTTGCTTTGTTGACAAACGCAACAATAACTACTAATGCCTGTACGAGTATCACAAGCTCCAGGTTCCAACACTCTTACAACCTCATACACCCACCAACAGCACAGGATGTCTCCAGCAAGTTTGCGGGGCGGTGATGAGTCAAGTTCAGGTAAGGCATGCACTCTGTTACATGATTTGTTTGCCCGTAAATGATCAAAATGAAATAAGCTAACCCCGACTTTCAGTTGATTCACGGCATAGGAGACGTTTGCAGAAAGACCCCCTTGAATCAAACCACATCATGTCTACACGCTCCAATTCGTCGCTAAGGAGCGCCTTCAGAGAACCACCTTCCCCTCAGAAGCCACGGTCTTCTGGCCATGATCGGAGACCAGCCCTTAGCTCGAAACCGACTAGGGAGAAGCTCAATTCTGGTATAAAAAGGTAAGCAGGGATAATTGGGGAAGGATGAGGAAGAGGCCGTGCTGAGGATGAGCCTCATGCATTGATGCTTATAAGCTAATCTAATGCATTAGTAATACCGCCTCTGCGGCGGCCTCGACCATCCACAGTGCACGTGGGTATTTACAACCACCAGAAGCCACCAGCAATGTCACAACTTTCTATGCCTTCGGTCAGAATGCAGATGAGGAGCTAGAGTCTGCAGACTTTGAATTTTCTCCGTCGGTGAATTTGGAAGATGTGCATAGAAGCATCATAACCGATGATGCAGACCCTGACCTGAGTCAATTTCCACTTCCGGGACGGAATATTGGGGGCAACATGAATAGTATTGGTGGAGCAAGTCAGCCAGCATCTTCGACCGCTGCATCAGTAATTCGAAGGCCTAGTGTCGGAAAGTTCTCAAATTCCAACGCCAACCAGGAGCAAGGGTCGTATAGGCAAAGGAGAATAAGCAATGTTACCGGATCTATATCCAAAGCGGTTCCGGGTGACAATACGGCTGCTAGAGCTCAGCGACGTCGACCTAGCATTGCTTCGTCCCTGAATTCTGTGAACTCTCTCACACCGCCGATACCCAACAAGGAATACTCTTCCGGTGCTGGACATGCACGAAATGCACAGGAAGCTAGGGCACAAGTGGCAAATAATCCCAACAGGGCGGCGAAGACGAAATCTTTACAACCGCCTCCTCGCCCTCAGGTCACCACGAGCGCACCACTCAAACCCACCCTCACACCTGAGCATGCTCGTCCAGGTTCGTTTGTTACGGTTGAAAAATCGCCTAACCGCCTCCACAAGTCTGCCATACCTGCGCCAGGATCTAGCCGACGAATATCAACAATTCCCCATGCTTCCGGATTGGGTGCACGAACCATCAGCCCAACTGATGCCAGGCGGTTGAAGCGTTTATCGACCATCCGAACTCCTCCACCTCCACCTCCTGTAGACTCACAGAGAACGACTCCGGCATCACCCTCCTTGCTTCCCTGTAAGAGCATTACCCCATCTTCATCCGCTAACACTCCGGAGCCTATGCGAAAATCATACAGCTCAGGGATTTCTACGGCGTCGACTACACCGTCCGCCAGGACATCTACTGCTTCCCTTCAGCCGCGACTCAGCCAGAATCTTTCTCTTTCCAGATTACCTACAGCCAAGGTCAGTCGGCAATCAAATGAAGAAGATGAAATACCACCAGTGCCCCCATTACCAAAGAGCCTGGTGCCACCACCAACAATGAGTGCTGAGTTTCCTGAACAGTCTTCGGTGCCTCCCAAGCCTCCAAAGCATAGGGACATTACTCCAATCAGAGTGTCAACTGAGGATGCGCCAGATCCAGCACCAACAGGTAGCACGAGACGTAGACGGGGAATGACCTTAGGCGCCAGTAGTAAGGTCTCCCAAACACTGGAGCCAAAGGCTTCTGTCTCTTCTTTGAATAAGAAGAATCTCGCTCCATTGCGGCTTCCTCCGCTCAACTTGCTTCCGCTAAGCACACCCACAATTTCACGAGTCAATGCACTAGGGAATACATCAGACACAGAGGAGCTTACACCCCCGCGACGTTATGGACACAAGACACCAAGTACACCAATGACGGCATCGAAGGCGACCTTTTTTGGTCGTTCTTCGGTAGCAGATGAGCCTATGCACCTACGAAGCACTAGTTCTTTTAATCATTCATTTTCACGGATTCCGAGTCCAGAATTAGCTTCATTTAGGGGTGACTCATCAGCGTCCTCCAATCTTCGGATCTCCGATTCAAGTCGGTTTGGACGGGAAACAATTTCACCATATGTCCCACAGCAATTGCCTCGACAGAGTCTCGACTATGGGCAAGGCCCTGATAGTAATCCCGTGCCAGAAATCAAGTCGTCTTCCAGGGTTTTGGGGCTTCCAATACCTAGGGATAAGTCACGACAGCAAAAGCACAAGGAGGAAGTACAGTCCCAGCCCCAGCCCCAAGAACGGGATACGCCAGATACACCGTCGACCTCTTCTTCTTTGCGAAGGAAATTGAGCCTTAGTTGGAAGAGGGGTATAAAGACATCGCATGCGGCCAGTGAAAGAGAGTTGGAGTACCCTCCAAAGTATGATGGAATGCCACCTCCGCGCCTTCCAGCATCGGCTACTTGGGTATCAGGCGCTGAGTCTACACCTAGCCCTAGCAAAGCTTCTCACTGTAGGCGAAAGTCAATTATCACCATTAGCACAACTTCGAGCCACGATCGAACAAAGAGCGAAAGCTGGGGCTCTAACACAATTGGGTCCCCCCGCCGAGAACCCAAGGCGGAGGACGCTTCAGCATATCCACCACAATATCAAGCATACCACCAGCCAATCCAGAATAACATGGGCCCACCACCACCACCACTCGCAAAATCGTCTACAGCTAGCTTAATTCTATCTCCTGTGCATAAAATGCTTTCGAACAAGACGTCAATTGGGCAAATCCGCCGCGACCGCGACCGTGACCGGCAACCGCACGCTCCACACGATCCTTCTCTAGACGCAGATGATCTGATTGCCGAGGACGAAATGCGGAAGCTGGCATCAAAGAGGAAGAATCTTGAGACTGCTACTCAGGAACTGGAGTCATTGCAACGACGAGCTGTTCCTAAGGAGAAGTTGTCACCAACACAGGCTTTGAGGTCTGTCAATTTGAATATCTTTGAGCGTGGGGAGATTGTCGACTACAAAGATGTCTACTTCTTTGGAACTGAGAGTGCGAAGAAGCACACTGGCGACCCGAGTTCGCAATTGGCAAACTTTGGGTACGATGATGATAGAGGGGATTACATGATCATTAAGGGAGATCATCTAGCATATCGATATGAGATTATTGATGTCCTTGGAAAGGGAAGCTTTGGTCAAGTGGTGAGGTGTATAGATCACAAGACTGGCGGATTGGTAGCCATCAAAATCATTCGTAACAAGAAGAGGTTTCATCAACAGGCTTTGGTGGAGGTAAACATTTTGCAAAAGCTAAAGGAATGGGTAGGCCTCTTTGAAAATGTCCCCAACTTCGTTTTAATTGCTTACAAAAATCACAGGATCCGCAAAAGAAACACTCCCTCATCTCATTCACCCAGTCGTTCTACTTCCGAGGACATTTGTGTATTTCGACTGAATTGCTTGGCATGAATCTTTACGAGTTCATCAAGAGCAACGATTTCAGGGGCTTCTCATTGAGATTGATAAGGCGCTTTACCAAGCAGCTTCTCAGTGGTTTGGTGCTGTTGAAGGGACACCGTGTTATTCATTGCGATCTTAAGCCCGAGAACGTTCTTTTAGCGGCACCAAACAAGGGAGAGATCAAGATGATCGATTTCGGGAGCAGTTGCTTTGAACATGAGAAAGGTATATTCTATCCCAGTGAGTGAGAAGGCTACAATCTAACGCCAAAACAGTCTACACATATATCCAGTCCCGTTTCTACCGATCGCCAGAGGTTATTTTAGGGATGACTTATGGTCTCCCCATCGACATGTGGAGTTTGGGCTGCATCTTGGCTGAGTTGTACACCGGATACCCTATTTTCCCTGGCGAGAATGAGCAAGAACAGTTGGCTTGCATCATGGAGGTTTTCGGTCCACCGGAGAAGCATTTGATTGAAAAGAGTACAAGGAAGAAGTTGTTTTTTGACTCTTTCGGAAAGCCGCGTGTGATCGTTTCATCGAAGGGACGACGGAGAAGGCCTAGTTCCAAGACACTCTCACAAGCGTTGAAGTGTGATGATGACGCTTTCCTGGACTTTATCACCCGCTGTCTTCGCTGGGACCCCGATAAGCGTCTTAAGCCGGATGAGGCCATGCATCACGACTTCGTCACAGGCCGCAAAACCTCGTCTAGACTCCGTGGCAGCTCAGCGCAATCATCAACGGACGCGGCTAGCACTCGAAGCAGGTTTGGCTCCGGCACTCAAAGCTACGGCGTTTCCGGCTCGCGGCCCCTCCCAGAACCCCCAGCCTCAAGCAAGGTTAACAGCAAACAAAGCAGTCACCTCAACTACATGTCGCAATCCCCCAACAAGAGCTATGGCTCCCTCGGCAACGGTACTGCGGGCACCAGTGTCAGCACTGTCAATGGGGTAGCCACATCGGGTCACCTCAAGCGCAATTCAACCGTGTCCTCAACGACATCAAATGGAGGAGGGACTAAAAGAACGTCTATCGGTGGCGTGGGCGCGGGTTCCAGCCTTCCTAGAGTAGCTGCTGCTGCTACTAGGTCGACATCAGGGAAGGTGGGGACACCACCAATGAGTAATGGGGTAAGTTTGAGGACGCGAATTTAAAGAGTGATGAGAAAGGATGGGGTTGTGCTGATTTGCTTTGCGGACGCGGATCAAGCGGCGTTAGGATGCTTTGCGATGAGAGCGGACTCTGTTTCTTGCCTTTTTTAATTTCTTTTTTCTTTTGGGACGGATGGTCATGTGTTGATAAATATGTCTTTATAATGAATGCTCCTCTGTTTGTGTGCTACAGTCGTTTGCCCCGTTTGATAAACTTGAAAAGGTGGAGTTTGAATGATGGTCTTGATCTTTTTTTTTTTTACTATTTGCTTGTGCCTTTATTATCCACTGTTTTTGTTTTTGTTTTTTCCTTTTTTTTCATCCAGAGATCGATAAAAGAGCATAATGAATGACCTTTCATCTATTTGTATCATCTACTACTTTTTTATGCTGTTCATATTTCTTTTTTTCTTTTTTTTCCATTGTTCCCGGAAAGGGTGGGATTTGGGATATAGAGAAAAAGGGCTTGGTTCCACGCGAGTGGGGTTAGGTTGGGTGGACGGGAGATTTGGTACGGCACGGCCCGGGGCATAGGATTGTGGGGAAAGGTGGGAGGGTATGGGGAAGTAAAAGTAAAAGTGGAGGAACTACACTCGTTAGCTAATCTCTGTTTTTATTTCCTAATTTTGCTGATAATACCAATTCTTTTTTCTTTACACTCTTTTTTTTTCCTTTTAGGTAGGTACATTTTACGCTTTACTTTCTTAAGGGAATGTTTTTTTGTGGAGGTTTGATACCGACGCTTTTTTGACGTAATTGTGTAGCAGGTGGGAAGAGGTGGCGCAGGCGCTAGGCATGATAGGGAATAGAGATAACGTTAAGGTTTAGGCTGAGTGTAGAGTGCGGGTTGGTTTATGTATATTGTGAGTTTACTTACATGTAGCTATATATCTCACACAAGAAGGGGAAAAAAAAGAGAAAAAAAATAAATGTTTTTGAGAAATTAATTGAACCGACTCAAATTGCCAACTTTTTTTTTGGAACCCGCTAAACTCAGCTAGCTAGCGGGTTTAGAATGACTCAAATTGAATAAGATAGTACCCCCTCCACCCGGCCCCGGGGGATTTGGGGGTGGAAATTGGGATGTCAATAGCTTTTTTTTTTTTTTTTTTTTTTTTTTTTTAAATTCCTAGAGTAAACGTGTTTTAATTTGGTTAAACAATCAAGGTTGGTTTCGTTTTATACTTTTTTTTTTTTTTTTTTTTCTTTTTTTTTTTTTTGGGAGGCTGTGGGGGAAGGTGGGGAAGAAAGAAAAGAGATTGAAGAATATTTACGAAATTGTAAAAAAAAAAAATAATCACTTACCCTGAAATCTATTCGTTCCGTCAACATAGGAAGTTGTTCCATCTTTTATTTATTATCTAATGTATATATATATATTTAGATTATTTAGATTACTGTTTTTTTTTTTGTTTTTTTTGGTAGGAGGGAGAACAAGTTCCCTGTCCTTTCCCCCCTACATAAACCATGACTATGGATAATATTCCAAAAAATATATATATATATATATGTGTATATAATGCTACATACTACACTACACTACACTAAACTACACTAAAACAATACTACAACTAACTAACTAACTAACCAAAACCAAAAAGGCGGAAAAAAAAAGAAAAAAAAAGAAAAGAAAAAATTCCTCTTATAAAGCAATGGCACTGCGCCGGGGTATAATATAACAAAAAAAGTTCATAAACAATCAAGAGAAGGGAAAGGGAAAAAAAAAAAAAAAAAAAAACACTCAAAGAAACAATACACATCCTCCCCCCCCCTCCTCTCCCTCCCCCCCCCCACCGCCACCACACCCAAACAACCGCAAGCCCACATAAAAATAAAAATAATAAAAATAATAATAATAAATATAAAAAAAAACTTACCTACCGGTCTTGTCATCAATCATAATCAAGTCATCCCAATCCCAACTCCAACAAAACATATCCTAAACCAAAGCCCTAAATTTCTCCAACCCGATCGATACCCGGGAAAATACCCCCCTCTCTTCCCTGAGATTCTTTACCCTGTGAAACAGTAGGAAAACAAATACATAACCCCATCCCCCCTCCGTGGTATGACGCTACAAGGCATAGAAAAAAAGAGATAAAAAAGAAAAAAAAAAAAAGCGGAAAACCCGTGGTGTGAGATGGTCAGGAGTCGACGAGACGAGAGAAGGGAAAGAAAAATTAAAAGGGATTATTAAGGATATTCATCATCACCAGCAGAAGTAAGAAAGAAAAAAAGATAATCCATACAGTCATAGACAACACAAAACACAAAACACAAAACACAAAACACAAAACACAAAACACAAAACACAAAACACAATACACAATACACAATACACAATACACAATACACAAACAATAGTTAGTTACGATAGTAATAGTAGCAGTACTAGTAGTAAATAATAATAATAGTAGTAGTAGTAGTAGTAGTAGTAGTAGTAGTAGTAGTAGTAGTAGTAGTAGTAGTAGTAGTAGTAGTAGTAGTAGTAGTAGGCATAGCACATACAAGGCCCCCAACGGATCTGGAGCCAAAAAGAAGAATACACCCAAACAGCGCCTGTATCAATCAGACAAAAACCAACAGCATAAAAAGGGCAAATAAATTGAGGTTCCCACGGAATCATCACCAGAATTTCTTGCTTTTCCTTGCATTGAACTTCGAATGAATTCAGCCTAGAGATATCATAAACTATCCGAAACTCCCATTCCCAGAAAGAAAAGAAAAAGCCAAGAGAAATCATCAACTAGACCCACTCAGGGTAACCACAAGAGACACTGCATCAGCATCAATTCGTTAAACCACTCGTTCACCGAGCCTGCCCTATTCCCTCCGAATCACCATCCCTGCCATCTCCTCTTCGCGGGGCCAACTGGAAACTCGGCGGCGGGGCCTGAATCTGTGACACGGCGCCAAAATGTGGTGTCCTGGGAGGGCTTGCCTGTTGACTCAGTAACTCTGAAGAATCATTTCGACCCTTATGGTCTCCGTGCTCCTTCTCGTGATGATGTTTCCTATCACTCATCTTCTTCTGCAGCCACTGAATGGCGCCTTTAGCTCCCTTATGATCTTCCCCTCCGTCACTACTACTCAGCTCTCTCCTCTCCATATCACGTTCCCGTGAAGCTTCGCGTCTCGACGGCGGCGGTGGAGAGCCAAAGCTGTGGTGAGAGATATTCCCATTTGAATACGGTGATGGTTTGTGCGTGGGCCCAAGGGGTGGGGATAGAGGAGGGGTTTCAATTTTGCCGACAGACATCCTCCATCGTGATCTTCGCTTTCCCGGTTTCTCTGCTCCGGGTTCTTTGTCTTCTTTTGATTCAGGGCCCGAGCGGGAGGATAAACTAGATGTTGCAGAGTTGCTTGGTGATACCGCTGCCAGCCCAGAACCTGATGAATTAGGTGTTGGTTCCTCCTTTTTCTTATTGGCTATATTGATTGCAGATGGAGGCACTTGTGGCACAAAATTGATATGACTATGGCTACTGCTTTTCCTAGGCAACTGGGCCGCTGCCGGTGCTTGAGGGACCAATTCTAAAATTGTTTCAGGAGTTGGATGGGGTGCCGTGTGTGTAGAGTTAGGCAAAGATGTAGTCGAAGATTCAGCAGAAGGATTGGTGCTTCCAGGTATCCGCCTCTTCCGCAACCTATTCTGCTGCTTTCCCCTCTCCGTATCCGAAGGAGATAACGAGAGTAAGTTGACAACATTCCGGTCCCGCGATGGTGTAGTGGCTGGTGTCGAAGATGAGGAGTCAGAGTAGAGCATAGTTTCGGGAATCTCCAACCTATTATCAGATGACCGTGGTGTAGCCCTCTTGGACTGTTCTGACACCATTGACCTCATGGACGCCTTTTTGGTAGCAGTTGGTGTTGAAGGGGATACATTTTCAGTCATATGGCCTACGGAAGGTGGGGCACCTGTCCTTGTTGACAATCCTTCCAAGGTAGTGTTTGAAACCTGTGACTTATCAGTGGATTTCAGGATGGCTGGCCTTGGGCCTGGTGACCTCCGAGACGGTAATGTGTTACTTCGAGCAACCCCAACCTTGGGGCTCCCCGGTACCGACTTTTTAGACGACACCGACACATTACGTCTTATCCCACCCTGATTTTTCAATGTTTCCGCTCCAGCACTAGCATTCGATGGTGTTCTACTAACCCCCGAAGCCGATTTCCTGTGCATGCTTGGAGTACTTGGTGTTAATAGGCTTTCTTCATCGTCCGAGGTCCCTCTCATTCCCATCAAAAAGTGATCCTGATTCTCAATCAAGAATACTAGAACATCTTGGGAAATACGGTAGTCTTCAGGAGACATGTCATGAGACGGATGTGAAATAAGCCCTGGCTGAAATATTGCAGAGAGATTCTGAGACGTCATCAAATTTTGCTCTGATTTTGACGCAAAAACTGCTAATAAATCCAGAATATATAGGAGCAGTTGACGATTCAATGGCGGTAAATCCACAATGAGTCTCTTGTAGACTCTGATGGCATCTGCTGGTGGCAAACTGAGAGGGGCCCTAAATTTGTCGTAATACTCCAATGGAATGATAGGTTCGGGCAATTGATTTAGGTATCGCCTTAGTACAGCTGCTGCATCATGCACTGTATAGCCAGTCCAATCTAAGCCCTTTCCGTATTTCTCTGGTGTATTAAAGATGTTCTGCAAGTCTTTTATCCGCTTTGCAGAGCCACTTAGGCGGAATATTCCTTCCACATCGGTAGCTAAACAGAAATCATAAATTAAAACAAACTACCCGCTCATTGCGGCATTTGCGTGCACGTACCTTTTTCCTTCAAAAACACCCCACATTTCGCTACCACTATGGGTACATATCCATAAATAAATGAATTACCGTTTGCATCTGTCAAGGAGATTGCAACATTGGCATATTCTATACTTTGCCACAGGGGTACTCCGAAAATGCCAGGCTTCTCTGTGTAAAATGCAATGTAAGTGATGTGCCTAAGGTTTGGGGAGATCCACGGTTAGGAATCGAACCTTTAGATAGTCCCTCTTTATCGCTAGGCTTCGCTCCCTTTTTGCTAAATTGCTTCCACCAAGAAATAAGGTTTTGTTTTGATGGAGGTGATCCAGGTACCATTCCTCCTCCACTAGGTGTATCGGCCGCTGTCATCATGCGGCACTCCCTCGAAGTCCGGCTGTATCTTTTTCTCTGCCGAACCTCTTGTGGCCACTGTGCTACGGAGGGCGTCTGATCAAGCCTTTACGCGGAGGTTTGCTGATTTGGTCTTCCAGAAGCCTAGCCAAGGTGACGGGTGATCGAATTGGGGGACAGTGTCAATCTGCGACAATAATGCGAATTTTTGTTGAAATAAGCTGCAGAAGTTGTGATGTCGTTTTTTTTCACCGTTTTCGGGCCTATAGGTGTAGGACCGGGACCAGAAGAAGTATTAGGATTATATAGGCAGTGCTAGGTGAGATGATTAAATCCCTGCAGTAGAGTTTGAAGCGCTGGGCGGGTTGTTGTTCTGTCGCAAGTTGTGTCGGGAATTGAGCAGGGTATCGTAGGTGATGTTGATGCAGCTGTCGGCGAACGGGTCCTGTTAAAATGGGCGATAATCAAGGACACAGGTGGGGGGGGGGGGGGTCGTGGTTTTTCCAGGGAAGTGGCGGCCGGCGATACTTGACGGCCACGGTGGTGATCAGTGATGACTGTTCTTGTCAAATCTATTTTGACTGATCGTTTAATTTGTGGGGAATGAGCAGGCGGAGTAACGCAGCTTGAAAGGGGAGGGAGGGGGGAATGGGTTTGTGTAGATATGTTTGAGAGTAGTGGGTGGGGGGGGGTGTCGAGGGTTTTGTGTGTGTGAGTGTGTTGTTGCGAGCTCAGAGCCAGGCGTGAAGTGATGAACCAGGCTCGTTTAGGATGAGATTCCGGGTCCTTCTCCAACCAGACTACTTCTTTGTAGTCTGGCGGGCACCTGGACGCGGCGGTATACGTTTGTGAAAACTATTAACGATACTATATGGGCACGAGACTATACTATATCAACGTTGTGTCGGTCGGGATGGGTTAGAGAACATAGAGTGGTACGCGCGAATGCCGACGACGACAAGTGGGCGAAGCCGGCCAGGGAGCACGGAACAGCAAGTATTATTATCTATCAACTACAAAGCACACTGGAGCTCACAGCAGTAATATATCTTGCAGGGGAGGGGTGGGCATGATGGCATAGGATCGGGAGATGGGTGATCTGGGGAGCCCAGGCAACCTTCTATATACCAATACCAATACCTGTCTGCGCAGAGCGGCTATGGAGATGGCGGAAATTTGGACCAAGAGCGGCGGCGGCCGATCTTGGGCCGAGTTGGAAACGGGTACGAACGACGTCGTCGAGGTCCCAGTCAATTACCCTCACAATAACGAAACTGCGTCTGTAAAGGACATTCTCGAAAGTATGGGTTCCACTACTCTCTATCTGACTCCGTTGTGGGGCTTTTAGATGAGGTTTCAGTACAGCTTGATTACCAAGTTGTCTCAAAGGTGTGGGAAATCAACTCTGTTTTACTCTTGATATTGATTAGGATGACAGAATGGATTGCTTGACTAGTTCTAGTTGATTATGACATGACAATTATCTACCTACACCATACTTGTGGGTCAAGAGTTTCTGATAATAATGTCATGTAGAGTAGCGTAGGCTGGCAAAAAAAAAAACACTGCTCTGTTAGATCAGGTTGGGAGCACAAGCAGAAAAGGGTGTCAATAAACATCATACAACCCACGGGAACTTCCGTATGCCTCCAGGCAGTACCGGCATTATTTGCATCGAGGTTGATTGTATGCAGCTGCTGGCTACACACACGGGGCCTTCTGTAACCGCATGCCCACATGTATTGACTGACATCAACATGCATCCAGTCTCCCAGAATTGTGAAATGTCCAGATGTAGCTTGGCTGAAGGCTCTTCAACGCGGAATTATTTCTAGTGGCACGCTTAAGTTCGACGACACTCCTGCTTGCACATGGGTAGCCATTGGCTGGGCATGAGGGGTAACCGGGGGTACATAGTCTCGTGAATAAAACTGCCAGGCGTACATGTAATGATCAATATACCTACAAGAGGGAAAGTTTGGCCTCCACTAGTCAAAGTGTGTGTGTTGTCTCTATAAATAGCAATCTGCAACACCGATCATGGGGCCTCATGCAGCCCAGTGTCCCTTCGAATCTGATGCGCACAAAAAGAAAACATAACGTAGGCGAAGTAGTAGATCCCAAATCCAACGTGAGGAAGGGTAAATATGGCTGGTGGCAGGGCAGAGTCGCTGTATTTGGGCGAATTAGGCAACATATTTGTTTTGGGCCGCTGACTCATTCTTAGGACGAGCTCCTGCAGCTCCATTCATTAGCCACGTTAGAAATGGAGACGGGCACAAGAGAACATGTATGTATCTAATTGGTATCCAATGTGAGAACAGCTGGCGATGGCCCTGAGGCGCTGTAAAGTACATATGGCTTGACGGGGCGAGCCACTAACTGCGTGTACAACTACATATTTGAGATTCGTTCCTATTCAACAGATTGAATCAGGCTCGACCTGACTTGGTGATCCACTTGCAACTCGTATCCAAGAATACGAGGCCGCATAAACTCCTATGCTCATGGCTGATTCTGAAGCTCTCCTCGGGATGTTAGCAGTTCTGGCTTGTATGTGACTGCTTCAGGTACCTAGTACAATCTAGACCACCTGACCTGTACCTTGTTACATACAACGTTTGGAGTTCTGATATTTACACAATCAGACTGTGGCATGTGGTCTGGATACATCTTGAATGCCGCTTATGGTAAATCGGCCCAGGTTCGCCGAAGCAAAATCCTGAGCTTGTCGATTCGAATTCGAGGAAAACAAATATCGAAGTCCAGACCCCGCCACTTGTACGCACAACTTAATACTCAGGCAGAGTTATCACCAGCCGAAGTACTGTACCTAGGTGGCCTAACGAAGATCCGATTAAAAATCCGAAGAACCAGGCGACGTGCGCTATACCTGGCGTAGACGTCAAGCAGAGCCTCAATCATCAGACTCATATACAAGTACCCCTGCATCTTACTCGTCGTCGTCAGCACTCGGAATCAGTCACCATGGACATGAAGTACGTACGCCCCATTCCTGCCGCCATAAGAATGACGAGATAGCTCTCCATCATCTTTCCAGTATCACATCTTTGAGCCTGCGGTCCTAAAAAATGTTTCCGTCATTGCCACTTGAATACATCGAGACTGTGATTTCGTGGGGCTGACGACTGCGGGTGGAATTGTGGCCCCTTCATGGGATAGCTTTGGACTCAGTGCGCAAGAACAACAGGAGCTCCAGAAGCTTGCTGAAAGGAAGCAAGTGAAGGAATTCATGACGGTAAGAGCTTTGATAACTAGTCATTCTGATACCCATTGCGATTGGCTGTCTTCAACATATGAACACAGACTAACTTTGATCTACGGCAGATGTACACTAATCTCACCGAGAGGTATGCCCCTGCACACCAACCTAATATTGATAGAGAAGGGAAGAGAAAAAGGATAGCTCCTAACTTGGATTGAACGAAACTAGATGTTTTAACGACTGCATTACGGATTTCACATCAAAGTCACTTGGAAGCAAGGAGGAGACCTGTCTCAACCGATGTGCCGCAAAGTTTTTGAACAGCACAGATAGGGTTGGGGTAAGATTTGCTGAATTGTATGTAACCCATTTAGATCCCGGATGAGAGGCAAATACGAGCCTGAGGACTAGCGGGCAGTGCCGGATGGAGTGAGGATCTAGGAACGTGCTTGGGCTAATTGGAGTCGCTGTGTAGGAATGCAACCCCTGGTGCCTTTACGCCGAAGTAAGGCACATTCAGCCATGGTTTTATCGAAGATATCTTTGGTTGGAATAAAATTTAGAGCTATATATACAATCATACGTCATTGAGCGTACTTTGAGAGGCGGGTACAAAGGTCACGAGTCATCATCAACTGTACATTATGAGGCCAATAATATCTCTACTGCAAACCATCGTGCATTTCTAACCTACAAATTCACCGGAGGGATTGATAAATTTTGAACAGTGGCTTCATATTTGCATGGTGAGCTCTCTCCACGAGAGATCGCATGCCTTTTGTTTTGTGACAACGTATTTCGGGGTTTTTTTTTTTTACCCGATTAAGAAAAAAATAACCCAGCACTCATATGCGGTCTCATCAGGGCCTACGACGAGCGAGCCAGAACTCCCGACCGAATTATTTTTTTGTGGCCACAAAACATTCGAAAAACAATGAATTCAATCTGTTGCGCTAGTGGAAAAAATAAAACAATGAAGATAAAGTAAGCTATATCATCACTCACGCCAGCCACTTACTAGGTAAGGATCGGCCATATAGTAAAGATCGATGCAACAGTTATGGGTCCATCCATTACAAAGAACGAAGTCTTCACAATATGGTTCTGTATTATAAAACGGCAATGCCTATAGGGTAATTGCAGTCGCTGAATTCGATTATCAGGTTGACAGCTCTCTCAGTGTGGCCCTGAACTCGCTATAGCACTCACAACCTCAGCAGCACCTGCAATGCCTCTGCTACGGTAGAGCTCCCAGCCCATGACCACTCTCCATCATATATGGCTGTTCACAATATGGATAGACTCCTTATGGGGCTCTTATATTAATGTCATAAGCATAGAGCCTAAGCCACTTTCATGGATTTGTTAGATGTATTTCAAAGAGTCAAAAATAATAGTACACATGCTTAAGCAGCTTCCTTGGAATGGGTATTTGCTGTATTGTAAGAGCTTCAACTTTGCTATTTTCATACAATAATGACCTTGAGGCCCTTTAAGTATATCTTTGCATGTTTTCGGAGGCCTTAGCAGCCCCAACAGTCTAGCACCTATATGGGAGCCCCCCCAGCTTCCGTAATTCCAGCCCATACAATTCAACCTTTTTTATAGCCAATATGTGCTTGATTGGGAGCTTAAGGTACCTTCCATAGATTTCACAGTATTTGTTTGCAAGGATTGGTCAGGTAACCCTACTTTGACCCCTCCCTCCCCCAAAAAAACTCGCCAAAAGCCCCTCCTGTCGAGATTGACCAAGGTGATCTATAAGCATAGTTAAGCATAGTCAGGGCTAGCTTTAAGTATAGTTAAATGGGCCTTAAGCATGGTATAGCTACCCAAATTTAATTGCTTTTAGAAGCTTGAGCTAAGCCAACTAAAAAATGGGGAAGTATGAAGAAGGGTTTTGATAGGAAAGGAAGGGATCGAAGAAGTGGGTACACCTATAACGCTAGAGACCGCACTTGCGGAACTTTCAAAAGGCATCCTAAGCCCTCAATCAAGCCCATATTGGCCATAAGAAAGGTTGAATTGCATGGGCTGGAATTACGGAAGCTAGGGGGGCTCCCATATAGGTTCGCCAAAGAGCTAGACTGTTGGGGCTGCTAAGGCCTCCGAAAACATGCGAAGATATACTTAAAGGGCCTCAAGGTCGTTATTGTATGAAAATAGCAAAGTTGAAGCACGTACAATACAGCAAATACCCATTCCGAGGAAGCTGCTTAAGCATGTACTATTATTTTTGACTTTTTGAAATACATCTAACAAGTCCATGAAAGTGGCTTAGGCTCTATGCTTATGACAGTTATATAAGAGCCCCATAAGGGGTCTATCCATATTGTGAACAGCCATATATGATGGAGAGTGGTCATGGGCTGGGAGCTCTACCGTAGCAGAGGCATTGCAGGTGCTGAGGTTGTGAGTGCTATAGCGAGTTCAGGGCCACACTGAGAGAGCTGTCGACCTGATAATCGAATTCAGCGACTGCAATTACCCTATAGGCATTGCCATTTTATAATACAGAATACAAACCCTCCCGCCACAAAGCAATTTTATGTGTTCGGTATATAATTGACTTCATTCTCATTGCACAATACTAGGTCCACACTTCGAGAACAATCCAATGAATGAAGGATTACCTAGAAGACTTCCATAAATACAAGGAAGTCTTTCTTTGCTTTCGAGCAATGAAGTCCTCTAAGACGGCTACCAAGCAAGCATCGAAAGACCTAAACGCAGAACATAATGGACTGCTGTCGTCGGATGAAATACATCCCAGGGAGAAGCTGGGCAGAAGCAAAGCAGTGGAGATTCTCCAAAGGTAAAGCTTGACTGAACCAATCTTTGAACTTGGTTAACTTTCTAGATGGACTTGTCAATTGAGGGCAGGGTCTTCCGCATGGAGGACCACTTCACTAAGGCTGGGAGGCCGTTATTAGTATTAACAATTTCTGCAAGGATATTGGGGTGATCAAAGGAGATATTAATACTTTGAAGTCGCAGATGGGGATTTTACTTACAGCAATCGTGGGTGGTGGTGAGTGCTTCAGAAATACTTCGTGTTTGCCTAGTCTGGTTGGTGTTTAGTCGCTAAACTTATCTTTTCAGGTCCTTGGATTTTTCGTTAAAGACAAGTTGTTCGAGGGACCAAAGGAACCGGGGCAACCAAGCCAACCAGTCCAACACAATTACCCTGTTAACGGTCAGCAGCCTGAGCTTGCGAAGTTAGTCGAGGAAGCCTGTACCAAGGCATTTAAAGCCATGAAAAATACACAAGAAAGGAATCCAACATGGCTATAGGATTTTGTTTGTTTTATTATTCATACATGGAATACGGTGGCCCAATGCTTTTTTTCGGCGGCGTTTGCGTATACAGATGACTCGGGAGATAAATTCAATAGGAATTAGAGTCAACAGGAGTTTTAATTGTTATTTATTATTTCGGAGGAGGATTATTATTATAATGGGAAGGGGGCGAGCGAAAAGGTGTTGCCCTTTAGATATGTTGATCTGCTGGGTTTGGTATTTGTTCGCACATCCGTTCCTTTGATGTCCCATACAAACATCGGTCAGCAGCTCTTCGCACTTATAGAATGTGAATTCGTTGATATCAAGGGACCTAAAGTTGTCTTCATTTGGCATTCTGTTATGCACCATTCACGCCACACGCCCAAAAAGGGTACGCTTTTTACAAGTACAAAATTTGTATGGTGCGCCACTATGGAAGTAGAGTATTAACTGAGCACGGGGCGTACGGAACATGTACATACACCTATATCGCCACCGCCTACATGTTTATGTACCCGGTTATCGCTTAGAGGCTTGGGGACTGAAGAGATGGGGATGGACTAGTCTGGCTTGGGGATGGACAGGGCTGGAAACGACATGCATGCGATCATTGAAACTAATTATAAAAAAGCAATTCGCATGCAATATATATCTGCATATATCTGCATATATCGGAAAAGCAAACATTACAGTACAGCTAACTGACATAAACACATGCGGCTCTGTGCATTACGTACATTTCCCGTCCAAACTCACCACTCTCAGATATCAATCCCGACCTTAGTACAATAACCAGACGTGAATCAATAATCAAAAGAATGTCTGACAACAAGATGGATATTGAACTCACCAATGTCGACCCAGCTGCAGCAGCGAACGCTAGTGTCGTTGACCCTGAGATCTTTGAAAGCGTACAGAAGCAGATTGATGAGGATTCCCAGTTGAGAGATGTATGTCTTCTATCATACCCCAGCTGGATAAGGTTGGGTCAATGGGCGGTTTATGAGGAGGGCGAGAGAGCTAATGAGAAGAGGATGGGGTAGGAATTGAAAGGGTATTTGAAGTCGATAGATAGGCAGGGTAGGCTATGCATTTGGAGAATATTGGAGGTGCATTTGAGGCTAATATAGATGTGTGTTATGGACAGCTCGACAGATTAGTTCTATACTTTCCCGGGCACATTCAGTCCCTTCTTCAGCCCGTAAGTAGGAAATATGAGCTGCTTGGGCTGTAGACAATCGGCTGATGAAGATGAATGGGTGCGCAGTGCCTCAACTCGTTGCTTCCACTCAGTCAATTTTTGCGGAGCAAAAGGTTACGATTGGGCAGTTGGCAGAGGCAGCGAGCAAGTATCCGTATTACAAGTACAACTACATTTGGTCAAGGGATATCCAGAATGCTGTATGGCACTCCCGGTACTGGTCTGAGAGGGAACGATATGCGGAATGGTGAGTGGACAAGGCTGATCTCTTAGAGTAGGTATTTGCAGTGATCTTTGCAAGGTGGCTAGTAGGCAAGGATGGGAAACAAGGGGAATTGATGACCATTGAGCAAGTGGGCGAAACTTTAGGAAGTAAGACTTTCCATCACCACATCCCGAATTTCAGAAGTTTTAAGGTATAGAGACACTAAACAGTTATAATCAATCAACAGTTCCCGTGAACATCAAAGATCGTGACACCTTCCATCTCACAATCGAAGAGTACCTCCAATCCATAATTACCCTAATCGAAGAGCTTTCCCGACTGGCAGTCAACTCGGTCACTCTCGGAGACTACGAGTGCCCAATGCTCATCAGCAGATTTGTGAAGGACTTGCATTCAGCGTTCCAGGTGCTCAATTTGAAGAATGATATCATGAGGAGACGGAGCGATGGGATCAAGTATAATGTTAAGAAGATAGAGGATGTGGTATATGATTTGAGTTTGAGGAATCTGGTGCCGCGTAAGGAGGTAGGAATGGAAGGTGAGGCCGAGAAATCATGAAAGGTGTGGTTGGCTGAAGGACTGGAGGTGCCGTGGTGAAAGACAAAACACTCATTCTCCATGTTTGAATTTCCTATATCAGTTGGATTTGCGGAGCCCTCCAAAAAGTACGGGAAATGTAAAGAATTATGGTTAATCAGTTTTTGCAATTACATTTATAATTCTAGAGAGAAAGAAAATAAACGAATCCCTTATTCCTTGTATCACGTCAATGCCTCGGCTAATTATCGTAGTCGTAACTCTCTTGGCACAAAATTCCCCAGACATTTTGATATGTGAAATGTTAAATCGCAAGCTGTCCTTTCAATTTATGGAAGCGATGCATTTCTAACGGGGATTTACGAACCACCATCAACAACAAAGAAAACCGGCATTTAGCCATCCTACGGGACGAGGTTGAAATTAGGGGATCTAAGGATTTGGGTTAAAGAGAAATCCATCAATTGAGGACAGGCTAGAGAGAAGGCCGATCGGTACGCAGCAGCAGTCATCAATTCGGACTGTACACAAATTCAACCGCTCTCCAAGTTACACTCCCAGTAGCATACAGATTGATTTGGGATCCTCAGTCTATAGCCTCTCACCATGGACGTTTTTGACGAGAAAGACTTTGGGGAAAAGAGTGGTAGCTTCTCCGCAACTGTCAAGACTTTCGACGCCTTCCGTATGTCAACTATTCCTTCCCAAGCCACAGCTCCGCTCCCTCACTAACTTCCCATAGCCAAAACCCGCCCGAGCTATGCCATCCGAACGTCCCGCGGTGGTGCTATGACCCTCCTCGTTTCCATCGCTTGCATACTACTGGTCTGGGCCGAATTCGGTGTCTACCTCGATGGGATCCAGGAGCAGCACTTCACAGTCGACAATACCGTGGGAAAACACCTACAGATCAATGTCGACATCACAGTTGCCATGTCTTGCGATAACCTTGATGTGAACGTGCAAGATGCTGTCGGAGACCGGATTCTTGCTGGGGAGGTTCTGAGGAAGGAGACAACGAGATGGTATCCCAAGGGCATGCATAAGCTCGCGAGGGATAGGACTGAGGGAAGTGACGATTTATATGATGTTCTTGGGAAGGGAAGTAGAGGTGGGTGGAGGCCGACGTCGATGTGGAAGGGGAAGGGTGAGGAAGGGTGTAGGATATTTGGAAGCATGGAGGTGAATAAGGTGCAAGGTGACTTTCATATTACGGCGAAGGGGCATGGATATTGGGATGCAGGGAATCATGTTGATCATAACGGTAAGCCTTGGACCCTCTACAGAAGGCGTAGAAGTAACTAAACTAACTGCGTCATTACCATAGCATTCAACTTCTCCCACTATGTCAACGAGCTTTCTTTCGGTGAATTCTATCCTAAACTCATCAACCCAATGGACGGCGTCGTCGCTGTCACCAAGGAGCACTTTTTCAAATACCAGTACTTCCTCTCTCTCGTGCCAACCCACTACCACAGCACCAATTCCCTCCGCACTCTTTCCACGAACCAGTATGCTGTAACAGAGCAGTCCCAAGAAGTCCCATATATGGGTATTCCGGGGATATTCTTCAAATTCGACATTGAACCAGTGAGTCTGTCTATTACAGATTCTAGGACACCGCTTTTGAGCTTTATAGTACGAATGATAAATATTTTCGGGGGCGTTATGGTCAGTGGAGGATGGATTTATAGCCTGTGGGAGGCAGTGATGGGAGGGGTAATGGGGAGGGTGAGGAGTGGGTCGAGGAGGGGTGCGGGAATGATTGGTGTTCCTAGAGGGAGTTTCGAAGAATAGGAACTTGTGCGCCATTGTTCGAATGGGTGGTTTTTTTTATATTATTATTATGATGGGTATATCTCTGTTTGTTTTAGAGTATGTTTTTCCTTGGTGACTTTGCAATTTCTTTGTTTGGTTCTCTGTGGTAACTGGCTAGGCTAAAATGAGATTAGACCAACCAAATTGGGAGATTGGAGTTCATTGTTTTTTGGGGGCTCATCAAGGCGGCAAATATAGTATAGTGATGATGGTGATAATTGTATGGTCACTGTTTACAGATTTCCACGTCGCATGCTCATAGGCTTTTCCTTGAAGACTACGTGAATGAAGATCTGGTTGGGAACCATGACGGAAATATTTTACCCTCAACCTTCAATATATTGAACTTTCCCAATTAGGAAATTGAACATCCAAGGTTGCTTTCCTGTGGCAACCCATCTCCACCCTCGCCCTCTCCTTCCTCGCAAATCTCTTCATCCACCAGTGTGCTGTGCCAACCAGAATCTTCATCTCACATAGCAGCTGGATACCGTGGTAAATCAGGATTATCGGACAAACTCAACCCTGCAAATGAATAGCGCCGAAAAGAACTGCAGCATGGTGAGGAAGAAGATATGCCGTGATACTATAGGCTGTGATGGCGTACCCGCTATTCATACCTTCCCGAAGGAGCTCTCTATTTTACTTCCGAAATACCAGAGTGGAACATCTCTACCTGTGCTATGGACGATTGGGACAGAGGGAAGATGCATGGCTCTGCCTGTTACCCTGAATCAGAAGATCCCTTCTGTAAGTATATTACAGTGCTTTTTACTCCGTTCTACCAAGTGGCCTCGACTATCATAGCATAGCAGAAATTAATCAATAGCACGGCTTTGAGTCGGGGATAATTCACCGGTTCACCACTGAATACCATTTCACTAATGCGCAGTTCGCAGTCGAAGTCGCAATTGCGCGTACCTAATTAAGGTCCTGCGAATATCCTTCATTTACTCAAATTTCAACAACTAAGCAGCCAAATAACCAAAAAAGAAGAAAAAAAGGTGATATGGAATTCGTAACTTAAAACGAAAAAAGAAAAAAAAAAAAACGGATCCTAGGATACCCAAACAACCTGCTAAATATGACAAAAAAGAAAAAAAAAAAGTCCGGGAATATCGCTATGGCTTAGGATGTACCATACTACGCCGCATGCATCAACAAAAAACCTAAATAACCAAATGACCAACCATGAAGGGGGAAGAAGAGAAAAGAGAATGCTAAAAAGATAAAGAAGATGATGAGAAAAATAGGTGACAAACCGCTACATAACCACACAGCACGCCGCAAACTTCTTAAAGAACGCTTTCTTCGCCACGCCCACCCCCTCATTCACCAGATCAGTATGGTGTCCTTGCTGCTGCTGCTGGTGATGATATTGCGACTGCCCGGCACTACTTCCAAACCAACCCCCAGAGCTTCCTTGCAGTCCATGTAACGCCGCCCCAGATGCCCCAGAAAACACGTGCTGCGGCTGTTGCGATTGCCCTGCATAAGCATCATATCCCCTCTGAACATAAGGAGGGTAAGGGTGATTACCGGCCGGCACCTCCCCAGCCTGCTGCTGCAGTTCGCCATCAAGGGGCACTAAGGAGATGTACATCCTCCCTGCGTTCTGCTCGGTGGAAAATTGAAGATGCAGATCGCGGCACAGCTCTTCAACTGCGGGCTTGATCTTTTGGATCCTGCCATCAGAGTGGTTCCCTTTGCCAACAATACTACGGACCGGAACCGTCAAATTAGCACAACATAGGGTGAAGGGTTGGGTTGAATCATATTCGATTCGTGATTGATCTAGAATCAATAACTCACACATGCAGCCCTCTCCCACCTCTTCCTTGCTCCGCACGGATCCTCTTTTCCAAAATCTCCTTCGCCTCCAGCACATAGAGCCCATGGAGATCAATCTCATCTCCCGCTATGCTAACATTATTTACACGGAAGATGTAGTCCTTAGCCTGGCGGTGGTAGTCGTCACCGATGTGGTCGTGCTCTTTACCCTCGACGCTGAGCTCTTTGGCGAGCGCCTTCTTCCCAGATGCGTACGCCGCGCGCGAACGGTCGAAGCACGAATTGCGCTTCGCATGCGCGGAGTGTGCCAGCGCCCGGAGTCGGTCGTATTCAGCTTCGTCGGTGGAGTTGGGTAGGCGGAATGCTGGTAGGGGTTAATACATGGGGAGAGGGTGGGGGGAGGGATGGAGGTAGGTAGGTAGGTACGTACTTCCGGTAGTGGGACCGCGGCGGCTGGTGAGTGGGGCGGCCATTTGGGTGTGCGGTTATCGTTTGATGCTTCTCGTTCGTTATAGAGGACTGTTCCGTTGGAAGTTCGATTGTGGGCAGCGTGTTCTGTGGTGAATCAATCGGCAATCAGCCGCAGAGCCTCATTGTAAAACGGGTGGGACCTTGTCCAAGTTGGCATCTTGATGTTCTTTTTTTTTCGTGACATTTTTTCTTTTTTCCCACTGTTAAGCTGTAGGTTAGTATGTACGAAGTTACATACTGCGAAACAAAACAACAGGCAAATTAAACGTTTGCACGGGACTTCTATTAGTCAGTGGAGTGAGCCTCGTCCCGATCTCGTCTCAATTGCAACCTAACAACAACTTAAGCATATATGTAAGTGTGAATAAGCTGTGTATGTAAGAAGTAGGTATGTACCTACCTACGTTGGTTTGTTTACTTTAACTTTATTTTGTTGAAACCCCTGTCTAGGCAGGGGTAAATAGATAATCTGATATATATGACCTTCCCCCCCATAAAAGAAGAAGCAGCTCACTCCCAATGTTATGTTATGAAGTTACTGTACGTACATCTAGATATCTTCTCCTCTTTTTTTCTTTTTCTTTTCCTAATTGGCCTAAGATAGCCCCAGCCTCAATCATGGTGGTTACTTGAAAGGCAACTCTAGCAGTACTATTGTACTGGTACCTAATATGGACCGATCGGGAAAAATATATGACACACATATTTGAAGCTGGATGCAGGAACAGGGTGTCAGATAGTACAAGACGTTGGAAAAAATATATATATATATATCCCGAAAGAGCTTCCGTCGATAACCCTCACACGGTCTTTCACCACAGACTATTACCCGGTACCCCGTTTCCAGTCACCCTTGTTGACGCTCACTCATACCGCTACTTTCAGCCACCCTCCTCCCCACTCTCCGTCTCTAGTGCTTCCTTCATCACATGCCTCCATGACAGCACTAGCATGAGTTGACTTTATCTCCCTCGGTAAGTGTCTCCTCCAATACTAGATTCCCGAGTTGTACGCCAGTGGCCCATGACAATATCAGTAATAAGCCGCCCTGCTTATACATCACTTATAGTAATCTAAACGATATTACAACGCTTCGAATCTGTAATAGATTAACATAAAGGAAGACTGGAGCTCGGCTGCCGCCATAGGATATACTAAGAAGTAAAATGTTTTTTTCTATTTCGAGCCGGAGTTGTAATGTGGTTGACATTGTTGACATCGCCAGGCCCCAAAAATATGGGATTCCGCTCCCACGCAGTCCAGGCTATTTCTGCAAGTGGAGCTCTCTTATCACTACTTATGTAGATATCTATGCCATATCTCCAATTTGAATTATGGCAGACCCTTGTTTCAAGTAGGTGGCGATGGTATGTATATTGGTAAGCCTTTGTATATTCACTTCATATAACTCAGAATTTGACGGTGAGCTTGCTCGTTGTTGGGATTGATACAATTAGAATTTTTCCCAAAAGTTGAAAATTGAACTCTCGGCAATCTCAGAAGTTTAGACTTGTCTCGAAACGTGAGGTTTGCTTTTGCCCCCCCCCCCCCAATGAGATAACTTTTTCACTTGAGCATAAATGTCAAGTGAAATATTCCCCAACGAATCTATAGCTACATCTATTTTTGGTTGTCTTGCACACAAGCATTTTGGGCTGGGAAATCGGCACGTCATCTGATTGGAATTAGCGGTGATCTGCACAAGAACGGTTCCTAGATCTAACTTTTTGTTTCTTTTTCTGACCGGATATTGCCTGTGCAATTAATCTAGGAATGGTAATATTCATTAATTAATTGATCGGAGGAACTACTGCTTGTCCACAACCCTGATAGTCCCATATAGTGCATTGTTATCTAATATTGTAATAAGATAGATTCACTGCAATATTAGCCCGAGGCATTATTATCATCAACCGCCTGCCACTTGAAACTTTGGTAACTACAAATTTTGAAACATTCTCGTGTGAGGTTTTTTTCTCTTTTTTCTACTTAGGAATCAATGGCGCTCCTTCAGCATCCAATTGCGATACGGTCGACGGTTGAAATTTGCGAAAGCTTGTTCCCACGTGGGTGAATGGTCGGGGCTCATCATAGATACGAATGCCATGGTCGGCAAACTCTGTACCGAGTACGCATCACCATGGCGAACCATCACTTGGGTATCGGCAGTGTGCAGTCAAATTACATGGAGATTGCAGTGCAGCTAACGGCGAGAATTTCGGAGGTACTGCAAGCTATCGCTAAAGGATGGGCGTTGCCGAAACGGGTAGTGGCAGACGTTGCGGGCTGGGATGGTATCGCGGCAGCTCGGAGCGTGGGTGATCGTTTTGTTCGAGAAGGGCAGAGATTTCGGTTTGTTAGTGATGGCCGGTGTTGTGTCGTCCCGCCCAGCGTCTGTGCTCGCAGCCAGCAAACACCAGACTCGCACAAGCAAAGGAGAGGGCGAAGGCTAGGAGACGGGCCTGGTGGAAAGGATGAGCAACCATGGCCAAGTTCAGGGCCTAGAACACTCTGCGGGAAATAGCTTTGGAATATGGCGTGGGGGAGGCGTCTGAGGCGCTGGGCTTGGTGTGGGATTCTAAGGTTTCTAGTCACGGACACATTTATTCCTGAAGATTTGTTCCGTTAGAGTTGGGAGGGGACGACCCGGTAGCGAAAGCCTCTTCGGCTGACTTGCCCCGCTAGCACCGTCACGTTGTGCATATGAATATGAGTGTCCCTTCCGCCGACCCGGAGGGCAAATTTAAACGGCCATCGTGGGAGCAGAAGTGAAGAGCTCGACGGGATCCTCACCCAGAAGAGATCAGACAGCGGACGGCCTCGACTTTTGCACGCCCGTGCAACAATCGGACACTACCTACTGTGGAAAGGATACTCAAGCGGGCACTCACTAGCCGAGCACAGTACGCAAGCTCTCCGCTCGATATAGTTGAGAGGAAACCTGTACTCAACTATCCAGCTTCTTCAACTACCTCTTCCCCGTCTTTTGGGAGCAGATATCTTTTTCGATAATTGTATAATATTTTAGAGATGGCCGATCTTGGGGCTTCATTACAGCATAATGCTATAGTTTCACAGCACAGCCAGGACGACAACATCGAGCTGATGGCAACACCAGACGCCCACCTGGGCCCTCTTCCATCTTCACCTACAGCTGCCAGGCGGCCTCCTCCCTCCCCCCCTGCGAGAACTAGCTTGAGGGTGAACACCGTGGGCTCACCGTCTACACCTGGCACACACGAGGGTCAATCTAGTGGCCCCTTACATGGACGGAGAGTTAGGTTCAATCCCGAGGTTCGCCGAAGTACTGACTTGGAGCACCCTCCTGTCAACCCTTCAATCTTAATATCACCCTTCAAGACCCCCCCAATAGCCGTCACTCCTCCCAATGGAGACTCCGAATCGAGTGGGTCGTATTTTGACCCTCACCATGGGCAAGGGGCACTGGATGAGGAAGACGACATCAGCATGCCCTTGCCTTCACCATTGCCTAGGACTAAGTGCCGATCCTCAAGGCAGATCACGTTTGAGGAAGAAGTGCGTGCTGCACTGGAAAGAATGCCAGGAGAGAAGTTCGAGGGGATGACACCTCTAGGCAGAAAGAACTTGATGACTATGTTGGGGAGCTATTCTGCTCCAGTATC
Source organism: Terfezia claveryi (assembly GCA_015179025.1). Taxonomy (NCBI): domain Eukaryota; kingdom Fungi; phylum Ascomycota; class Pezizomycetes; order Pezizales; family Pezizaceae; genus Terfezia; species Terfezia claveryi. The sequence goes on from WHUX01000063.1 coordinate 123,909, forward strand.
TGCACAAACATCACCCGTATCGACGCCGAGGGCTTCTTTCGAAGCAGGGCTGAGAGACGAAGTTACTCACCAACCGAGTAGAGTAGTTGATACAGCACTGCGGGACTTGGAAAAGGGCACTCCTATCGAGGGGCCAATTCCTGATGCCGGCAAGGAAGACCGAACACGGCCAACGGCGACTACCGAGGCCCATAAGCTAGTCAGAGCTCATACGCAGAGATCTCATGCATTTCGTTGGGAACGTAAGAAACCTGCCAAGGACTTGGAGTCAGGGGCCTCGACACCAGCAGAAGGAGAAACTGGCCCTACTCACGAGCAAATAAGGGCTGGTGTTTTGAGCAGTCTGCTCAAACTGTACAATCATCAGAACCCTGTGCCTAATGGCCGAAGCTCTTCTGCTCCAGGTTCACCCACCGTGTCTGGAAGGTCAACGCCCAAGTGGTACAATAAAAGTGCGAACAATTCAGTAACTTCCTTGCTGGGCTTGGGACTGATGGGTTCCAGTCAAACCTTGATGGCTGCTGGTACGCCTAGTAGTTCAAGGGCAGGAAGTCCAACTGGTTTTCGGGCGCCAAAACACAAGAAACGGAACAGTGGTGGGCTATCGGGTATGCTCAACAAAATGAAGTATCCTCTAAAGTCAAACATTGCAGATGAAATCCGGATCACCATACATATTGCCAAGCTCCTCCAAAGGCAAAAATATGTCTTGAAGCTGTGTAGAGCATTAATGCTATACGGAGTAAGTAATTTCCGTGTACTCTAAATACTTGGCAGACCCTAACTTTCTGATAGGCTCCAACACATCGTCTCGAGGAGTATGTCAAGATGACTTGTGCTGTCTTGGAGATTGACGCTCAGTGTTTATATATTCCGGGTTGCATGGTTATCTCTTTCGATGACCCTTCGACACATACCTCCGATATGCGTATTGTCCGGGCCAACCAGGGTTGTGACCTTAGCAAATTGCATGACACGCATTTGGTATATAAGACAGTTGTTCACGACCTAATAGGTGTGGAGGAGGGGACAAGCCAGCTGGATGATATCATGAAAAGACCACCGAAGCATCCTGCCTGGGCATTGGTTTTCGTCTATGGTCTCGCGAGTGCTTTAGTCGGACCATTTGCTTTCCAGGCACGACCAATTGATATGCCAATCTGTTTTCTCTTGGGCTGCATACTTGGTGTATTGCAGCTGATTGTGGCGCCAAAATCGGATCTTTACACGAACGTTCTTGAGATCTCAGCAACAATTATTATGAGCTTCCTCGCGAGAATGTTTGGATCTATCCGAAATGGCGAGTTATTCTGCTTCTCTGCACTGGCACAATCATCCATTGCGCTAATATTACCGGGGTATATAATATGTGAGTTACCCTGAACTCGATGGCATCTGGCCGCAAATTTCTAACATCTTTGGACAGTGTGTGGATCGCTTGAACTCCAGTCTAAAAATCTTGTGGCTGGTTCGGTTAGAATGTTTTATGCTATCATCTATTCGCTATTCCTAGGATTCGGTATCACTGTAGGTGCTGCATTGTATGGCGCATTGGATCCAAACGCAACCTCAGCTACAAGCTGCAAGAACCCAATGCCTAGACCTTGGTCATTCTTGTTCGTGCCACTGTTTGCCTTGTGTTTACTTGTGGCAAGTCAGGCCAAATGGAGGCAAGCGCCCGTGATGGTAGCTATAGCCACGGCAGGTTTTACGGTCAACTACTTTTCAGTTGAGAGATTTGCCAGTAACCCGCAGGTTGTGAGTGGCTTGGGTGCTTTGGCTATTGGGATATTAGGCAACCTATACTCCAGGGTCGGCCATGGGTTAGCCTTTGCAGCAATGTTACCAGCGGTGTTTGTACAGGTACCCTCTGGATTGGCAGCTCAAGGATCGATTGTGGCGGGTATTGAGAATGCGGATGCATTAGCGAAGAACTACACTTGGCACTCACAGGATGCAATTAACTCTACGGTTTTGAATTTGGGGTTCTCCATGATTCAGATTTCTATCGGATTAACGGTGGGGTTGTTTGCTACGGTGCTGCTGCTTTATCCTTTCGGAAAGAAGAGATCCGGATTGTTCACCTTCTAAAAAAACCATTGTCTTTTTCCATCAGCTCGATGATTTCAGTACTCGCACCTTTGATTGATCAATCGTTGAACTTATGATACCTTTTTTCTGTTTCTTCATCACGACTCGTTATTAGGGTCTGCATATTGTTTTCCTTTTCCTTCTTGATTAAGTAAGTCTCTTTCGAATGGTTTGGGGCGGTTATTCATGGTTGGTATTAGAGCTGATGGCCAGTATATATATTCCATCATCTATTTTTTTTGTAATTCCTCTCCCTTTGTTTCCTTTTGGGCCCACAACTGGGTTTATCCCCTTTCAAGACGGAGTTTCCTTAAATCACATTGTGGCACGGATGGGCTTCAGTAGTTCTACACTTTTGGGACTGTCTGGTTCTAGGGTTTTTGTCTTATAGATCGCTGGTTCAAGTTGGATGGTCGGAGTACTTTATCGTATCTGGTATACGTTGTGTCTAAGGAAAGAGAAGAGGGTCGTATATAATCATGAAAATGATTCCGTACGAGATGCACAAAGTTGGATGATTATATTTTTTTGATTATGTGATTTGATTCGAGAAGAGTTACCCTGAACTAATCATATGCCCCACCTCTATGTAAACTCCCCCCATAGCCCATAGACCACCCAAGGCCCACCCCAAATGGCATACATACTTCTCTCCCATATCCCAGCAATTCTCCCATACCCCAGCAATACTGAAATCCCTGTGACCTTTTCCTCACAACCGGGTGCGTATCGAGGTTTGCTGAGAGAGCGTGAGGAATGCGGGGGGGCTAGAGATGCGGAGATATTGCGGGAGAGGTGACTCTTGGATAGGGTTGTGCTTGGGTGGATAGTGGATGGGTTGAAGGGTTGAGGGGAGCAGAGGGGATGGCGGTGGGGTGAATGGAGGGGAGTTGACTATGATACAAGAGAAAGTACAAGTGGCGATTGGAAAATCTGGGGGGAAAAAGAAAAGAAAAGAAAAAAATTAAACCGCAATTCTGCCAGCCAAAATTACGAAAGAAACATAACGTAGCGTAACCGGTTACCCTGAAAATGCAGCAATGCAGCACAGACAGAACAGATAAGAAAAAGGGGACTCAAGCCATTGGCAATTCCTTACTTCGTCTGCTTCTCCTTGTGGGCCTTCAAATCCGCGATCCAGAGTGCACCCCTTTTTTTTTTTTTTTTAATAGATTAATTGTTATAGGAAAATTAAATAAAAAAAAAAAAAAAAAAGGGGAATAGATTGCTTGACTTACCCGACAAAATTCGAAAAGTAGAATACGGGCCCTACAACGGGGAGTGCATGGAGTATTCCCGCGGCCAGTCCAAACGCTAGAAAAAAAAGAAAAAAAAAAATCAGCCATTCACCCATCCTTCAAACACCGGGGGGGGGGAAGTTTCAAACGTTACCTTTAACACCTTCCTGTGCGTCTTTCTCCATGCCCACATTCTTCGCATACTCCCCGACATACCCCCACCCCAAATCTTCCGAGTTCATCACCGCGTACACTACGGGCCCGATGACGGGGAGAGACGCTACGGGGATGCTAACCAACTTCTTCACAGTCCACGATATGCCTTTTTCTTTGTGAGTTTTTTTTTCAAGGGACTTTTCCGCGCTTTTTGCTGCAGCGGATGGGTCTTGAACGACTTTTTCTACACTTCCTCCCAAGGCCGTGGCTCCCCCCTTTATGGGCTGGGTTAATCCCCCCCCTGCTGCAGCATCCCCACTTATCATTTCCGGGACTGTATTTTTCAAATCCATCCTCTCCATTAACACCCCCCAACCAACCCTCTTGGCTCCCTGACCAACTCCATACTCAACTACCCTCCCCGCAATCAGCGCTCCCTGGGCCGCCAACCCAACCAGCGCAACCACGTTTCTCAAACATCCATTCCTAGCCAATATACCCAGTGGGCCAAAGTTTCTGCCAATCAAAAACAAAATATTGTCCGTGAGCTTGAATAAGGTCAGAATAAGCAGGGTCGTAACCGTTGTGGTTAGAATAAAGGTTTTGAGAAGGGTCCGGAAGAGGGTAGTCGATTTGAAGTAGGAAGTGGGGATGGCTTGCAGGTGGGTAGTGAGCGTGGAGAGGTGTGTGAGGAGGTGGACGGGGCCGAGGAGAGGGTAGGCTGTTGAGAGTGGCGGGAACGGGTGTTTGTTAGTTTCTGTGGTTGTGAGGCAGGGGAAAAGGGGACTTACCCCAGGCAGACTTTATGGGGTCGGGGGCCATGGGGGAATTCGATATGGGCGCCTGTTGTTGTGCTACAGCTTTTTCAGAGTCGGTAAACTGTTTTTTTGTTTATTTGAGATCCTAGCTTGAATACACTCCAGCCTTATATATATATATACATGTATATCAGAATTTACTTGAAATCTATCGCGCCCCCCCATCTGACTGACGTCACACACAAGTCTACGATGCCTTGCCGCATAACCCGAAACAGGGTCAAACGTACATTAGTCGAAGGACGATCATCAACGTCAATGTCAACGTCAGTTGCATGTGTTAAATCTGTAATTCCGTCATGTAAAATTTTAAGTAACGTAACTGGGGTTGAAATTGTTTAGTTGCTACAGAACAATATATGGGCGGAAGCCGAAGTAAAGTACATACATACATACATACATACTCAAGAGGCTTTGTGTACTATAGAGAATAAATAAGCCAATATACGTGTGAAGCATGGAAATAATATGCAACTGATAGGGAGCAAATCCCAATAGCCCATTCTCGCAGGGAGAGAAAAGCAAACTACGGAGTAGGAAGAGCAGAGAGGAAAGAGGATGCAGTTTACTCAAAGAAACCCACCCACTTCACGTCCCAGGCCACTCATTGATATGCTGCTGACCCTTCCATCGTCACAGAAGCAAAGTGGATTCAGAGCCCCCTCATAGCTGATACAAGGGTAGACGATAGACCGTTCCATGTACGCCACTGTGCCGAAATATATACACCCCAACATGCATACAGCATACATTCTACAATTCCCCTACTGCTTCTCCAACCTTCTCCTCGCATTTCTCGTCTTCGCCCTCAACTTCTTATACTTATGCTTCTTCATCTTCAACGCTCTCTGTCTCTTGACACTAATCGCCATCATATCCCTCTCCCCCTCCTCCATCTCACTAGCCTGCTCGCCAACAACCCCAGCCCTCTCCGCCTCCTCCATCACCCTCTCCTGCCACTGCTTCACATTCTCCCCCTGCCTCTCTCGCACCCGCTGCATATAGGGGGAAGTTATCGGGGCAATTACCTTGCTTCGGGCAGTGAACATCATTATTCCATTTGGATAGATCGTTTGATGGATTGTAATCAACTGTCTTTGTGGGCGGACATTGTCGGTACTTGATTCCGCTGTTCGGGGGACTGGCGGTGGGGGTGGATGGAATGGGAGGTGGGCGTTCATGGTAGTGGGAAAGAATCTCGCCGAAAAGTCGTCTTCGGGGGAGAACCCGGAGCCCCTCTGGGCGCGGGCAACCGAGTTGGCACGGTTGATGGATGTGGCAAGGGATGATTGCCTGAAGGAGCCGGTAGCCCAGTTGTCCCGGATGCTGCTCATGAGGGAATCCAAGTCGCCCATGATTGTGCGTTCAATGGGTTTTGAAGGCCTTTGTTGTGGGTGGTAGGTTGTGAAGGTTGATGGGGAAGGGGTGCCGGGGGAGGAAGTGGTTGTGGTGGGGGTGGTAGTGAGAGGTATAAGGGTAGAGCTAGCGTTCGCCTCTTGGCTGAGGGATATGGGATCGAAAATGGAGCTGAAGGCGGTGGCGGAGTGCACTTGTGGGATAGCATGTTGGATTGAAAGAGGGCGGTGGAGGGCGAAGAAAGAGGAGGCGGCTACTTCTGATGTGCTCATGTCGATCAGCACCTTACCAGTTATTGCATATTTAATCTACTCTTTCCGATCTCACTTGATCTTGCATCCCAAGAACCCACCAACCTCTGAAAGTACGAACAGGCAGGGATAAAAACATACCAGAAGGATGCAGATGCTCCGTGTTCGGTACTGCCGGTAGCTTCCCCCCCGCTCCATCATTTCCCCACGACTCCCCCTCCACTCCACTCGAAAACCCCGTCTTTCTCTTCGCTGGTGAGGATGACGGTACAGCTACACCCCCACCCCGACTCGCCTGTCCGCTAGAGGACGAGTACATGCGGGCGTTGCATGCTCTTTGGGCTGCAGCGAAAATCCGGCGTGCAAGCATAGTAGTATATTCCAGTTCTTGTTGTGATGATGATAAGTTAAAGAGCGAGCGAAAACCCGGTGGTTGGGGTTGTTGATACCTAGGTCCAAGGGGGTGTTGGGGCCTAGAGGTTGGTTGATTGAATAAGGATCTCTGCGCCAAGACGATGTGAGAGGTCACGTGGTTTGGCGGCCCTTCTTGTTTGCCCTGCGGCAGGTGGGCACGGCCAGAGAGATACATATGTATCCCATGGTATGGTTGTCCATCCACTGTAGAGTATGCTTGCTTGCAAGGCCCTGCGCCTGTGGACTGTTGGGCTTATGCATGGGTAACCCGACTATCTGCATGCATATGGATTATGCATGGAACCCTCAACTGTGAACTCTACGTGATGTACAGTACCTATAAGTACTCCGTACTTACGTATCCAAGGCTAGGACTGTACTGGGTATAGAAACCAGACTAGCAAGGAAAGTGGTAGCGATCGTTTCCAAATCAGGGTGATTACATCGTTCGTCAACCTCAGTTCCAGTACCTTGTGTGATCAAGAAACCGAGAGTACACCGTTACGGATGGAACCGCCAGGCAATCTGGACTTATACGTGGATGCGAACGGATTGGGAGCCGCAGAAGAGCTGGCGGACATCCGACGGAAAATACCCAACCCATCACCTTCGAATGCCCAAGGTTCGGGGCACAGTTAGACAGGGCGGAGTGGATAAAAAGGGACGAGGCAGAGGAGACGTTACTGATCCCGATGAAGCCTTTTTCTCCTTACTTATATGCCGTATTAAATTCGCAAGTAAGAATACTGTCTTATTTACAAACGGGCGTTCGGAGGGGCCTTGAATTCACTGTCTTATAAAAGGCTTTCGGGAAAGACGCCGAGAGTGGCATAATTACTAGTTGAAATAAGGACGGTTTGCCATATTAGTATTTTCCACGCAAGTATTCTACAATGACTCTCTCTGCTCAGAGGCCCATGTATGCGTGATGAGTATTTAAACAAACGAAAACTTTGGATGAGATTCTGCCCATGGGATGCTCGTGAAGGTCAAGTTGGCTACGGGAAAAGAAAATAAAGATCGATACATGTGCCGGAGTTCGAGTCGGAGCAATACACGTGGAACAAGGGACGTGGAGCAGGGGCTGCGCAGGAATATAAATTCGAAGTACAGTACCGGTATAGGGTGAATTCGGCACAAATGAAAATCTGGAAGAATACAAGTAATCTTTGAGCGGAGTAACAATGGGTAGAGGACGAGCAGAGAGAACTTTTTTCCTCCACATATCATCTACATACCACCATAGAGGGTTCCGCTTGCTAAATTGATGATTATTACGCTATAGGCCTAGTACTACCGCCATGAGGCATTCGAGGACAAGATAGCAGGGTCGCTTGGAGTAAATCTCACAAAGACACCCTGACCCCCTCACTCCTAATCTACTCGTCACCACGATGAATTGTCGCACGCTGCATGAATTGTATTCATAAATCCCATAGGCCACTTGAACTCCATACCTCAATTCAGCCAGGTGTGCAGCTTGCATGCAGCGTGCAACAATTCATCGTAGTAACGAGTAATCAGCAGTAATATTACTTCCATAGGTGTTTATGTTTTGACTGCTCTCCTCCGCTGCGCTCTTCCCACATACCTATCATACGCTAACAACTGCCTGGCCTCTCCCGATAAATCCTCCCTCAAATCTTGCAAATCCATCTCAAACTCATTCAAACCCGCTCCCTCCTCTCTCATTTCAAAGCCCAAGTCGGTTCTTGCAAACGTGATTCTTGCTTCCGATATATTCGGTAGCAGCTCCTAGATGGTGCCATGTTAGCGCATCGACCAGAGACTTATCCAAACAGAAAGGAGGAATACCACTCTTGGTTGTGCAAGCACCATTTTCTTGGCATTAGAGTCGTATCTCCAGACCTCAATAAAGGCAGTCAAGGTACCTGCGTAGCTGGAGACAAGGGAGGGTGAGGATTGGAATCTTTCAAATAGGGCCTCATAGTGCGTGACGGACGAGTCCGTACTATCTGTACTCTCCGCATCCGAAATCGAGTCCATCTCTTCATCGTCTTCTTCTCCGTAGGCGTTATAATTGAACTTGTTTTTAGTAATACACACCAGCACGACACACTTCACCTTCCCCTTCGTCTGCTTCAGCCAATTCTGCGCATCTTGAACCAACCCTCCTGTCATTGGATTATCGTATGCCTGGCCGAACCCCACTTCAATAACTAAATATGGCAAAGCAGCTCCTTTCTTGCGTTCAAACGCCAAATCTGGAACCTTGACACTTGCGTCACAAGATGGCCTGGTGGTAAATCCTTTGAGTGAGATCGGGGGAGGCGGATATCGCGGGTACTGCGGCGGAGTGACTGGCGTTCTGATTGGGAAATCACGTTGGCAGATTCCATGTCATGGAGGAGGTCAGCGAAGTAGTTTTCAGTCCTATCATGGGGACCCTTCGGCATGGGATTGACAATGAGGGTGCTTGGCCAGTGGAATAGAGTGAACCTAATAAGATCATGATTAGCAACAAGATGAGCGGGGATGAGGAAAGGGAATACCGGTAATTTCCTGGGGACAGATATCTGTCGCAAAAGTCCAAGAAGACTGATGGAGTCGCCCCACTAGTGAGAATCAATGGCTTTTCGGTATTGCGCTCTGCAACGGTCTGCGCAAGCACCGAGTTGGCCAGCTCGGCTGGTGATAGGGCTACACGCACAGGGGCTTCAGCAGAAGGAAGTATTGTATCACTTGGGGACGCGGATGGGGTCAGTGATCCAGAGACAACAGAGCCCCCTGACGATAGAGCACTCTGCGGAGAATCGTGAGAATCCCGACAGGGGTCTAGCGTGAGCTGTCGGGAATTGGGAGCTGTACTGGATCCGCAGTGGCATAACGAGGGCACTGTGGGAATGGCAGGTGTAGGTGGTTGATTATACCGGAGACTTGGGAAAGCCACCAGCTCCGTTGTGGTTTTTTTGGACAGGAAGGTAGCCGTTGGGAGTCACCTCAAGATGAGGGGACGCTGGCTCCCAATTGAGGCTTATGACTTTGAGAGAGGAAGGAAGAGGGTGGATTTGCGCAGTGACCAGTAAGGGCTTTTACCTTGTCCGGCATTTCGCACCCCCATACAGTTTTATAGGTGGCAGGTCTTCTACAGTTGTTTCAGGGTTGTTGTTTTGCTCGTTGTTCCGTGAGCGTACCGAGTCTTGTAAGATAAGGGAACCGCCTCATACATAGCCTTAGGCTCCATAGACGTATAGTCTTTTAAAAAAATAAAATAAAAAAAAATAAAAAAATGGTTGATTATGGGACAGGTCCGAGCAGGTACCGCATCTACTGGTGTATAACGATCCTTGTCAGTTTAAAGACATAGGTCGAGCTTATGCAGTAAAGGTGATAAAATAGGTGGATGGTAACAAGCTCACTGAGGTATAATGGTCCCTGTCAGTTAAACTGACAAGGATCGTTGTTCGCCAGTGGATGCGGTAGATGAGTGTAGGTTTACCTACGGAGACGCGGGACAGAAGTCTTTTCCCCTTTCCTATCTGGGAGTTGCATATGCATGTGTATGCATACATGGCATATGCATTAGATTCACACATATCTTCTCAGTTCCACCGGCTCAACCACATCATCAATTGTCTTACTTTCTCACTGTTCAACCTCTCAATTTACTAGATATTTCCAATATCTCAATTGGCCAGATATCAATTCTTCTCCAACCATGGAATTCATTATATATCAGCCCTTCTCCAACCCTCAACCCTTTAACCAACTCTTCTCTACCATCTTAATTTATCAAGTATATATATTACCCTTCTCTGCCCTCTTAAATTCCAATCCACTGAACACATGAAGAATAGAATCCCTTTATCATCGTATCTGCAAAAGAACTCAGGCGGTGTGTTTCCGTTGAGCTGGTTTAGCCTGGTTGGCACAGGCAGTCTGGTTGGCACAACGACCTCTGACAGACTAGAGACAGAGCTGGTTGACAGCATTCACAACCCGAAGGTTACCTAGTTCCTTGCAGTAGTAGTATTTCTAACTCCGCTGTTCTAAACTAAATTCTAGTCCTTTTGATGCATTTTATAATCGTCCCTGTGCTAGGTTCAGGTGTTTAAGCTTTCGATGGGCTCTACAAACAACACATTTAATGCAAGTATGGCAGCCAAAGCTAGGTAAGTAATATAGTAACCTTGTCCGTGTATCCGCAAATAATAAATACATGTTTCCACAGGAAATTTACATGCACCATGACCAAAGAACCAGCGCAAGCGAGCCGCAAGTACTAGAGTTCGGCCGCGGGTGGGAAATAAATTTCCCGAAAAGGCACCAGATGGGGATACTGTTTACACAACCTGTGGGTGTCGAGCCAACTTCCAAATTGGGGAACCAGAAATTCATCTCACTGGGAGCTTTCTCCCTCTCTACCCACCATAGGGGATCAGCTTCATTACACAATGGCTTTTCACATATCTATCGTATCAGTTGCTACATCCAACACGACTATGCCTTCGCCCCCACCGGAATAAGTGGCATGGGGTATACACCATGCTGGTAACAGCCGCCTTCATGCTCTACTCCGATTATCTGATGGACTGGCTAGAAGAGAAAGTATTGTGAGCAGCGTAGAAACTCAACTTGATCCTGACCCCCACTATACCCCCTTCCACTGCTCCACCCGCTCCACCTCTCCACCCACTTCAACCGCTCCAACTCCTCTACCAATTCATCTCAGTCCTCTACCGCCTCCCCCTCCGCCCCCCGTTGATCAACCTCGCAACAATGAACTACAGCTTGAGATCAAGAGGGAGAGGGAAGAGGTCCAGAGGGAGAGGGAAGGAGTCCGGTGGGAGAGGGAAGGAATCCGGTGGGAGAGGGAAGGAATCCGGAGGCAGAGGGAAGTAATGCAGCAACAGAGGGAAGAAATATGGAAAGAGATTAGGGATGAGATAAGTGATCAGGAGGGAGAAATAAGTGTTCTGGAAAAAAAAAGGAAGAGTTCTGGAAAGAGAAGGAAGAGTTCTGGAAAGAGAAGGAAAAGTTCTGGAAAGGGAAGGAAGGGATGAAGGAAGGAATGCAGAAGGAGCGAGAAGAGATCTGGAAAGAGAAGGAAGGAATAAGAAGGGAGATGGAAGATGAGGAGAAAAAAGGAAGAAGGAAGAAATCCGAGGGGAGAGGAAAGAGAACCAGATACAGAGTTGAATGGGTGGAACTTCCGAATGGGAGGGGTATTTGGGTTGGAATGGCAATCCACAGCTAACATATGTACCAGCCTAATGGTTAGGTATCGGCCCACAGGTTAGAACCCACCTACATAGGGGTTAGGAGACATCTTCCTGAATGGCTTAAAGGAACGACTTAGGGGTTAGGTGATGGTTGTGAGGAAAGGATCTCGTGCTGTTATTGATGTTGTTCGATTCATCCCCGGTCTTGTAATTATCAAGCAATTAAGTACATACTATATAGATGCATTCCTCCTCGGGCGAATTATCCCTGCCCGTTGCTGCTCCCTAGGTCCAAATCTCTAACCCTGTCGGTAATTTCAGTTCCAGAACTTGAAGCACCGTATTGATATGTTAAAGGTCATTGGGCCTCTTAGCCTAGATGAGTTTCTTGACCACCCCAGCCGAATCTCCTCCCTTCGGCATCCGAGTCACTACAGACTTGGTAGAAAGGGAGAAAAAGGACTTGACATTATTTAAAGGTGGGGGTTGAGGAGTTGAGGGTGACGAGTAGAGGGGGGGCAATGACGTCAACAATTCGACCTAACTTCTTAAGAGGAACTTCTAGTCTGGTTGGCACAACACCCTCCACAGGAGTCACGAACGCTACAAAAATACCGTATTAACCTGGGTACGAGGCTAGCTTTGAACCTATCTGAACCCCTTATTAGTCTGGTTGGCACGCCCGGAATTGTTCTCTCACTCGTTGCAAACGTTTAAAGTTCAAAACCTCAATTGAATTCTAGTGTCAGTCCCTTTGAGGAGCCATAGTATTCTAACCAGATTGAGACTACATTTTATTTTTTGATCCATCATATCTCGATTTGGGGAAGCTAAATTTAACACCAATATTCAGCATTTCTTTTCTAAATGTTATTTACAGGTATTCAGCTTCAGGCTCAATATGAGTTTCCAAGTAATTTTGCCACATTAGATTTATGGTAATGAAACTAGTCTCGTAGTGCGACTCAAGTTGATGTGCTTGCTAGCTAGAAACAGGCATGACCCAAGGGCAGTGACGGCTTTGCACATCACACAGTGGATGCCCTCGATAAGAACAAGAAACCAATAATAGACCTATTTGTTCTCGGTTTGATGAATCCCAGGAGTTACTCAAGGACAACTAAGATATACATGACAATCTCTCGCACCTGTTAACCTAACAACACCTATATTCGTATGCAACAGGAGGGGTCGTGCAAACCAGACTACCTAATTCCTATGGTGACTGGGGTTCACTCTGTAAAATAAATCTCTACCTAGGATCTCCCGCCGGACATCAGCTGTAGATCCAGAATTTTTATTGCTTTTTCGACCCACCGCGCGAGTTCGCATTCTGAACCAGACCACCTCCACATTTCTCGTCGGCAGACTAGGTATCTGTGGGGCCGGCATGGTTAATCCCAATATCAAACAAAACTACCACACACCCCAGGAACGCATGCTTTTGTGCTTACTCCAACTTTGTAAATATAATCCTGCAAGCATCATGTTCACCTGTACACTCGCTGGTGTATTCCCGCTGTCATGACACCAACTGACCATCAGAGTCAAGGCCTGGAATCTTAATATAACGATGTCGCAATATACAAGTACTTAGTTACACAACCCACCATTGAAGCGGAAAGCGCTTAGCGCGAGGTACATAAATCTTTCAGTAGTGGAACGACAGAAGGATGCAGCTACCTTATGGGGGGTGCATTGACATTCTAGTTTTATCACTTCATCCCCGAAAAGCTGCACGTATCCTAAATACGAGAAAAGTATGTATCTCATTTTCTCTGCAGGTTTCCAGTATATAAACTCCCACATATCCGATTGATTGCATATAGCGATTAAGGGACTGAGGTCTTAGTATATAAATGCAAGCAGCCTTCCGACTGGAAAAAACCTACTCCGCATCTTATTTCATCCCATCAGCTAATCTTATTTGTTTATATTGCATTGTCGATATATTATGCAATATATGTCTTCAAATAATCCCATTCCGCTGCTCACCAACAAACAGAGAAGTCTGGGGTAAGTATCTAGAATCGATGTTGCATAAAGGAATTAACGTAACGGCATGCCAGCCAGTCACACCGCTATTTGAGACTAGTTCTCCAATAGCACAGAAACATCATGATCGCCGCCCCAATGAATACCCCCTGCCTGACAGAAAAAGAACAAGTGTCAAAGTAAAAGCATCGCTTTCCCAAGTTATGTGCAATATCAAATCCCTAAGAGTAAGCCAAAGATCCGAAAGTAAAAGGTAGATAGAAAGATCAAAAAGCTGGAGAAGAGAACCGGGTTGAAAAAAGGAAAGAGAAATAGCTTTTTTGATAGCTCCAGCAAATGTGACTCCGTGCACGGCATATTAATGTGTATCCAATCCCGCGGTTTGTTCGTATGCATTGATGCAAATGTATGATCTGATTGATGTAGGTTCGCAGAAAGTACAATCAATATAGGAGTTGGCATAGACAAACGAACTGTCTCGAATCCGTCATTCGATTCGGTATCAGCCCGACTGCATTTAATTTGCGTGGTTCAAATACGTTTGCCCCTTGATATGCCAAAAATAAGTTTCTCGCACAGTTATGATGTCTATTACAATTATGTCTTACAAAACAAGCGTCTGAAGATTCTTCTGCAGAATCATGTCTTGAACACTATTCATGGTTATTTTGAGCAAGTTGGTATCAGTTGCATTGGTGAGATGCACATATATATCCTGCAATTACATCAATGGTTAGTTCCTGCATTTAGCTGTGAGCGAAACAACTCACTTTCGTGGGATTCCTGTTGAGTCGTCTGAAATTTTCTGCAAAGAAATCAGACGCCTGTTTGAAATTCTTTGGGTCGCCAGTATAATCTGGGAAGTATTTCCTGACTGGAGACAACGGTAACTTTTGCTTAAATAGATCCTCCTTGTTCAAAAAAAGAATAATTGACGTTTGTAGGAACCATTGGGAGTTGCAAATGCTCTCAAACAGCATCAAGGCCTCTTGCATTTGGTTCTGTTGTCGCCGTCAGCCATGTTATAAATCATCCTCCTGCAAGGCATTCTTACAGCATCTTTATCCTCAACTAGACATTGGTCATAGCCACTGATGGCCACTAAGAAAAGTAAAGCCGTAACATTTTCGAAACAATGGATCCACTTCTTCCGTTCCGATCGCTGTCCACCCACGTCAAACATCCGGTAGGTTAGGGCACCCAGGTCAAAAACGGTCTCAGTGATACCGGTTGTCTTGAGTCGGGAACGTAATATGTCCTGATCTGTTGGCATGTAGTGAGGTGAGAAAAGGTCGTCCAAGCACCCGAAGAAGCTAAACACATAGAGTCAGACATATCTGATTGGTGAGAGTCAACAAAGTCCCATTAACAGTGATCCTTACTATGCAAGATTGTCGTGTAATGCGAATTCGTTGCCTCGGTGTACAGCGTCCTGAACACCACTATCCTTCCAGAGACTCCGGAAAGCTGGGAGATACTCCCTAGGAAAGAACTCTGATGTGCCCAACTCCCGTTCCATCATGATAAGTGCCACGTATTTCTGAATATATCCACATATTAGCATGTTGGTGAACCACACTAAGAACAAGCTCATGGTACCTTATTGTCCTTGTCCTCGAATTCGATGTCATAACCATCCATAGCTTCTAGGATAATCTTCAGGGATGTGAGAAGGTTCCCAAATATGATGGCTCGGTAGTCGTCACGCTCCGACTTGGAGAAACCAGAAGCATGTATAAGCTTCATCTGTTTCAAAATGGTTGACTTACCACTTTCTCCGGCACCTATAAAAGTCAGGAAACATCACGTTAGAAAGCTTGCTCTAACAGTGGCACATTATGTGTGAGTGTGTACGAGACTGAGTGTTTACCTAAGAGCAACAGCTTCACTTCCCTAGCCATCCTCTTCTCATCTGACCGTATTTGTTTGTCAATTGCCTTAGACTTCTGGGTGCCGGCATCACTGCCACTGCTTCCCATACACATTGCGAGAAAGCGAGCCAGTTTGACTCTGAATTGGTTTGTTGCCGGGTGCCGCTCTGTACTCTGCAAATGGTGGGATTTTTGTGAGTATAGACTAGCTCACAGAAGTATCTGTGCTGTGGATAGGATACTCTGAGGTTTTGAGTCGGATAAGCCGTACCAGATGAGCTTTAACAGGTCCTGTCGTCTTGATGGGGACGTCTCCCGAAATGGCGGTTGTGATCACCGATAATCCGCCGGTGCGGATGCCTTGTGCTGATGACGCCGTTTGAACTATAACTATCCGTTGCTCTGCCAGTGCGCTGTTGGTGGGGAAGAGGACGGATGGAGGGAAAGGGACTGAGTGAACCCGGTCGAGCCTTAGGAGACCAAGAAGGGCGACGAGGCAACCAACTGTCAGCTTTACTTATCTCATGTCCTGAGAAACCCGTTAATAATCATGCACCCGTTGTCATACCCAGCTGTTCGAATAGCCGATGTTCCATTTCATGAGCCGGAAGTAGAAGTCAATACGTACATGAGGACAATTATCATTCATAAAAAGTACCAATGGCAACGCAGTCAAACAATGGAGACGAACGGATTTGGAGAGGATGAGGAAGTTTCGGGGCATGGATATGGATACATGTAGGTATGGAGCACAGCCAAACCTACCGTTGGAAAGTGTATTCCGAGTCGCTTCGGCAAACTTGAGCAGGCTCCTCATTTACAAGGACCAGGGTGGAACATTGGGATGCGATTCTGAGGCTAGACTACCCAGCCAGTCGTGCTCGCTTGGGAGCAGGATGAGTGTCAACTAGATACTACAGAGGGTTCTGCGTGCTTCCAGATTGCTGCACGCTGCAGGCACAAGGGATGCCACAGATGAGGCTGGAATATAACGAACGAGGTTTGCCATTGATTTCATGCGCATTACTTCTCGCTACTCCATTTTAGGTAGGTTGGTTCGTTACAGACTAACCCATGGTGGTTCGCTACCCCGATCGAAAATACACCCATCGAATACGGGGTGCCCGCCAGACTATGTATCGACAACCAGACTATAATACGTTAGCCCATCCTCCGACCATTGCCGGGTTTTCATCATGTGGGTCTGTAGTCCCCGTTTAGCTCAGTCGGTACGTACTTCTCCACCCCTTGAGCATATTTGCTATTCTCGACTCGCATCATGACCTAGTCTGATTGCTGGGGTACAACGTCAGACGGTGTCTGTTACGTCAAGTTCAATGTTCAAGTCAGCGAGTTTCCCACAGCAGCCTTCGTCATTCTGCTAATCCGTGTGATGTTCCCCTTTGCATCTCAGCCTCGGCAAACCGATACCGATTTGTCCCCTGCGCCTGAGGTCAGTGATATAAAGCCACAAGGGCGAATACCTCCCAGCTAATCCCCAGGTCGTCATGTGGGGCATCACCTAGTGGGAAATGGGTCTGTTCTCTGCTTTAGACTTTCAAACTTGCCAACCAGATTACCTATTATTGTCAGTGTCTTCTCGGCCAGAGTAGTCTTCTCGTAATCTCATGACGTTGTGAACTGGGCTGCCTGCGCTGAAACCTATTGGTTGAATAAGTTTCTGCCAGACATCGTTGCAGACTATGTTGCGATCATGATCCGCAGATCCCGAGGAGGGGCTACCCTATTTTCAGGTTCTTTTTGAGGTGGAAATCTACTTTTGTTGATTTACATACACTTTCTCGAAACACTACCCACTTGGATTGCGCGCTTAAGCACACAATTCGGCACGAGACTAGCAGTTCGCCTTGCATCGCATATAGATCACAGCCTTACGTCCACGTGATTGTGTCATCAGACATAAGCACTTTCCGGTTCTAAGATCGTGCTGCCCTACATCTTACATCTCTCGTTAAGCCTCTAGGCCTGTTTTTATTGGTACCCTTCTTCAGCCCGACCCTCGAGAGTCCCAAATTGCAGTAGCAAAAACTGAGCTTGTCGAGATTCAAGGTCAGTTCTTTGCAGCTGGAATGGATTAGTACCAATGAGCTTGAGTGTTTCAACTTTCCTGAGTTTCGACCTGAAAGTATCTATATTCGAGTTAGCCTGGTTGTTCGCGTAGCAACCTCGACTTCCGGAAAAGGAATTAGAAGTTTAGAGCCTTAGTAGCCTAACTAGATACAGTTAGTAGATGCATGCCGATACACCTAGTCTCGTGCCCAGACCCTACACCCCCTCTACTCAACAGTGTACAATACCGCCAGACTACCGCACTTCATAGTCTGGCCATACCTGTGAGGGGTAGCGCAACCAGACTAGTCTGGCCGGCAGCGCACTTCGGGTACTAGTTAGTGATAGTCAATTAAAAACCTGAGTTTTGAAATGCAATCCTTGGCATAACTCCACTAGCCTCAATATAGCACAACTGCAAGTTTTTAATTGACTGCTCTCAGTGTCCCGATTGACCCAAACGACAAGTATTGCCAGGAGAACTTCTTGTGATAGTCTGTAACAGCTCAAATTAACTAACAGCTCAAATTAAATGATGTATGATTCTAGAAATGAATTATTAGGCCTACTAAAGGAGCTTTGGGAAGTTCTATACAGTAATGTCAGCCGCTGCTATATACAGTAGCAGCTCGATTTGGAGAACTTGATTAGGAATTATCCAGAGTCAACATTCTTGAATTGGTTGTCGGATGGCATTATGGGGTGATGGTGCCCACCAGATATTGAGCTATTAAGCTGATTTCTACTGCTTCTAGGTCGTATCCTGCTGTTTAGGTAATTCTAGTTGAATTGTTTCACGCTGTTGAGTCATTTTGTGCTAACCATCATAACTGTAGTAAGCTGGTTACCGTATTCTGAGGTGGTAATGAGTTCTGCATTGCATAAAAGTTGTAACCGGCAGTTACTGTATATTCTTAGGGCTAATCGACACCTTGTTTAGATAGCGGTTTTCTAGCATTTGGACTGGTGGTTCACGGATTGGGTATTGAGAGAAGATGTGGATTTGTTCATATATAGAGTGCAATATGAAGGGACATTAGAAGTAAGGTATGGAGTGACAGTTGGCAATTTATATAGAGGTATATGAGAAGTAAGGTGTGGAGTTAGCTAGAGTTGGCTATAGCATTTTACGGGTAAACAAGATATTGGTTTTAATAAAATATCTATTCTAAGGAAAATATGTATATTATCAATATTTTGGTGATATTGGAATTACGTAAAACCTAGTTATTAGATAGGTAAACATTATGAATTGATGATTATGAACAAGAAACAAAACAAGCTCAACAAGTGACAAAAACAAAGGAAGTCCTAGCTTTTATACACACCGCTCTTCCCACTTACCCTCAACTTTAACTTGCATTTTCCTCATCCACCACTCTTGACAAAATAAAAAGCATACGAAAAAAAGATTCTTTTAAACCTAACAGAGCAAACGACAAAATATCAAGAAATAAATTAATAGAAATGACCAAAAGCAGTTATCTATAAATCCCCACTACTACTTTCTCGCATCCTATACGTAATTTTTTTCTGCTTTCCCTTACATGTACCATCAATCTGAATCTAACTCTCTCCATCAATGTCTGAAACCTCCCTCCCACAAATTCCTTCCCCCTTCCTTCACCTCCCAACACTCTTATTACCCCTTCCATCGCCAGTGCATCATCTCTTCCCTTCCTCACCCTTCGCAGCTCTATTTACCGTTTCCAACCCTTCCTCCATATCCAAGTAGGTTACTGGAATATCCGCTGCAAACTTTCTCTAGGGAGAAACTTTATAAATTCCTATATGCAAGCTCTAGGGGCATGCTCTGGATTCACAGCCCTACGCTGCCCTCTCTGCGTCCACATTTACCTCTACCACCGCATTCACCTGCTCCCCGTCTGTCTTGATTTCCTGCAACTTCACATTTGTCCTCACAATACAGACAAAAATATCCCACCAGCCCAACCACCACCATTACAAGCTCCACCTGAGGCCAGCTTGCCTACCCAAAGAGCTTATTACCTGTCTGTAACACCACCCGCCAGAACTGGCAACTTTGGAATTTATATTTGGAAGCCAAAGTTCGGTATATCTGTTGCAAGCGTGCCAACCGTAGTGGCCTCGTTGTCTACATTATTGGTCCGATTCTTGCTGCTTTTTGGCATAGGGCAGAGTGGGACTAGTAGAAGGAAGCAAACGACCATATAATTCTGATATTTACTCCTTCGTGTTCGTGTCTATCAATAATATTGTAGAACTGTAATATTGGTTTAAAGAGGAAGGAAATAACCATGAATATATATAGTCAATTTACAGAGTACCGCCAGAATTTGTTGTGAAGCTCGAGTATATCTATCCAGTTTTTCTTATTCTTCCATTCCTCATACCCTCCCTTTCTGGAGGTTTGACTTAATCAATACCGACACACCACATGAAGACATCTGACATTTCTCATTCTCTTGAGATGAATTTCCCTAGGCCACGCCTAGAATTCAACGAGAGTTTGTTGGGTATACTTAGGTGGCGAGAAGTATATGACCTGAGTATAGTATGCCATTTCATCAGGCTTAGCCCTAGGACTCGGTGGCACAGCTACTCATGGGGATGGAATCCTTTATGCCAGAAGCATATGCATATGGTTTTAATTGGTAGCGTTGAGTCTACCGAGTTACCGTATAAATCAGTTATTGGTTGGCGTTAAATCCCTTCCTCCACCATTAGGACTCATCTTCTATCCGCTTTGTATTGCCGGCAAAAAGACATCTTGTCCCCCTTCCTTCTTCTCCTCCACCATACCATAGGACTCTTCTTTTATCTGCTTTGTAGTGCCGGCAAAAAGAGTCTTTTGGCATCACTTAGCAATAGGTCTTTCTTGATTAAACAGTAGGTACATCACCTTCTGAGCTTTGAACACTGAGCCTAACTAGATTTACTAGTACTTATCACCAGACTACCACCTATTAACGAACAACGAGACCATACGATCTTGTTCTACACGCCTTGTCCTTTATGCCAGCACCAAAACCCACCAGTGCCGAAGAGATGTCTTCCAGATCTGCTACGGGGAGTGTCCGAGTGATTAGCGTATGTGGTGGAATTAATATCGAGCACGACATTTTTTTCTTTCGTGACTTCATATTGCTCTGGCAACTGTTACCTCGCCTTCAGGACGAAATGTGGCTAGTTTGCAAGGATATCAACAAACAAAAGTATAGAGCAAACCTGGCTTTACATGGGCATCCTCGTGCCGATCGGGTCGTTATTAATACTCCGGACACTCCCCTGGACTGGGTTATCAAGACACGGAAACGAAGATTAAAATCCCGGTTCTTGCACGAGCTGAGACGTATGGCTAATTCAACTCTCCCTAATGACCGGCTTACCATTCTAATCAGTGGTCATGGGTCAATAGAACGTGGAGGCGGGGAGGATGAGGTAGGAGGTATTGCTATAGGAACTAAATGGAGTGGAACCTACAACTTCCTGGCACCGTCGGAGGTTTTCGAAATAATAGAGCAGGTGCAAGGGAGTACAACGGTTATTCTCAACAGCTGTTTTTCAGGCATCTGGGTGAAGTCCGCACGGGAACGAAATCTTGGTTGCGGCAGCTATCCATCTATTTCCATTATCGCTAGATGCGAGGAAGAGGGAGAGATTTTATCGTTTCCAGACGCGGATATTCCAGGAGAGCATGAAAATCAACGGGGAGGTTATTTCATAAACAGTGTAGCCAATCAAATCTACTCCGAGTACGGAATTTTCTTCCCTAGGCCGCCAATTGCTACTGGTGTGATAGGGGAGCAGAACATATACACGAATCCATTCCCCCCCTCGAACATTCAGCTATCGGCAAGAGCAGCAAGAACCAAGACAACCACCCTCTGTAACCTAATCCGGGCAGTCCAATCAGAGCTTCGAATTATGGTCGGTGATATCAGTATTCCTCAGTTTTCTGTTGCTCCGAATCTATCTGCGCTTGAGGCCATAAGACCAAACTTGGTGTTGCGGCTGGACTCAACAGTGCCTCCTGCCTCAGGAGCTGTGGGGCAAAGTGTCCCAGGCCTGCTAGAACAACGCCATCCAAAGACCACGCACCTGGTACGGCTCTATCAATATTTACCAAACACCCCCCGAAACACTGGCGGGAACGTTCCACTTTCCGTATGTATAGGGAAGTTTTTAAGAAATATTTCTACCGCTGCCGAGCGCCGGGAACTGCGATTAGGTTTATTAGCTAGACTTGGGACTTACAATAAGGCAGTGGAATGCGCAAAACTCATGAGAATAATTGAGTTTTGGCCAGCCGAGTATCCCGGTCCGGGGGGGCTTCGTGACAAGGCTAACGAGCTCACGAAGTCCGCTAGCTGGGTGACCGCATACACACTGACTAGAGAGAGGTGGGGTACGTGCTGGCGGGTTCCCACCGTTCTCCTAGCTTGCGCCATTGTCAACTCAGGAATCCCACTTGCTCAGTTAAATAGGTTGAGAAAAGATTAGTGTACTTATGCACATGTGCCCTTGCCGAACTTGCCCTTGCAGAAGAATCGAGGAGATTATGAAAGAGGTGGAGGAGGTTAAATCTAGGCCTGCTTTTGCGAGAGGGGGGATGGTGATTGGTGAATCGAGGAAATTATTGAAGAGGTGGAGAAGGTTAAATCTAGGGCTGCTGCTAGTTTGAAGTATGTAGGGGGGCTTGTGTCTAGGTATGCTGTTTGTTTGCTCTAATCACGCGGATGGTTTGAGAAATTTACAACCAATGGTATGAGTGCTTCTAGAACCCTCAAATCTTTTGTATCATGAGTCTCAGCAAGAATTTTACAAGTTTTGCGACCCCACATCTAGGAGTACGACACCGACTTTTGGCTGCCATAACCATCTATGGTATTACTCAAATGTCTGTACTTACCAACATCTCATGCTTACAAAAAGAAGGAACGCCCTAGGTGCTCCTGTATTGTGCGCATCAGGGCGCCAGATTTTCCTGATTGATGACTATCGTGGAAAAGAATTTGCCAGCATGGAAATAAAGAGGGGGGAGGGGGATACCTTTACTACAGGTGGCTGCCTCTCATGCTTTATGGAAGAGATGTAGGTGGCAGTAGAGGTTGTCGTTGAGGATATTCATCAAATACAAGACCCAGAGCACCTTCCTTCCGGAATCGAAGAGAATATATTATGGGCAACCGAAATTACGGAGTGTTTGCTCCGCTCCGCTGCTAGGCACCATGAAAAGGAACATTTGTAATGACAACCCTGCTCCTCTGAGCTCTTATAAACAGACTTTTCCTAAGAAGTCAATGACCATATTCTCATCGATTGACAATATTAAAAATTTTAGGGGAACAGTTTTGGTCTTGCTACTCCAGCAAGTGTATCTGAATATTGGCAAGTGCCGAGTGTTCATCCCTCTCAATACTGCCAACCAGATGAGGATGAAGAAGGACAGAAAGATGATAGTGTGATGGAAAACCAAGCCCTCCTGGGAAGCAATAACTTGTGTGACGATTTAGACAAATCGAATAATCCAAAAGGGGACTCATTACTGCAACCGAGTAATGGGGCCACGTCTCCCGAGAGGATGGAGTGCCCGACTCTAGCCTTGACACAATCACAATTTGAGATGATTCAAAACTTGGATACGCTGGGCTTCTACAAGCTTCCTGTGTAGATTCACAATGATGTACAGTCCCACGGGGCGATAATTGTGAGGAGGCCATGGAAAAAAACCTGGACAGAAGGTAAAATGGCGGTTAGGGACTGGGTGGAAGAAATGTTTGTGATATAGACAAGTTGCAGTTTACTCCGGGTGGGTAATCCTGTGAGAAGGTGGTTGTGTAGTTGCGGGGGTCCTTTATACCTTCCTTTCCAGAGTATTTGTTTTTGTAAGAACGAAGGGCTCAAAGGGAAAAATACCTAGGTATTTCGTCGTCAGCATGCAACGTATTTTCTCAGTTGGCTATAGGGATGTAGCATTCTGGGCTGGGGCATGAATGCGTCGGGCCATTCCCTTTTTATCTTGGAGAAACGAATTTTTTAGAATAGCACTCTATAAATTAAATTTGGTCAGTTGTAAATTTGACTTGCATCTACATAGGTACCGATAGAATGCCGCTAAATTACCTCACAATGCAACCAGACTAACTGCGATGAGGCATTACAAATTAACTGGTTACTCATCAATATTGCATCTATCTCCACTTGTTTCATTCCGAAAGATTGAAAACTCGACGAGACCTATAATGTCCAGTGTTGGCAAGGTATTAATTACTCGATCTCAATATTTCGATGTCGTCGTTGTTGTTGTTGTTGCTCACAATAATTGGTATTGAAGACAATTACCTGCAAGGCCGCAGTTGCCTGGGAAGCTGGAAAGCCGCTTTCGATTGAGACCATTGAGGTTGCTCCACCAAAAGCACATGAGGTCCGTATCGAGATTTATCACACTGGGATATGTCATACAGATGCCTACACTCTTTCTGGTAAATGGCCCTTACTGCTCGGCAATGGATGGAAGCTAACATTATCCTGAGTATAGGATTGGACCCTGAGGGTGCTTGTACGTAGGAGCCTAGCTACCTAGACGAGAATTCAGCTGACAATGCCCAGTCCCAATTGTTCTTGGGCACGAAGGAGCCGGTATTGTCGAGTCTGTAGGCGAGGGTGTTACCAATGTGAAGCCCGGGGACCATGTTGTTGCTTTATACACGTGTGTAGAAATCTATATTATTCCAGGCCTGAATGCTGAATCTAATGACACGCCAATAGCCCGGAATGTCGGGAATGCAAGTTCTGCAAGTCTGGCAAGGTAGTTCCCTAGTAGTTGCTGGATTGGATTCTGCTAATCATTTATAGACTAATCTTTGTGGCAAGATTCGTGCTACTCAAGGCAAAGGTGTTATGCCTGATGGCACTACCCGTTTCAAATGCAAAGGCCAAGATCTTCTACATTTCATGGGGACATCCACCTTCTCTCAATTCACTGTTGTGGCGGATATTTCGGTGGTGGCAATCACTCCAAGGGCTCCCATGGACAGGACTTGTCTCCTTGGATGTGGTATTACAACTGGATATGGTGCCGCTATCATCACTGCAAAAATTGAGAAGGGCTCCACGGTTGCTGTTTTTGGTGCTGGATGTGTAGGACTGTCTGTCATTCAGGGAGCAGTAAAATGTGGTGCAAGCCGCATTGTGGTTGTTGATGTCAACGACTCTAAGGAAGAATGGGGAAGGAAATTTGGGGCTACAGACTTCGTGAACCCGACCAAGATTAACACGCCAATCCAGCAACATTTAATTGAGATGACAGATGGTGGGTTGGACTATACTTTTGATTGCACAGGCAATGTTCATGTGATGAGGGCAGCACTCGAGGCTTGCCACAAGGGCTGGGGACAGTCAATCATCATTGGAGTCGCTGCTGCTGGAGAGGAAATTTCTACAAGGCGTAAGTCCGATCTCTTCCTCGTTGTGAAAATATTATCGATAACGTTATCTAACAATTACGGTTGGGATCCTCAGCCTTCCAGTTGGTCACTGGTCGTGTATGGAAGGGAAGTGCGTTTGGAGGTGTCAAAGGAAGGTCTCAACTTCCAGATCTAGTTGAAGATTATTTGAGGGGAGACTTGAAAGTAGATGAATGTAGGGTTTTTATGGAAACTTTTTTCAATTGTATATCATTAACTTGGTTTTTGCAGTCATCACCCACCGTAAGGTCCTCGATGAGATCAATGATGGGTTTGAAACCATGAAGAAAGGCGACTGTATCAGGTCAGTATAAATCGAGCACCAACCCCTGTTGATATGCAGTTCATTCTGATGAATCACAGATGCGTTCTTGATTTGCGTGCCAAGTAATAGGCTAGAGATTCAACAGGTTATTGTTGATTCCAGATTTTATCTCCGGAGGCCTCTATCGAAAGATGTATTTTTGTCCTTGAAGTATCGCTATGCGTGGTTGGAAAGCCTGCTCTTAAGCAAAGGCCCTCCCTTCCATGTATATGTCGCTAGAACATCATGAATAATACACACGCTTGAGTATTTTATGGTTCCCTCGTCATACGTTTGCCAGTGAAAGCATATAGAACCTATTTCGGCTCTTTGGGTATCGACATCGCGGCGCTCATTATTCGGTCGACCGGGCTAGAGCTATATAACAAGTATCTTAAGCTTTGTAGATTGCACTCATATACTTTTGGGCCCCTACGTTTATAGACTTTGTCTAAAAATAAATAGACTAAGGAGTCATCGTTTCCCTAGAATTGGGCTATATATGGAACTACATATAACGGGTTGAAGTTAAGGTAGATGTCGCACCAGCCCATCATTTTCATGAAATTTGCTGCGTCTGACATGCCACCGTGAGGGGTACTCAAGAAATCGTTTGTCAATAAATGTGGGGCCCTTTTTGGTAACAGGTTTGCAATATGTATTGATCTGCTGTTTTGGTGGTACTATGCTATAAAAACCTGGTTCGAACCACACAGTATTGCTGCTGCAATAGCTTTTCTGTCTCTGATCAGACCTACGAAGAACCACCTCGGATATAAAGTACTGTACATGTGCCTAGTATACTTGCCGACCCCTAGCCACTCTATCGCGCGATTGAAACGAGCTTCATCAACTAGTAATAAGGATTACCCTGTAATTCCACGACCTGAGGCAACGTTCTATCTGCATAGGCACGAGGAAAAAAACTATACTAAATCTTGAAGTTTTATGAGCTACATTTTAGATAATCTATAGAAAAAGGGTGTAGTATTTCACCCTTTTTCCTTCAGCTGTGGTGTTCTGGCTGCCATACTAGGGTCTTCCAATAGGTACAGCCTCTATTGAATGGGTCTCTGCAACGTGCCAATGAATCTGGCTGCATCAACATTTGATCAAGAAGGGAAATGTATTAATCTCTGCCACCAGACTGCGTGGTGGGTACTCTCCTCCAGTCAGGGGTGGCCAATACGACGATGTTAATCCCACGAGCAAGGCTTCGAGGCTCGCATGTCTAGATCTCATGCTCATCCGTCTCCATTATACCACAGTTGAATTTATATTAATGTGTAAATAGTTCCCGAGCCAACTTATATTATTCTTAATATTGTACCCGCTTAACTCCCGATTTACATCAAAATGGCCCTGGGCCGGGGTAATGCACCTATAAAGGTCTGACTGTATTGAGTCATCCTCAGAGCCTGGCTTCTTAAATCTCTTCTAGAACGAAGCCAACGCTAAAATGGTTTCGTCTCCTTCTTAAGTGTCGTAGCCAGCTGATATCGCGGTGGACAAACATATCTACTGTTAGCCCGAGAGAATGATTGTTTATGATGAGGTTTAGCTCATGGGGAGCGGGTTTATATCCCACAAGGCTTAGGTTAAAGAGATAGCTTACCGATTTCTGCTGCAATCTCCCTCTTTTCTGCCACCTCCGGTCCTATCTGTATCCCTGCTTCATTCCCCCTTTCGCCTACAGCATTTTGCTCCCAATATTTCTTTCACTGTATCTTCGGCCGACTGCTTTGATGCAACAACTTCCAACAAAAGCCGGTGGAGGTTAATGTAGATTTCCGGAGTCTGGGGCTTATAACATGCCATCTAGGTAACATAGGGAGTGAAGTTGGGTAGCGGCTTACCCGCTCAGTGGACTGGATGGAAAGAAATTTGAAAAGTCGAAAAATGCGATAAAGA
Source organism: Terfezia claveryi (assembly GCA_015179025.1). Lineage (NCBI taxonomy): Eukaryota > Fungi > Ascomycota > Pezizomycetes > Pezizales > Pezizaceae > Terfezia > Terfezia claveryi. Next base: position 151,018 of record WHUX01000063.1, read on the forward strand.
GTTATGTTTAGCAATTGTATGGGTATATTATAAGAGTGGCGGCAGCATATGCCGACACATGAACGCTACAAACGCTACAAAATAAAACCCTGGCCACGAGGCTAGGGTTTTACTGCTGTAAAATAGCCATACTTGTTTATTTGGGCTAACGACTCGAATGATGACGAGGTAGTTGAGAAGCACTGAAGAGCGGGGTAGAACCTTTGTCAACATTAACATGAAGTCTCAGGTACAGCTATATACTGTAGGTACCCTCCTACTCGCTTGATCCGCAACGAGTTGCAAAATAGGTAACTCAAGTACCAAGGATTTTGGGAGAAACATAATAGGTATCTTACCCCATCTGGTACCGTGCATGCTAAGCAATTAAGCGACTTGCCTGCATCTAAGACATGCAGCAACATGGAACATTAATATTGATGGAGTGGATTCTCCAGGTCAAAAAGTACCGGTAGACAATTCAATCGTAGACCCGGCACCTGCTATTTCGTATGGCGGTAAGTACAGTACAGTAGGTACAGTAGGCGATCGAACTTGAGATCAGTGGGCTCATTAAATATCAGACCATGCAGTACGCATGCACAGAATTTCTTCTTGACATTGCTGCTCATGTACATGTATGTATAGCTCCGATGTCACAAGTAGTAGGTATGTAGATACCTAAGATTGCTAGCGCTGTGAGCGGCCAAGGATATTGACATGGATATTCACTGCATTACAGGGAAAATCTCGTGATATTCCTGTCTTTAGGGATGCATAAACTCCGTAGGTACAGATATATGGTGCCAACCAGACAAAGATATATGATACCTATCTCTTTTTTGTATTTTGGTCGTATTTCCTACTTCTGTACTGCTGTTATAGTACTCGGTCTGTTGGATTATCTGTTCGACTCGTCGGACTTGCGCTGTTGGACCTTATCTATCGGCAGTCATAGGAATTCGTTCATTTACCTTTATATAACATTATTCACTCCTTTGAATAAAGACCTTATTCACTCTCTGATATAGCTATGTCCGTGGTGTTGAGTTGTACAGTATTATGTTCTGTGATCTTGCGGTGTGGAGAGACCCCTGCCTTTTGACCACTCCACAGCGCTAGCAATCTCTTTCCCTTGTAGGTACTGTACCCGTGTACCTCCTTGGTGTGCATCTTTGCTTTTTTCCCATCACAACCTGTATGCAGCCTAACAATGCTTTCAGTTATGATGTCCCCAGTCAGTTTCTAATGCCTGCCGATTGTAACGTGTACCCTACTGGTTTCTGCAGGACCTACGGTAGACTATGATGCCCATGGCCAGTTGAGTTTTGCGCCTCCAACAGGGCTTAACCTTGAAACCTTGTGTGAGCGCTGAAGCGCGACTAGGTTCTACGGTACATCATGTTCCATCGGCTTCAATAATTCTGACACTCTATACAACCTGCCCGTTATATCCGGTATAGCAAATAGCGTGGGGGCCGTTCTAGGCCGGGTAAAAGGATAGAACTTGAATGCTTCCAAAGATTGTTTACCTATACCTAGTCAACAGTTGACTGCTTATATGGATTTCTCAATGCTACCAAACAAGAGGAAGGAGCTGAGGGCGGCATAGGAATGAAAAGGCAAGATCCGCGGTATTCCGACATGGCTTATGAAGAGTTTGGGGCTCTGTTTCCGCGACCAGATGGTGGTAGGCCTATGGCACGGTCTACTATAAGCGACATGTTGAAGAATAAGGGCCAATGGCTAGTAGTGAGACGGTTTGGAAACTATTTTGTACTCTTTTCTATAATTGCTATAACTACTCTACTGTTATTATTCCGTTATAGCTATTATATTTACCTGTGATAATCCCTGTAACAATCCCTGTAACCCCTTCCCGGCCCCATCCGGTACGGTATCCGGTATAGCAAGTAGATGCCTCACCTAAATATTGCTAGAACTGGCAAATTCCGTCCGGTATACCAAGGGATCTGCAAGGTTTGAGTGTATGGTGTGGTTAGTGAAAATTAAGATACCCGTGTCGCATGGCTAATATAATAGAGCAGAACTCGAATTGAAGTGGGCTAGTGCGGCGAGTCGGGTTTTGAGTGTCAGGCGTGAATGTTTCAAACGTGTGGTGGGGTATCTCATGGCATCCCACTTTGCATCAATATTGAGCTTACCGTCTCCAGGCATCAAATAGAGCAAGCCCGCTAGCTTACCCCACAGGGACTTAGACTTACCTGCAGTTCGCGTATATGGCATTCGCACATATTTACAGCCATTATTGGAGATTTAAACGGCCTGAATTCCCAACTTATTGTTCGTTTGAAGTTGAGCTACACGGGTGTTGTGCAAGAAGACTTATATGCCCGCCCATGTGCACTCGGTCGTTGAGATTGGAAATATTAATCCTCTGCTCTCTTTTCAAAAATCTGAGACAATATATCAGCTGGAATTCATTCACAGCAGCTATCGAGCTGGTTACGCTACTTTCACTGGATGTAAGTTAGACTTCAGTATGTTCATGACCCAACAATATTTCACCGATCGAACTGATTTATCGAGATCAAGATCACAAATATCAGGCAAGAGTCTGTTAAGTTCCAAAATGAGATTCCCTCAATCCATTGCACATCGTGGGTATGTTTATATTTGAAATGGCTAAAATTTCAACTGCTAAAATTTTATCTAGATTCCAAGCTCAATATCCTGAAAACACTATGCGTAGCTTCATAAGTGCAGTGAAAGCAGGGACTCATGCTCTCGAGACAGGTACTCGCCATTGATATATATCACTGATAATTAATCATACATACATCTTAATGCCGGTTTCGACAGATCTCCACCTCACTCGCGACAATGTCGTTGTTTTATCACATGTATATATGTCGAACCCAATCTACAACCTAACTGGGTCTTGGAAACCATTTGTTGCTAACTCAATTTAGGATCCAACACTTCTCAGATGCTTTGGTGTTGATAAGCGAATCATAGATTGTGATTACGAGTATATCCGCTCCCTGACGACAGTCAAGTCCCCACCGCAAAATATGCCTACCTTAAAGGAGCTATTGGCGTATCTAAGGGAACCTGAGGCAACACATTTGTGGTTATTGCTGGACATTAAACTAGACAACCATCCAGAAAATGTGATGCGCCTAGCTGCGGAGGCATTGGCGGAAGTTGGCGGTGAAGGGGCACAAACTTGGGGGGGCCGGGTAACACTGGGGATTTGGGCGTTGAAATATATCGCTGTGGGTATTTATCAAATCGGATATGATAGAGCAGCATGCTAATTCTAACTTTCGGGTTCAGCTGTGTGAGCGGTATCTGCCGGATTTTCCGATCACAGTAAGTTACCCTCCTAAGGGCCTAGTTTTAGTTTCAACCCATTATACTGACCACCAAGCAGCACATCGGCACATCCATAGCCTACGCCCGTGAATTCCTCAAAATTCCAGGCGCTGCCTTCAATCTTCACTACGCTGCTCTCGCGAACGTCTCTGGGAAGAAATTCCTCAATGACGCGAGGAAAGCGGGAAGGAAGGTGTTCGCTTGGACGGTCAATGATGAGAGGCTGATGAAGTGGAGTATATGTCACAAGATTGATGGGGTGTGTGTGGATGATATTCCGCGGTACTTCAGGTACATTTATCTCTATATTCTTCTACAATGAATTAGATAGCTGACAATCGGAGCGGTTACTTTTCAGAGTCTGCACTGAATATGACCCTGGTTCTGACTGCCCCCCGGCATTCTGGGGCTGGAAAAAGGAGTTGGAGTTGAGGAGCCATATGCTGATAGGCTGGCTCGTGTCGCACTTGAGACGGCTTAGGTATTGTGAGGGCATGAAGGGATTGGTTTGGGGATGGGAGAAGAAGATGTTGAAACAGCATTGGCAGGTGGTACAAAAGAGAAGCAGACAATCTCTCCCGCCGGTGGGTATGGATGACAAAGGGCAGAAGTGGGTGAATATGTAGCTTGTTTGAGTTTAGATCGACTTTGCTGGGCGCTGTTGATGTTTTGATATTGGTGTTGATATTGGTGGATTTTATGTACTTGCTTGAGGCCAGGCTTTCATACCAGATTATTTTGCGTGACGTTATTTCTCTTCAACAGCTCCCCAGTGCCTACGAAACTACGGCTTAGATATGCTTGTAATTACTCCCTGTTCTTATATCCAAATTTTTTATTTTCTGCCTACAGTCGAGCCTGATTACGCAGGCTGATAATGTTCTATGAAATACCTTAGGGAAAAAAGATCTCTCTTTCCATTATGCTACCGAGGCTAGGCATAGGAGAAATCATTGGGTAGCCTTATAAATGAAGAAATTGGGAGCTCTGAACCATCTTCCGGCTGTTCTCGTGCCCAGCCTCCTATCTACATACACCTGCGCTAAAGTCTTCTGAACTTTTCATCCCGGTAAGTGACTTCAGGAATTACTCCAATCAGTTCATTTCTTTCACTTCAAATAGCTCTTGAAGTTGACGCAGTTCCCCGCCCACGTTACCCTGAACTTCCTAAATTCTACTCCCCTCGGCCTTGGTAGTGACATACATACCCACTGCATAATTTCTGAAATTGAGATATACAGCGGCAGTAGTAGCTACAGTATAGACGCAGAGGTATACATCAATTAACCTTGACTATACAACTATACAGCCGATCTCATTCCCATTTCAGGGAGAGGTCGATAGAGGGGGGTTGTTCTGGCATTGGCATTGGTCGAACTTACAAGCTTTAGATATAGCTGTTCTAGAGCTACCTAAGGGCTCCAGTTAGGGTAGTCAAGCTTTATTTCAAATATTACCAGCAAAGGTGGCACAACATGGTACCTAGCCTTTTCTATTAATAATTTTGGTGCTTGTCTTAACTTCTCCTGATCTGGATCAGAAACATATTAGATGTAGGATATCGACCGATGTCTTACTTTGACGTATAAGAAGTATCAGAGCTCGGACCCTTTGAAAAGGGGCGCATGGAGACTTTTGCCCACGCATTCTATCTGTCTGAGGGTAACACCCCTTACTGGAGATGGGTATTAATGTAATAAGAGAGCTTATGTTTTTAAAGTCATCTGTTATACTGCCAAGCCACATACAAGCCAGATTTGCCATTTTTAGCACACGGTGCAGCCACACGTATATATGTATACGCGCATTGCGGCGACGGGAGTGGTGGAGGCTGAGCCAGGCGGTCTGTGACGAGAAAATACAGCATGGAAATTAGTTCTGCTGATCTGTTTTAAGCTCTCGACAACACTGCAATCTAGCCACAAAGGACACTCGTTTTCGAAATAAAGAAGTAGGATATCAGGATCTCTGGGTCGAGCCTGAACCAGATCAGTGGAGGCAAAGATAACAAGCAAGGGGTTCGTTACATTCTCTACTGTGCCTTGGCCTCGAATAAATTTGGGAGAAGGGGAAGGACAAGCGAACTCAGGATTGAATATTATCCATCTATACCTCCAAACTCGTAACGAGAACGACAATATCATTCCACAATGCGTTTCCTCCTTGCACCTCTCCTCGCCCTCGCTTTCACCTCCTGTCTCTCCCTCGCCAACCCCGTTCCCAACGACGACGATTCCTTCCAAGCCCTCGTCCGCGACGCTGACGACACCGCCCTCCACGCCGCTCTCCATGCAAAAAAGGAGTACAAACACGGCATTTTCCCGCACGACCGGCATGCTCTCGAGGCCGTTCACCGAGTACACGCCGAAGAGGCTCTTCAAATCGTCAGGTCCGCCTTGATACGTCGTCAGGATAATTCTACCACTACTACCACTACAGCTATAGCCACCACAACACATACCACTGCTACTTCTACGAAGATTACTACGGAGAGAACTACTGCCAATACCGATACCGACACTACCACTACGACGAATGAGGGTACTACTAGGACGAGTACGACTACTACTACGATGACGCAGGGTAGTAGTACCTCAGAGACTAGTATAACGACCTTTACTACCGTCAGGACAACTACTTTCACGAATGACTTGGGTCAGCCGAGTACGGTGACGCAGACAGATATAGTGATCATAACACCGACACCAACTGAAGGTAGCCAAACTTCAAAAACGACTACTGGTACACCAGGGCTACAGACACCGGGGAGCGATGCGGGGAGAGTGGAGTTTTGTGGATGGGTGAAAATTGGGGTCGTGGTGATGGCGGGCGTTGGGGGGATGGTATTCTAAATGAGGGATATGAAATGGGAAGGAGAATGTAAGGAGAGAGGGTTGGGAGAGGATCAATTCTTAGGGTCTAGGAGAGGGGAACAGTTTACCATAGGCCACGATACCAGAAGAGCGTTTTTCAAATACTTCTTTTTATGCTTTTTATGGATAGGCTTGGACACGCTCATTCGGAATGATATTATCTTGTTTAAATTGCGCTTTTATTCTGTTTGGTTCTTAAAGGCGTATTACTTTGCATATTGAGATATACTGCTGGGGTGTTGATGGTCTGGAGAGAGTTACGGAAATCTACAAAAATGGAAGGGCAAAACGACAGAATGGTAGTACTCCGTAGATTGATCCATAATGCACTTTTTTATTTTTTTCTTTCATTTTTTATGTGCTTTTAATGGTGTTTACTTTGGGAGAAAGCGATTACCCCGGCCATGGAGCAGGGTTTTTCCTCTTTTTTTCTAAAGAAAAAAGTTGTAGTCTAGTTTCATGACCAGACGGATACGGATAAGTTATGGGCTCCTTTTGAAAAAAAAAAAGAAAAGTGACGCGTCTTTCGGCCTTGGTGATGAGTTCCGATTAGATTAGAACCGAAATGGAAAAGTAACCCCCCGGGAAAACCCTAGGCAAAACCTAGTCTGGTTGTCACAGGCGCCTCCACCGGGGGGAAAACCTCTCCCCAATTGGGCAAAAACTACGATATATTTACTTTCTACCCACCCGGCTGGGCCAAACCATTTCCGTTCGGTTTGGCAGCTATGTAGTAAATCTCCCCCCACCTAGACTGGGACGCTTCATTCGCTCGGTCAGAGGGATATATATATATATTTTTTTGTTGGTTTGTTGTTGTTGTTGCCCTATGTACATCTAGCCAACGGAAAAGTGGATCGAATGTGTGTGGTGGTGTTCGTCTTTCCCTGTATATATGAGTAGGGTAGGAGTTCGTAATATTCCTTATTGGCAGCTTGAATATGAAGTATGTATGAACATGTACAAGGGAGGGTTTGCCCTGAGGAGGTGAGAGGTGAAGGTTCGCACTTTGATGGTTTGGGGGCTGGAGCCCCAAGATCGAGTAGGAATAATATGTTACCCTCAACTAAGATTACTATAACAATCGATAGATAATGCTTCATTATGACATATTGACACCTACTCTATCCCAATTAAATCACGATACACTACAAGAAACATTAGCCTTTCTTCAGAACAATCGTAATCTGAAAAGGACCGGTGAAAAAACTCACCAAAACATAATCGCAAACCCTGCTACCATCGCCATCAACTGTAACAAACTCCTCCTCATCTCTGCCCCCTTCCCTTACTCTCATCCACCTCCAACAACTCTGGCACAGCACTGAACCCCACATACAAAAACGTGCCCGCCGTAAACGGCAATACCAAATCACCGCCACTGAGGCCCGTTTTCCAAATCCCCTTATTCCAGGGTATACCAGTTCCACCAAGCTCAGTGTCTTCTTTCACTGCATACCACTGAATTGCGATTCCGAGGAATGTTCCGAGGAATGCGCCGATGGCAGTGACGAATTGCGCGGCCATGGCTTGCCATTTTGTGAAGCCTGATTGGACGAGAAGGGCAAAGTCGCCGACTTCGTGGGGGATTTCGTGGAAGAAGACGCCGATCATGGTGGTTGCGCCGATGGTGGGGGATGCGTAGAAGGCGGCCGACATGGCGAGGCCGTCGGTGATGTTGTGTGAGAAGTCGGCGATAATGTTGAGGTAAGAAGACATTTTAACTTCCTGGACCTTTTCCACTTCCTCCTCTTCTTCCTCTGCTTCTGAGATTTTGCCAATGGCACTGGTTTTGCGTTTTCGAAGCTCGCCCTTGGGTTGCTCATCAAGACTTGTGCTTTGCCCTTGAGGTCTGGAGTGCGAATGTGAATGACTATGTCCACCACCCCACCTCATCCCTGCGACCCGTAACGCTTTATCCATCGCCACAAACACCACAAACCCAGCCATCACCATCATTCCCACCAGTAGATTCTTCCTATCACTCTTAATCACAAACTCGACCCCCTCCCTCACCGGCCCTCCATCCTCTCCCCCCAACCCGAAGCTCCCTGGGATGAGGTGGAGTAAAGTATCACCTAGCAACCCACCGATGGCGAATGCGACCATAATGGAGAGGCGGGAGGGGTCGATGTCTTGGGGGACGAGGGCGAGGAGGAAGTTAGGGGGGCCGGAGATGTAGGCTGTTGCGAGGAGGGAGTTGCCAGCGGGGCCAAAGGGGAAAAGGTATGAGAAGAGGGTTTGGGTCCAGGTGGAAAGTTCCTCGGAGGAACGTGAGGGGGAGAAGGTGGATTGTTGGATGTTGAGGATTTGAACGATGTGGCATTCCTTGGAAGATTGGGCGGTCAGTAGAGGAGATAACAGCTTGCCTATAACGATGCTGTAGAGATAGGTGGATTCATCCATACCTGCAATTCCTCATTAATTTCCTCTAAAGTCCACCCCTTCCCGTAATCCTTCTGCTTACCAGTCCCAACATCAAAAACCCATCTAGGATATTGTTCCGCGTTTACCCCCCTCACTCCCGCTCTTGACCCACCAAGAATCCCGCACAATGCCACAGCGAGACTTAGCAGCAGCCCCAACTTCCGCAAACCCGGTTTCCGAAGTCCCAGCATGGTGGTTGAGCGTAGATTTATCTTTCCGGGGCGATGGTTAATCGATTGAGGTTGAATATGGGATTGAATGTCAAATGTGCGACGTCAACAGACTGCGAGGCTGAAGTCTGTTGACATAAGAGGATACCTGTCCTTGTCGATCATGACCCTTGGGCTTGCCTGCAGCTGCCCTTGCTGATACAACGAATTTCTGGTGAAAGACTGAATCGCGGATTCAGGAATCCCTAACTAAGGGCTACTGTAATGATACTGGTTACTGGTAATTTGGTGAAGTTGTTACATCAACGCGTTTCGTAGGAGGCCAGATTTCTCAGTGGAATTGGCTTGCATAAATGCAACTTGTCCCTCCGTCATTTGGGGTGGGTAAGTTTGCTGGTCTTAGCTAGTCTGGTTGGCACAAGGTCTTAGCATAGACGATTGTTTTCTTGAGGTAGTAGAAAGAAAAGTGTTATGCATAAAGAAAATAAAGGTCTACAAGTAGTGCTGACACCAGCTTGAATTGAAACAAACCATGTTTCCCCTTTTAAAAATGCCCAGTAAGAACAAAATCTATGCTATCATGCTATAACTAATTCCGTTCATGCCTAAATCCATGCCCATTCCGGAAAAGTAAAGAGAAAAGAAAAGTAAAGATTTTCCCCGTAAACTAACCCATGTGCCTTTCCCCAGCTTTCCTATTCCCATGTCCATATATCACCCTTACACTTTTCACTAAACCGTAGTCGCCAATGAGAGCAGCTCATTGAACTCCCCACTTCTTTTCGCCAAGGTGTAGAGAGCCCCGCCTTCCTTCTGCAATAGATTCGCAGGGGTGTCATATCTGTAGGCTCGATGTCAGTTTCAAGTTCTGAAGAAAACTTTTGACGGATGCTTACTCGACAATTTCTCCCCCGTTGCCCTTGTTTTCCAGCACGAGAATCTTGTCGAAGGTCATCACAGTACCTAAAGTCTGTTAATTCGAGTACTCTAAGGATATCAGGCAAGGAATTACATACGGAGACGATGGGCAATGCATAAAATTGAAGAATCAGGGAAGCTCGTCTTCAAAGTTCGCTGGATCCTCTCATCCATTTTGTGATCTGTGGAGCTTGTAGCCTCATCTAGAATAACTAATTTGGACCGACGGACAAGGGCCCTAGCAAATGCCAACAGCTGTCTCTGACCCTGAGAAAGATTGTCACCACCGGAAGTAACCCTTGTATCGAGGGTGAGCTTTTTGGTTCCACTTCCTATCTCCTGCTCCACTGGAGTCACCGCTCCAGAATTGCTCTCAGTCCCAATTCCACTATCAGTCCCGCTATTAGTACCGATCAATCCACTGCCTTCTAACGCCCACTGTAGCTCCGAATCATCGATGTCTCCAAATGGATCCAAGTTGCTCCTGATAGTGCCCGAGAACAAGACAGGATCTTGTGGGATAATTGTGATTCGCTGCCTCAGAGAATCTAGGTTGACTTTTTCAATATCACGTCCGTTGATGGTAATGCTCCCCCCAGACCTCTCGGTAAACCTCAAAAGACTCAATGCAAGGCTACTCTTGCCCGCACCTGTCCTTCCAACAACACCAACTCTCTCCCGAGGCTTGATTTCGAAACTGATCTTATGGAGAACATCGGGGCCATCTTCGGAATATCTTACTGAAAGGTCTCGTACTTTTAGATCACCCTCTTTGTTACACGTTAGCCTCTGCTTTCTGAATCATTAGGTGTGAAACCTACCTGTTGGCCATGACGCCGGGGGCTGATTCTCAGTTGTGGCTGGTGTCTGTAAATGGTCAGCGGTGCCTGCATGCCAAATGCATCCAAGACATACCTCTTGCTTTAGTTGAAGGTATCTGCAATCATATTAGCAATAATTCAACACATATAAATCTGATAGAGGTCTTACTCATTCACACGCTCTAGACTGTTGAGTTCAACCTCAACCTATTGGAAGTCAGCAATGAATTAAATTATTTCCGGCAACACTGCTCACATTGTTGAAGTATCTAAAACCAATGTTAGTATATATAACGCCACATGTCGGAAGGAGCTGCCTACCTGACAGTATACAAAATAGTTCCTGAAAAACCAAGAGCATTGACCAAACTAAATCCGAGTAGCCCGGCAGGTAAATGGGTAGATGTTAAAGCAATTGCGCCAGCGGATACTCCGACAATGGCCGTTAATCCATTAATTCTCACGCCAAGCCATCTGTTAAGGTTGTAAAGTGTTTGTTGACTTTGATTGTTAGCTATTTATTCCAGTGTACTTCAGCGTTATTTGGGGGCATACGGAAGAGTGTAATCGTCAATTCGTTTCAGATTTTCATTTAAGAAACGTTGCTGACATGAAAATGCACGAATGGTGATGACTCCCTGGATAGTGTCGTTGAAGTGAGATATCAATGGCGATTCCTTAACTGAAACTATTCTTTTTACCGCCATCTGTGCCCGGACATACCTGATCATCTCTAGTCAGGATTGCATAAGTTATAGGGTGATGGTTCGACTCACATCTCTCCAACTGCAAACCCAAGTATGCAGACAAGAATCGTCGGTATCAAGAAAACAGGAACAAGGCCAGATAAGATGATCATGAGCATGGAAACCTCCAACACACATACAAACGTTATTTGTAAGTACGACCCAAGGCTCTCATCTATAGACTTAACATCTTTTGAGAATCGATTGATGATTCTCCCGATTGGAGTAGTATCGAAGAAACGAACTGGCGCAAAGAGGATAGCCTTAACGAGCTTTTCGTGGAAGATCCTCGCAGCTATCCACTGGGCCCAGTAAGATATCCCAAATGTAAAACCAGTGACAAGAGAGTTCAAGCAGATAATAGCCGCGTATCCTGCCAGCCAGCGGTTTACATTGACTTCTTCAGGGTGTCTGTATGCATCTGTCAATGTTCAGTATTATACTTCCAGTTGTATAAAATAGATGAACTCACCAGACCATAGTCCCACGAAAAACGATATTGATAAAGAAACAAGCTCCATTGCGATGCAAGACGCTATCAGCAACAAAAGCATGAATGGGCCACCCATCTGCTGCAGATATTCCATGACTAATTTCTTCGGAACCCTTCCTACAGCGCGTTCTTCTTCAAGCACCAATTTGCCTTTCCTTGAGCTAGTTTTATCTTGCATGGTAGGGACAGTTAGGTCGTGGGAAACACCGTTCAGTGCTAGGGACTCTGCGGCCATTCTTGTAATAACCTCTGCTTCCGCGACTTCAATGTTTTCCGTTTTGTCACTTGAAAGGAGGTCTGGAAATAGCGCAGGTGGGCCAGCGGATACGAGAGATCCGTCATTGAGAACTACTATTTGATGGGCAGAAGCTGCAACTAACGATACGCTGTTGAAAGTTAGTACCCCATCTATAATGCAAGTTTGCAGAACATACTGATGAGTGACTAGAACCACTGTCCTATCTCGGAGCACTTCGCCTGTGATGCATTTTTGGACGACTGTCTTGATAGTCCCTGCGTCAAGAGCAGAGAGGACATCATCTAGCAAGACGATCTTCGTAGGCGAGTAAACAGCCCTTGCAAGGGCTAGACGAGCCTTCTGACCTCCACTCAGAGTAACACCTAATGAAATATGAGTCCAAATCGTTGAACATGGGGTTCAGGGACGGCTTACCTCGTTCCCCAACTTCAGTCAAATCATTCATGGCAAACATCTCGATATCCGCTGCCAAAGCGCACGCTTGAAGAACAGCTTTGTACCTCTTCTCGTCATATTCAGATCCGAAAAGAATGTTATCCCTGATTGTAGCGTTCTGGAGCCAAGGAGTCTGCGAAACATATGCCACTCCCTGATCACGTGGAAGACATATTTGTCCCTCCAGCAACCTCATTTCCCCAAGAAGTCCAAGCAGGAACGAAGATTTTCCTGAACCAACAGGCCCAGATACTATTGTCAATCCACCAGGAGCACATTCTACATTCAGTGCAGACAGTCGGAAGTGGTTGTCATCCTCGGAACCTGGTTTTGACCATAAAAGGGTAGCATTTTTGTAGCCAAGCATTCCTGATGTTGCGGTCGAAGAACCTTCAGAGTACCCTTGTGGAGAATGGATACTTTCAATTTCCTCTTCTTCATGAAGGAATTTGTCAATCCTTTGGAAGCTTACACCAGCATATAGAAGTGCCTTCGTGACGAATCCGAGCCAACCTAAGCATTTACGCATTAGCAGATGAATCAGAGCTAGTAGTGATTAATATAAGCAACTTACTAAATTGGCCCCGTAAGATACCGAATAAACTTATTGCAGTGAACGTTACACTTGCAGACAGGGGCTTCTTCATTATATTTGTATAGATTGCAAACGTCACCAGCTACAGACGGTTAGCCAGGGAAAGGTTCTAATGTGTTGTGAGCGTACCTACCATATTCATGACCGGCAGTAAGGATGTCAAACAATGGAAGAAAAGACTCCAGATTCTCGAATGAATGGCATATCTCAATTCCAACTCCCTCTTCTCTCTAATCCTGCCCAAAAAGGCATTCTCGAGGCCAAAGAACTTTATGATTCTAATGGAGTTCAACGCTTCGGTCGTCACACCAATTCTCGCGTCCGTAGCTTTCCTATATTCTGTGAGCCCAAATAAAAGTCAAATATCAGGATTCAGATTTACAGACCTTGATTTAATCTGTATGCGCGCAAGGATTTTGGCTGTTATACCAGGAACTGCCATTGATAGCAACATCAAGGCTACTCCCACCAAACTAGACCAGCCAAGCAAATCATATAGAAACCAGACGGCAAAAATCAGCTCAATTGGTGCCGACCCAATTAAAAGAAAAAAGTCCCTAAATTATCTAGTCAGAAATATGAAGCTACACAGGATGTTAAAGACTCTAAAATACCGTGCTTCTGTGAGTTGTTCAAGATCAGTACTCATGAGATTATTGATCATTCCGACTTTGGAGTGTTCAGGAGATGTAAAGGCTTTCTTCGTGCCCTCCTTAGACTCATCCCGAACAGCAGTAGATGCATCCTCTTTCTTATTAGAGACAGCCGAAGTGAAGCTTATTTTCATTGTCTTTAACAGCAAACTCTGGGTAAGAGCAGCCTTAACACGCACAATAAGCCTAGGGAAGCGGATATGTCAGAATACAAGGGTCGAAGTTCAACGCACACAGGCAAGACCTACCTTGTGCTATTAAAGACGTAGAACTCGAAACAGCTTGCGGAGGCAATTGGGCCAACAAAGAGCAGTGCTACCCAGACCCATGGGGTGATTGTAGGCTCCTGGGACCGCTCGATATAGGCTAGTAGTTGCCGCATTGCAAAGGGAGAAATGAACTTCGAAGCACCAATAGAAAAGCTTGCCATGATCATAAAACATAGATCGTATCTCATCAACGATACCAGTGTTCGAAGGGTCGACTTCTTCTGATTCTTGAGGATCTTCTGTGCCCATAGCTTTCCTCGGTCATAGTCAGGGATGGGTGGGAGGTCCTCCGGGTGAATATCCTTATGAAGTGCCTTCAAAACAAGACCTCCAATCCACGAGTAAGAGAGTATATAGCTGGCAAAGGATGCAGTTTGCTCTGGAGATGCAACCGCTTTCTCATCATATGGATCCACTGGATACCATACTCTCGGAGTGAGAATGAAAGATAGTAACAAGGTCAATCCTAGGCACACTCGAACTTCCCCTCCATCCCTTATTTCGGTCAATTGACTTGGATTAGGGTGGAAGAGCAGCTTCGGCCATATATCACGCTCCGCTCCGATAAGGGTGGGGATGATACTAGATAATGCAACGGTGAGAAAGATTGTGTGTCGATATGGGGTTGCGCAGAATCGAAGCCCCCACAAGAGCGTGAGGAAGCTGTAGAGTGAAAGTTCGGTGGCTGTATTATCTACGTGTCAATTTGTGAAAAGGAAAAGCAGGACCGGGGGCCCTTACTCTCTTCGTGGAATGGCAATCCATTGAGTACTCGTGAAGCCAATTGCATTGAGGTCATCACCAACAGCCCAATCAATGCTGCTGCCGTTGCGTATGCCCATCCAAGCCGACTGCCTGTTTTCCCGTTAGCTGAGAATTCGTTGCATTTCGGACATGTGTCTTACTATTCAATGGCTCCACAGGGGCCTTCGACGGCAATTCATCTTCCGAGTAAAGGTACAGAAAGTCCTTTTTATTGACAATTTTGTTGCTCCGGTGGTCCTTGGTTGGGAAGAATGGAACCGAACTCAATGCTCTCAGAAGTATAATGCAACCAGCCGCGACTATACCGGTAACTACCAGAACAAAGATGCGGTTGGAGGCAGAATTTTCACTGCGTCAAAATGTTAGCACCCAGGATAATCTCAGGTAAAATGTTTGATTTTGAACATACAAATGATTCACAATCTTGGCCTCCACAGGGAAGTGTTTTGCCAGTATGTGATCATGCAACGGATAACCCCTCAGAATTCCATCCGCATGGAATGGATCCATGACAGCGAGGGCGATTTCGCTCTTGTTGCTATTGGTGAACCACAAAAGACCTAAAGACGGGGGATGCAAGCCCAAACAAGGATTGAATATAGATCTAAAGTAGAAATAGAAGGAGTGAGAGATGGGGTAAACAATATATCAGTTAAGTGTAGATGATGAGCGTACAGGATGAAGGTGCTGTGAGTTAACAGGAATTGGCTGGTGAGTGGTAGAGCGATGGAATGTGAGAGAAAGGTTCGAGAGAACCCTGGAGGGTACTTTATCAGACACCTTATAGGCTATCTAAGGTGTGTAAGCAAGCAGATAAGGAGAGTAACTCCCAACCTCCTCTTCTCCATCTTTGCACAACATATAGACTTATAGCCAATGGTGATCTAGAAATTGGCAACAAAATTGGCCGTCTGCATACTGCACTCAGGTATCCGTTCCTGTTCGCATTGCAAGTCGCATGGTGAATGTATATATTCAAAAGTTTCAACTATACTGTGGTACCTATTGATGCCCATACGATATGCAAGGGAGGAATTACTAGATAATAACACCTCTTGCTGTTTGTTTAGCTTCTTTTTTTTTTTTTGGTGCAGCCAGGCCCAGGTACGCGTGTGGTTCATGGGCATATAGATGCAGATATATTGTATTGGTGAAGGGCTCCGGTCCTCCACGCAATCATAGCCGGAATGTCGTGCTCTATATCAATACTAATAAATACTTATATCCCAGCAGGGGATCATGAAACCACATTAACCAGCAGGGTGCCTGCGGCTCTTCCCTGCGGGACTTAGTCTGGTTCAGGGACTAGTCTCGTGCAACCCTGCTTATACCTTCGAAATTAGATAAGCAAGCTATTTTAACCAATTCCGGATACATCACGAGATACCAACTCCTCCCGTTCAAAGTTTATCGTAATTGGATGCGAGAATCATGCAGCCAGGCTAGATTGTTTGGAGATGAGCGCAACAAGAGTCAAGTCTAGTTTGGTTAGTCAAAGTCAATAGATCACAAAAGCGGGGCCAGTTGGAATAACATATTTCTAGACCATTTGCATATTTGCAACTGCAAATGTTATAGCCTTATACTATCATATAATAATGTGCCCCTTATATATAGTTGCTTGCATGTATGTAGACAAGCAGCTTTCTTGGGCACGATAACAGTGCCTACAAAACACCCCTCTCGTAATCTCAGCTCGTAACCAGACTACTCGACCAAGCCGTTCTCTAACTACATTCACCCCCCTCAAAGTATGAAGCCCAAAGTCAAAATTCGAATGCAAAAAGGTGATAAAATAAACTGGCAACCACAAGTAAGTATTCGATGGCACATTTCCACCCCTGCCGCTCGCGAACTCATTAGTACTTCCCATGAATCTTGCCCATGCCATTATCAATTCTACACACTCTCTCTCCCAATTCTAGCGTCAGATTGAACATCATCCCCTTCCCCCACTCACCTTGTTATTAAAGTCCTTGCAATTGATGGTAGATTTTAATTTAACATGTTACTACTGAGCAAGAAGCTGCCGTTCTGGTTTTTAACCCTCTGGTCTTCTCACCCATATCCTCTACCCATGATAAATACAATCTTTTTGGTAAACAAAGGGCCGGCTCCACCTAAATTCTCTGGTGATTTGGACTGACAGATCTACAGCATACGCATCAGACCGCTGCACGAGGGCCCAGGATCCCAATGCAAGTAGATGGTCGCTTTTACCTCAGGTGTCGGTTGTTCTTTGAATTGCTTAACTGTGGTGCATCAGGCACTAGATCTTCGGCTCAAAGAACTGCCCGCTGAAAACCGGTACCTGAACCATATCTCTAACCTTTGCCAGAGCTCTCTTGATCATAAGATATCTAATGGCTCCAACCGCACTTGCAGCTCCCACCTATATATGGTGTTCATATGTGTTTATCCTACTTCTGGAGGGGGATGGTTGTATATTAGGCTCTGCCTTAATTTTGAAGACGAAGCTCATCGAGAAAAAGTAAAAGTTGAAAGTCCTTAGTTTTTTAATTTTCTCTAAGTAACGAGCGTTCGTATTGGCCCCTTTTACAGATTTGTACCTAGCTTGTTCCCACTTCCAACTTTACATTGTCAGGCTGGCGTCTGCAGCATACATGCCGAGGCCTCATGAAATTATCTCCTTTTTTTTTTCCCCAGGATGGAATAACTAATTGGCTGGGAAATATATTTCTTCCGCGCTGTAGGGGTAAGCAGCCAGCGTTAGGTATGTACAAGTAGCCAGTGAGGATAGACTAAATGTTCAGTCTTGTACAAAACGCATTCGGGATTCAGGGTAACTTGAATGGTGCTATTCTCGCGCGCGGCTGTAAAACCCCGTAGTCTCAGAACCAATTCGAAGTCCTTTCCAGTAGATTGACCAACCAGCTGACCCTTTTGTTCAAGCCCATGAAGGTGACGATATATTGTCGGGAGAGAAACTCGCGCATACATATATTCAGTTATAGCTCAATCATACTTGGTCTCTCT
The DNA here is from genome assembly GCA_015179025.1 of Terfezia claveryi. Lineage (NCBI taxonomy): Eukaryota > Fungi > Ascomycota > Pezizomycetes > Pezizales > Pezizaceae > Terfezia > Terfezia claveryi. The sequence continues at coordinate 168,757 of WHUX01000063.1, forward strand.
AGGGGTGAAAATTGCCATATATAAGTCGATATTTGGGAGATTGGGATGGGACATTCAGGGTAACTGGATCTACAACTGGATCTATTGTAATTATACAAGACTGCAGCCTGATTGCGAGGGTATCAAAAGCTAACCCTCAATTGACGAATAAGCTATTACAAATGTAAGCAGCGTATGCCAGTGCATTGACTCATCTTCAGCAACCGTCATTCCCCGTATCCCTAGAAATGACTGTACTGTACTGGGCTTTGTGACTGATATAGTCCCAACAGTAAGGAGCAAATGCGCAGTTTGTCAAGGTCAATGCGGTACATTAGCCTGAAAAGGGCCTCTATACATATATGCGGAGTAATTAATGGATTATGGATTCGAAGGCTACTCCGATTTTATGCTCCAGTATTTGTATTTGTATGGTATAGCCTAGATTTTTTACTCCGATGGTGCTCATATTGCAAATGTATTAACTTCTGATGTGCTTTTGCAATTTGTATAAAGTGCCTCTACTTGTGTGTATTAGGTCTCAACATTTAACGTTCCTGATACTTACGGTAAGCCCTCTAATAATTGGAATTCCAAAGTCAACATTGCCATGATCATATATTGACTCCAGTTCCGGAAAGAGGCCGAGAACAATGCCAGCCTTCTTTTTGTGGATGTTTTATGGATGTTGATATGACCAGCGAGAACAACCACAGCAAGACAGCGTTTCGACAACAACTGAATACGGAGGCTGGGTACGACCAATGCAGGAATGCCCCAGTCTTCACTCGAACCTAGAATATGCTACCACCCAACAAGCCAAATAGCTGTACCTGGCATCGATATATCGTCTCCAAGCAAACGACATCTCACATACACATGCAGCTAGAAGTCCTCCGATCTTCCAATAGTGCCATCAGTACTAGTTCTGCAACTGCAGGAGCAAATTTCCTAGTTTTTAAGGCCTATAAGGTTGCGCATTCCCATGCACCATTATCAAAACCTACCCAGTAGTTCCAGAGTCTGAGTGAAATGCGAACTGTCATGTCAGCCTTGCCTAGTACGCACCTGTTTCGAGACTTCGTTCGTTACTCACTGGCCAGTACTTACGCAGGGACTGCTAAAAAGGTATACATGATATGCTAGAAGTGGAATGTCCCCTGAATTGTCGAGCTTGGGCTTAAGGCTTAAGCTTGTCAACATGGAAGCACGAGACTAGATCCAGGTTATATTACTCCTCACCAAAAAGGCTCATACGTGGATACCGGCAATAGGCCGAAGCCGAAATCACACAGAACTTTGTGTACGGTCAGCTATTCCTTATCGCAGGTACGATGCGGAGGATCTTCCTGTAACACCACATCAAAGCAAAACGCCCTGTTAGAGGTATTCCCCGTTTGCCATGAGACGTTTGGTCAAATAAATTTGACACGTATTATAGGCCAGAGATGATTTCTGCCTAGTGCCTTACAAATGGAAAAAAATTGTTTCTGAAATAGTGAGCCCCAGAAGCAAGCATAATAAATTTTGCACCAGTTGATTGCTGAGATGGTGGGCCAAGGTTACGGCGGCGGCCCGTCGTTGGAGGAAGGCAAATTCGTGCGTTTGAGGAAACGCCATAGCGAAGCTGCGCCGCCCTTCACGTAGCGTGATCCGTCGTTCAGAACATTTTTTACTCGGCTAGCTGTCCATCTATCGCTGTCGTGGAGGCAATTCAAGAAATTGATCAGGCTTAAGAGTCCGTTCGGGTTAGCCATAAGCTCTGCCAGCGACCAACCATTTCGAACATGGCCGCAGCCATGCATGGGGAATGACGAGAAGGAAAAAGGGTTCAGCAGCAGTAGCTCCTCGTAAGCAGGTGGAAATCAAACGCCACCGTTGCCTGCAAATGGCTGGCTGTGGCATGTTCTGCTATTGCCCCTGCAACCCCATGTTGGCTGACTCTGGCGAAGCAACTAAGGCAAAGCTCCGATCTCCGACTACATATATAGAGGGGGTGGCCTCTCCGAATCAAATTCCGTACTCGTTTGCCTTCAATACAACATTGCTATTCGACAACCTTCACCTACACAGTCCCGGAGATTTCCACCACAAGTATCCATCCGAATAGTATATAAGCACCTAGAGACACCCTCAATTCTTTTACACATCCATCAACCTTCAAATCCCAACAGAGCCTCAAGCCCCAAACCACTCAACTTTAGGATGCAGATCTTCGTGAAGACCCTCACTGGCAAGAGTATGCACCTATCAATCATCCTTTGAATGCCTCAAAAAGCCTCGATACTGACCCACTCCTCATTCAGCTATTACTCTCGAAGTAGAGTCGTCGGATACCATCGACAATGTCAAGGCGAAAATTCAAGATAAGGAGGGTATTCCACCAGACCAACAGCGCTTGATCTTCGCTGGAAAGCAGCTCGAAGATGGTACGTAGGCGGTTCCTCGTGCACAACTTCCCTTAGTAGCGAATTTGAATGCTCACAGCGACACTCCAGGACGAACACTTTCCGACTACAACATCCAGAAGGAATCTACACTACACTTGGTGCTTCGGTTACGAGGAGGTGCTCCAAAAAAGAAGAAGTGCACATTCAATGACTGCACAAGTTTACCACAAAAGATTGTCGGAGACTGCTCGTTTTGCGATGGACATTTCTGTGGGAAGCACCGATTACTGGAGGATCACAAGTGTACTGGACTCGAAGACGTAAGGGGCCCCAGTATCTAAATGTTGAAAGGAAACGGTCTGACACAAAGGGGTGATTAGTGTAAGAAAGAGTCATATGAGCGCAACGCAGCCAAGTTAATTCATGAGAAGACCGTGGTCACGAAAGTCAACTGAGCGACTAAAATATCATCATTTGACGAGAGTTGGGTTGATCTCGTGCAACCTTGCTCTCACCACAACCAGACTACTCTCACCACTGCACCAATTCTTATCCAACGAGGCATTAGTCGCGCTTCCCCCCATACTACGATACCTATTTCCATTACAGCCTTTATTCTGCGTTGGGTTCCTATAGTGAAGCTTTTTATCTGACAATCTCTGTCTAATTTGTATTCCACCCTTTTTTATTTAAAACTATCTCTCGGATACTCGGTTCGGCTTTTGGGTTGGGTTTGCTTTTATCTCTATCTAGGTGGCGACAACTGTACATTTATTTGTCCTTTTTTCACAGGTATTGGAATTTAGCGATTTGATTTCCCACCTACTTTGACCTCTGTTTCTTTCGCGGGGATGCGATAGACCTAACAAACCTTCAATATACTTAGAAAGTACTATTTAAACATTGCCGAACTGTACCTGTGCCTTGAGATTCGTGTTCAGCCCGTTCTCAAACTGAGATGGCCGATTGTATTGCCATAGTTTTGTGCTAGGCACTCTTGCCAGTTATCGGTTTTGCAGTATGCCCTGCCGATCTAGTGACAAGGTTCATGGTTATCATATTTTATCTCGAGGCCAGTAGGTGTGTCCAGGGGACTCAAACTTTGAACGATAAAGATTTTGTGGTGAGACCAGAAGCCACTCCACTGGTGCTCGGTATAGCAATCGGACTACATAACGTATGAGTCGTACAACTCTGAGTAGGTAAGTAGCTTCAATACAGGCAACAGGGGAACTTGAGACAACTCCGTTGAAGGCTCAGGCAGATGCGCCATCGACATTCGGAGGCAGATACGGCAGGTGCAATTTTATTGCGGGTTTGGCTCTTTGGGTGTCTGGTGTTGCAACTACGGGCGCTGGACTGGTTGCTAGTCACTGCGGCGGGTCTTATAGATCCTAGGTCCTCTAGCACTTTCTAGTGCCATGGCCGATAGATAGAGTCATGGATGATGTAGATGCACTCTACCAGTAGGCTTAAAATTACGGGTAAGATGTTTTATATAGTCTGGGTTGGCACTTATATCCTCTGACTCTCTAGAGATGCGCATATCGTATACGCATAAGAAAACCAAGCACCCTCATTCAGGTTCCAGTAAGTACTTATCCCGATATTTTCCGCGGGATCGGATCGGGTATATACAGGCACGGGTGGAATTAAGTAGTCTCGATCAGACCCTCGTAGAATTAAGCGCAATTAGGTGTCGAAATTTAGGGTTAGTTGAAAAGCCAATCCACTCCGCACCTGACATGAGACACAGCACCATCTAAATAGATACTCTAGGCCCAGATATAGGTACGGGATAATTGGTTCGAGGTATCAATATGATTGGATGGTGGGGTGCTTCCTGCCGGCGAGATAGGCAGATTGCAGGCAATCGTAGAGGAATCGTAGAGGAGTCGTAGAGGAGGTACGTAGATAGGTATCAATATCAATCGAGTACAGGCTGGTCAGATTCTGTCAGAAGAATTCAGGTACTTACATCATAATATCCATATTATTCTCGGGAAAGAGTAGTCTCGATAGACCCTCGCGGGAAAGAGGTAGCTACCGTACTTGTCATCTACATGTGGAAGTACCCGATCAACATCACCATATGCCCCATGCGCTCTTACTGCACAACACATGCAAAGTGCCAACCAGACTAACATGCAAAGTAGCGTCATATCATCAATTAATTTCACAATCCCTTTCATATCTCGCACTTCCAATCCATGCTCCCACTCCCACGCCCGCATGGCTGTATGAAATAAAGCTCTATAATTTCAAGCCACATCTGCAGCAGACGGGAATGAGACCAATCAATCGAGGATTGCGGATGTGCTATGCAGAGGAGTAGTACAGATATGTATGATGATATAAAAGGTTTCTTAGGCGGTTGCCTCAGTTTGAGGAAATTTTCGCAATTTTTTGGTTTCTTTTGGGAAGTTTATGTCTTTTGTTTGTTTATTTGTTTGAGTGTGAGGTTGGCAGTGATGACGAAGGTGGGTTGCTCATCCGTGATGGCATTGGTTGTTTGAAGTTAGCACATGCTAATCGTTGGTGGCTAGGCTTCGGAACAAAGTCATCCAACAGCATCTGGCCTGACTTTCATGATACTTGCTTGGCCAGACCTCATGAGAATCCATCTCCACCTTCCACATTTGCAACGTCCACGACTCTAACCAACCTACTCTATGTTGCGTTGGCCACTTTCGAAATCCCCCCGTCATCCTTCATCCTTCGCCCCACGTCTGGTGTCGCTTCCACGCAACAATCCTGACTAGCTCCCACGGGTATTTCACGATTATAGCTCTCCAATGATACATCGGACTAAGGCTGCAAACGTTGCGTTTAAAAGTGGACTGCTGGCCATGGCGACGGCACTATTACTGAAGTAGCTGCAAGGGACAATTCTGGAACATCATTGGTCCGTGACGATATCTTGGACGTTGTGGCTGGGGACAGCAGTAGCTTTGTCCGGTGAGTGATAATACCCGGACGAAATATTAATTGCATATAGAAGGAGCTCGGAGATCTAGAAGATGTAAGGATGGTCAGGCTTGTCACTCACTACCGAAGTAACTTATGGAATATTCCCTTGGAGTGTTTCGAGATAGATAGCCGGAAGCCGGTGAGCCCTTGAAGGAGCTCGTAGGCCCGAGTAACCATGAGTATGTATACTAAGCACTATGGGATACTAAGTATTCGTATTCGCAATTCCCTATTACTATCGTCGCAAGCTATTGAGTAAACTATTTTCTCCTGTAAGTCGGTCCGAAAACATTAAAGTACATAATATTGTACACATTCTAGGCTTTAATCTCGATCTTCAGACACAACGTGACAAGTAACTCCATACAGCTGCCTTCATGCAGGGAAGGACGTGCGTGCAGCACCATGCACGCATGTATGCACAATTAGAACAGGGATAGCACCAAGAGGGATCTGCAGAGTCCTTTTGTGGCCTTCTTTTTTATGGGATATCAATACCAATGTGTTGCTGTTCTATTTTGGAGTATGTAGCGGCGGGTGATATGATATACATGTGGTGATGTGTGTTGGTGATGAGTGAGGGGCTGGATGGGATGATGCGTAATGACGAAGCTTTCGTGCTGCGAAGGGCATGCACAATGTCATGTTATCCGCTGCATGTGGCATACAGAACCTGCAACACGACGTATCCTATTACACAATTGTAACAGATGTTTCAAGTTTTTCTGTGACAATTCATGACTGGAAATGCAGGGCGTGCATTGTGGACTTGTCAGGTGACATAAGACCACAACCGAACCTTAACATTCATAATAACAGGGTCTTGAGATATCTCACAAAGTCCGTGGCAGTCCCACCATCTATGTGTTACTGGAATCTCACAACTGACATCGTCTAGACAGACATAATAGTCCGAAATACAAGCTCGCCGTCTAGGGACAAACCGTCTCTTTGCCAATTCGTCCAACCTTTGCCCGTTGGCTTTTACGATATCATGATATTCGGCTGCATTATTTTGCGGCGCACAAACATCTCCAATATGATCAAAGCAGAATTCTCTTGAGATTGTATAATTGACTTGGACAACATAAGAAAAAACATCAGACAATATTGACTGCCCATGAAGCAAGGTTCCTGCATAAATCCAACCCAGGTTCAAGCTGATAACCAGGGGGGGCTGCAAGCAGCCGTGAAACCATTAGAGTGCATATTGTGGAGAAGACAATTTACTAGTTTGTGGGGTATGGCTGAAAGTTTATAGATACTAAATCAAAGGCCTTTTCACATTCATTTACCCTGACCATTTGAAGCCCAGCAATTGTACAAAAAAAAATGACTTCTCATTCCGGACGTACTAGGATGGGAAATGCCTCGAGTAGCTCTTTGTTCAAAAACCTATGTGATTGCTGTTTTTATATAAAAAATGTTTACGGGCCCATCCGTAGGCAATATTTCCTCCCTCCATCAGTTTCTCTATATCGGAAAATATATATATAAATATATATTTTTTTGTTCTTGAAACACCCTCGAGACCCTCCAATTGGTGACACCAAACCAAAGGAACCCTAACTACTTCGCTTTACTTTCATTCTCTCCGGACTAACTGAATCCGCATGCATTTACAGCGCTTTTTAATGCAAGTTTTTTTTTTTTTTTTTTTTTGGGGGGATGTTCTACATATACCTCGGTGGTCTATACCTTGACATAGTAGTGTAGGTGATGAGGTAAATGAATACATTGTGTGATGGGGTCAAAGAACGTATCATTCTCCTCTTGATAGCAGCAAATTTTTTTTGCGGGATATTGTCTTCGTGAAAGTCTCCGAGGCGGAAGAAAAAGGACTGAGAGGCTTGCAAGGTGGGAATTCTTCTTAAATTCAATCAATTGGTATTATTCAGAGACAAGAGGAATTACTCGCATATCACTTGCTCGTGCTTAATCCTACAACTTTGATGTCTCGTATATGTGCCGCAGGGGAAGGGAGAAGATGGATTACCATACGTGGAATATCTCTTCTCCCATCGAGCTAGTTGTGTTGAACTTCTATTTCACTGGCAGCTCTCTCAAAACTCACCATTGGAATCTGCTTTGCCCTCAATGGGGGGGGGGGGGGGGCAACGTACTTACGTAAATATTACCATGATACTCTCATGAAGATCAGGGTAACCCTCTGTTAACATATTTTCCTTAAAAAGGTCTTTTTACCTCCTTCCAAACTGTCCCTGTCTCTCCATATTCCCCAACCTTTCACTATCCTCGTGACTTGCTGGTAGGCCTTGCGGTGAGGACTCCTAGCGCCTTCTACATATATCTGAGACTTTGTCCGCAAGTCAGTCAAACATATTCCCATAATTAATTATATCCAACCAATCAAAATTGAGAACTGTACTTGGCCCCACCCATGTATAACCCTCACGTCCTTTTCCTCGGTTGATATTCTTCCAACAAGTAAAGAAAAAATTGACTGAAAAGACACACTACAAGAATTATGAGCGGCGTCCCTATTTCCTGCTATCCGTCAAGCCACCCCATTGGGCACCCTGCTGTAGGAAACCCCTCTAATTGTAATGACTTGTTAGAGAGAAGGAGGGGGTGTTGTGAAACGGAGTTGAGGCCACCCGCCCAACGCCGCAAACTGCCCCTGCCCCCACCCCTGCAGTTGTCACCTCCACCTCCGTAACACCGACTACCCCCTACCACCATCCCTCCCCATCTTTATTTTTTGTGAATTATTTATAATTTACCATTTACCCCCGCCGCCTATCCCACCCCACCCCGTTAGCCTTGCCCAGCGCTGCCTGGACCCTTCGACGTTGTTGGGTTTTTTACCCATTCTTGTCTCGGTACCTAAGGTTTCCTGAAGGATAGCTCCGTCAGTACTTGAAAAGGTAGCTCGGATTACAGGGTAACCCACTTTCTCTTTCTCAGTTTGCTGAGTGCTTCCGTATAATTGACTAAGTCGGATGAAAATACCCACCGCTCTTCGGGGCAGTATGACTAACTACACGGAGCCCAAATAGATGAGAGTGTATTCAAAGATGCGTACACGCTGCTACTGTACCTCGTTCACGTGTTAGCCTTTGGAGGGGTTCCCAGCGCTCGAGATACATACCTTGCCATGATTAGTACCCCGCCGTATCGTTCCCTGAGAGGGAGTGCTAGTATTAGAACCGAAGAAAGTTCCACCTTGCATACATGATACGATGTTGGCTGTAATAAAGCTATATTCGGATGTAGTTGTGCGAATTCGGGTGTAGGTGTAAGCACCAGCACATCAAACTTATGAAATGGACAATTACCCTGAATTTATCGAAAATGCAAGCTCCTACTTGCAACAAATCTTAGATATCCACTACTACACAGGAGGAGGAAGTAGGTACCCTTTTTGTGAACCCTTGATTTGAGTAGCAATACAAGTCTATTGTCATTTCTGAGTATGCTCCAATTAAGTCTAGTATCGTGCTACTAGAAAAGAAGCAAATTGAACATATAATAAATAGGATTAACAACTATGAAATATAAATTCGGGTAATGTTGTTAGAAACAAGCTGGGTATCTAGGCTGTCTTCGTATCTCCCGGGCTCAGCAAACCCCATACCTCCGCCACCGGAGCACTGCATTCAATAACGTGTATAATAGTCCCGGTTAAAAACCTCTACTGGAAATGTCAGTACACAATGCTGGTGCAGGTCCATTGACAAAACATACTCAACATAGGGGAGACGGCACAGACCGCTTGCATAGCTATCCAGCAAGTAATCCGCACAATACATGTGCCTTAGCTGCTGCCGTAAACATCATTTCCTCCGAGTGAAGCACCACCTAGTCCGGCTTGGTTGGTTTAGCACCCCACTCCTGCTTCTGCCATCCCGTTTCATCAGTGTATCTTTTCAGGAACTCTTGTCCTGTATCCTCAAATTTAACCCACGAAATTTTAGGGAGTTTATGTAGGTTAAAGACATTGCGGTGCACACTCTTGAGGTTTGTTGCCACTATGAGGGGGTCTGTACCCAGCAAATAGAACGCACCCTCTAGCATGTCCTGGTATGCGTATATCCATATGCCGTTCGCTACACATTGAAATTTCAGAATCCCGTCATACTCGCAGATTTCATCGGCTAAGTAATAGGCGAGAAGACAATGTGGTGCGCCTTCTAGGCTCCAGGGATCGTCTTGCTCATAGCTACCCAGCTCCCAGTCGATAGGTAGAGATCGTAGCAGCTGGGACTCTGGATCCTCCTTGAGGAGTGTCAGTATGTGTAGGACTGTTAGTGTATGGTGGCTTACCCTTGGGGCAGCTTGTGTGTTCACTCTTGAGACGCACTCAATGCGTGCATTTGGTATCGTGGGAGATGGAGGGATTTGCGACATGTCTATGTGGTTCTAGCATAAATCTCTGTGGTAACTGTTGTAGCGCCAATCCTCATAGTAGGGAGGAGTCTGAAGTTATAGGTATTGTTAGAACTAGCCTATTGTTATCCTATCTTCCCGCTAGGTACTTGAGAGGGTTGCCTCTATACCTATATCAATCCATGCACCTGCAGTACAATATCCAATTGCCCCCTTATTTCCGGTTGATTGAGCGTCATCTGGGAGGACTCCTGAGTTGTAGTGTATATATTCTGTAGGGAGCAAAGCACAGTACTGCATCTTTTAAGGCATTATTTGTGGCGATAGATAGGTATCGGTGAGTAGAGCAAGAGGTATGGCAGGTACATAGCACAGGAGCTAAAATCTGTCATCCAACCTCTCCAGAGAAGCATCCCAGGACTTCAAATACAACCACGAGACTCGGGGGAGTTTCGTAAGTTGTAGAGGATACGATGCACTCTCCGGAGGTCTGTACCGAGCCAAAAAACGCACCTTCCTGTTTACCTTCACAAGCGTAGATCCACATGAGCTCACAGCGTTCCCCAAGAAAGTAAAAAGGCCAGGAGTTGGGTTCCGCCAAATACCAAAGGGTATTTTGCCTCGGAAGTGCTATCCCTCTCTCTTAATACATTCTAGGGCCATATGGTGTTGGCTTACAATGCTTCCCTCTCCATCCCTTTCCCTACCCGCCGCTAATCGATATCGTGGTTGTTTCCGCTGCCCGCCCATGCATGCGTCAGTACTATCGGATATGTTTTCCGCACACCCTCCCAGAAATGTGGGCTGTTGGAGCCAACTAGACCCAAAGTGAGATCTCGGTTGCTAGTTTTCTCGGTCAATATTTTCGACTAAGTAACAGTCGTTGTCATTGCACTCGCTTCTGCCCCTTCCTTGGCCAGGGCAACCAATGCCTCCCTTTTGATGCCGTCTGTAGACCTATCACACTAGTTCTCACACCTGTTGGCAGCGTGGTCTCTGGTATATTTGGGACCATGATTGCCTGATGAGACGTTGGGCTGAATCTAGAGTAGCTAGGTTGGACGCTAGGTCTCTAGGTTGATTATGAGCACACGTGTTAGATATCGGAATCGACACCTCCTCACCGAAGAGCTGTTCATCCTTCGCTTCTTCACAACTGACTCAATATTCCGCCAACTCGCCATCCGTAGCTTGTTCGAAAACCATCTCAAAAAGGCTTAGTAGGATCATTTCTTAGTCTCGGAAAACCTTTGGTTCTTTCAAACACAATTCACTATGAGACCATTACTGACTACCTGGTTAGTAACAAGCCTGCTGACGACCAAAATATCTTAACTTTGGCTACACCGACACGCCGGGAAGAAATATTTGGAGCTAAATATTTTACTTGCGAGGTTTGCGAGGGAGTCGGTGGCGTTGGCGGATGAGGGTAACTTGAAACGCCTCTGAAGACCCACGAGCCTGGGGTATCGGAGTTCTCAGATCTTAGTCTGGAGATCTGGAGACCTGGAGAACTAGAGCTATTGGAGACCTATTCTTGCAGGGTAAGGGTTGATTCAATTGGAATTGCTCAGTTTGCGCAGATTAGTGTCCCTAATTCAATACCTATCCCATTTTGCCACCTTGGGAGATCCTGGGTATTCGAATTGTAAACTCTACGATACCCCAACGTAACCAGACTACCCAAAGGTGCCTAGTAACTACCCAAAGGTGCCTAGTATGGGTGCTTGCTCAGCCGTATCAAGATTAGTGGTCTCCTAAGGACTGTCTTGCGGCCGAGAGGTGAGTGGTCTCCTAGGTTAGTCTTGTGGGCGAGAGGTGGTAGATTTTTGGTCGTTCGGTATAGTAGGTGAGGGTGTAGATGCTCGGTAAGGGCTTCCTAGTGGTCACGGGCTCGTTAGTGGCATATTCGGTCTATAGGGTGGGGCGGTAATGGGGTATAGGCTTGATTTTGGTTGGATGTGAGGGTAACCTATGATTACATGCCTTCGTAACCCTTTCCGCCTTGTGAAGAAAGGAAGCAGAAAAAGAGAAAGAAGAAAAGCTCCTCTTGCCTCACCCCGCTGCCTTCTATTCCCATCGTGCACCTGCCTGCTCATGTTTCTCCTCTCCTTCTGCTGGGTTCCCCCTCCGGCCTTCGCCCACTGCCTCGGACTTTGCGAATAAAATTTCTCGTGCGCGGTGGCGTCTCTGGCGCCTTCCAGATTCCCCCCCAAAACGAGGTTTTCTCTCGCGATGTATAGCGCGGTTCAATCCGTCATGCTGTGTATCATCAGTTGCCCTCCACACAGGCTGCACTTCCCATTTGCTTTTCGGATCCTGAGTATGGTCCTGACTTCCTTTGGGCCCTATGCCAGCAGTCTCGTCTCCCATCCTTCCCCGTTTTCGCAGCCCTCCACATATCAGGGTCCCTTCCCCGAGGAGTCGGACTATGGATCTCCACTGCGGCCTCCTTCGCCAGGGTATCTGTTGCGTTGTTCGCAGTGCCGTCCGTAGGTCCTGGTATCCAACTTTCCTGTCTGGGTAGTGTCGTTTGCTTACATAACATAACGACTCCCTTCCACTTGACAGTATGTATTACCTAAGCCTTCTCTGGATCTCCATGTGCTCTGCTAGATGCCATTCTGCATGAACCTCATCGCTCTAATCTCATCACGAAAATTGGCAATTGCCGGGAACAACCTACGAGCACAGGGTTCCCTCAGAACAACGCTTCTAATGGCACGGTCAGCAATAGGCACACGCTCCGTGACTAGCAGGGCAGCAGCAGCAGCAGAACTGGCCAAGGGCCGAGGGAAACAGCTAGAGTTAGCAGCAAGCTCGCCAGAGCTGGGGTTATGCGGACTGGGGAGGGAATACCGCAGTTGAGGATAGCGAGTCGGAGTTATCCTCTGCCCCATCAGATCTCTCTGACGAAGAGGGTGCGGTACGCAACAAAACTACAACTTCGCAGCATTTTTCTTCTCCCACAGTCACTGATGGACTACCGACAACACTAGGAAAAAGACAGCGACCCACTGCTACAGGCGCAGGTGCAGGTCCAGGAGCCAGTGGATCTGTGGACGGGAAGCTCAGGAAGAAAGTCAAACAAGGGATCAACAATACCCACCAACTGATTTCGACCTTTTCCTACGGAGGGCCATCAGGAACAGCTTCATCCTCGATATGTACCGGAGGAGTATTCTCACCGGTACGGAGGCGACGGGCAAATTCTTCAATACGCGTACCTTCACCATCCCGTCGGACTACCACGCAACTACCCAAAACTGAGTGTCAGGTTGAAGCGGTCCGAGAAGAGGTGGAAGACCTATTGATCAATGCCGTGGACTCCGGGGACAAAAAACCTGCTCGGGGTGGTAGTGGGAACAAGCGACCAAAATTCTCCCCCCAATCTTCCCTCCCCCCACCACCTCACTGGGAAGAAATGTACTCCCTCGTCCGCTCCATACGTTCCCGCGTCCCTGCCCCCGTTGACACCATGGGCTGTGAACGTCTCGCCCAACCCACCGGCGGGCGCATTACCCCCGCCATCTCCCGCTTCCAAACTCTCGTCTCCCTCCTCCTTTCTTCCCAAACCAAAGACACCGTGACTGCCGTCGCCATGCGGAAAATGCAAACCCTCCTCCCGGGAGGCCTTACAATCCCCTCCATCCTCGCCACTGAACCACAATCCCTCGACGGTTTAATCACCCCCGTCGGGTTCCATAACAAGAAGACACAGTATCTACTCCAAATAGCACAGATATGTAAGGAGAAATATAACTCCGACATACCTAGGTCTATTGAAGAGCTGTGCTCGCTTCCGGGCATAGGACCAAAAATGGCGCATTTGTGTATGAGCGCTGCATGGAACGAGACACAGGGGATTGGCGTCGATGTGCATGTCCATCGCATCACGAATATGTGGAAGTGGACGGGGAAGAAAGGGACAGAGACACCAGAGCAGACGAGACTGGCGCTAGAAAGTTGGCTGCCGAAGGACAGGTGGAGGGAGATCAATCATTTATTGGTGGGGTTTGGGCAGTCTGTTTGTCTGAGTAGGGCACCAAAATGTGGGGAGTGTAGCTTGGCGGAGAGGGGGTTATGTCGTGCGGCGAGGGTGCCTCCTGCACTGGGGAGGATGGATGTGAAGAGCGAGGTGAAGATGGAGGTTAAGGAGGAGGATGATATGGGGGTGAAAGTCGAGGGAGAGGGCGAATGGGTGAGGACGGAGGGGGATACCCTCCCAACGCCGGTAGATGTCAAGCGTGAGGGCTCCGTTAAAACGAGACCGAGGAGAGTCAAGGGGGAAGTCAAACTCGAGGACAGAAGGGCTGGATTATCTATCAAGCGCGAGTTCAAGCAAGAGGAGGAGGAGACGGGGGTTAAACTTGAGGTTAAATCTGAGGCTATGGACGAGCATCGTGACTGTGAACTCGTCAAGCGGGAAGCGGAATCGGGACTGGGGGACTCAAAGGAGAATTTCCCGGACATGGAGGATATGATGGGGCGGTCTTCTGTTGGGTGTAATGGGAGACGGAGGGCTTGGGCTTGATTGGGTTGTTTTCAGGAAATCTATCTGTGATGGTTAACTGAATAGGTTACCCTGAATAAGCAATGCTTATTTACATTTTAGATTCATGAACGGAGCGGATTGCATGTTTTGGTGCATAATATCTATTTTTGAATACCTATTGGAAAGAAGCATCTCATTATTGTTTTTTTTAGTATCGGTATGATCAAGCTAGTAGTTATGGTTGCTTATTACACATGAAAAAAAGGGAACTACTATCCAATTAACAAAAGACATAAAGTGTTTCCCCGTATATCTTACAAAGAAAGCATACATACACCCAACTACAACCCAACTTCAATCACCCGCCCCCCTCCCCCCTCCTCCCCCCTCCCCCGCGCTCCCCCCTCCCCCTTCCCCTTCCCCTTCCCCTTCTACTGCGGCACTCCACCAGTTCCCTCCCCCGCGCTCCCAGCGCCCCCCGGCCCCTGCGGATTCAAATACCCCGCATCCTCAGCGGCCTCATACTCTGCAATCAAATCCGTCACAACTGCCCTCGCCTCATCAAACTCGCCCAACCCATCCGCAAATGCCGGCTCCTTTCTGTACTGATCCAAAAACGCATTCCTCTTCCTCAGCCGATCATACTGGAGGACAATCCTCTTAAACAGCGTTGCAATACTTGTATGATTCGCCAACATGAGTCCCGACACGCGGTGGCTCATGGGCATATGCGGGGATTTCTTCGTAAGCGCGACTTGTATACTCGCGGGGCCCCAGGGAATAAATGTGGCTAACCTCCTCTCCCTGATGCGGAGGAGTGATTTATGAACTTCGCTGGGATCGGCCTCGCCTTGGATGATGTTTAGGATTGAGATATAGCAGGATTTTTTTGTGGTGTTGGTTTGAACCATGCGGTTTTTCGGTTGGAGGAGGCGGCGCATGACGTCTAGAACTGTTGTTTTCCTCACAGTCTTGCCTTGGTCGACGATGTCGCCTGTGAAGGGTGTGTAGGAGGTCATAAGGAAGTGGCATTTCGGGGTGGGGATGAGTGAGGCGATGATGCCGACGAGGTCGTTGTGCATGTATCCCGGGTAGCGGAGGGTGGTGGTTGCGGCAGACATTATTGTGGATACGAGCTGGTTTGTTTGTGCAAAAGACGGGTTTTGAACGTGTAGTCTATCCGCAGCGATACGTGTCAGCGCGCCATTATCGAGTACGACGACGGAGTCTGCGTTTTCGGTTAGTCGACGCATGGAGAGGAGGCTGTTGTATGGCTGGACGACGACATCGCCGACGCTCTGTGTGTCTGGGAAGACGGAGTATGTCTGAATGAGCTTTTTGGGGAACCGGTCATTGAGCTTTTCAAGGAGGAAGGAGCCGAGTCCGGAGCCGGTCCCACCGGCGATGGAATGTAGCAGCATGAAGCCCTCGAGGGAGTCGGAGCCGTCGGCTTCCCGGTCGAGCATTTCCATTACTTCTTCGTACACTGAGTCGCCGGCGGCGTAACCCGCTGCCCAGATGTTACCAGCGCCCCCCCCTCGCGGGGGACGTGGAAGTTTTCGGGGTTGTAAATGTTGCGGTAGGGCCCGGTTTGGATGCCGTGGATCACGCGGGGTTCGAGGTCGAGGAGGATGGCGCGGGGGATGTACCGGGTGTCATCGGACTGGGTAAAGCTTAGCGGAGAACTCTCCCCCACACGCGGAGGGGGGTACGGACTTGGTAGAAGAATACGTCCTTCCGGTCGCCGCCTTCGGTCGCAAAGTCTTCGAGGTTCCCATCTTGGTTGATCCCGTGCTCCTGGCAGAGCTGCTGCCAGAACTGAGAGCCGACTGGGGGGTTGCTTGCGGTCAGTTTTATTCGCACGATAGGCCTCGAGCTGGGAATGGAGGGGCATACCGCTGTTCCCGCACTGCCCAGCTTGGATTGTGATGATTTCCCTAGCAAGTAGGGAGTCGTGTTAGCTGTAGCTAGCTAGGAGAGAGCGACACATTGGAAGTTGAGGATAATCTGTACCTGGGCATGTTGGTGTCAAAATGCGGCGAGGATGGAGAAAGAGCTTTGGTGGTTTACCATCTGCTCTCGTGATGATCTCAACTCGACCTGTAACTCGGCGGGCAACACGTGCAACCAGACTAGGGCAACACGTATGCCGGTGAGCTTGGCATGCAGCCGTGGGAGCGTGGCGCAGTCAAATTGAAACTAGCCACTTTGTCAGGGCTTACGTCATCGGGAAAGGACAATCCTCTTGACTCGATTCGGCCCTGCTTAGGGCTAAGGAGGTAGGGCTGGTGACCGCACAAACTGGAGAGTGAATTAACGAAACATTCCGGCCCAGAGAATGCCTCAGCACGAGCAATCACATAGCACACGCAACCGAACAGCAAAGTCACCCCTTCTTGAGAGCGCAGGATATACAAACCTCTTTGCGCCAAATTTATTCACAAAGCTTTACGAGAAATCATCCATCAACAATCGCAATGGCCCCCGCTGCTGTATGTTTCTTTTGACTTCGGCACTTGAGCAAGGTACCGCTTTGCTGGTTATTGGAATCAGTAGGCTGAGTACTTGTGTTTGATCTCTAGAAGTTCGCTGCTGGCAAGAAGCAAGCCAAGACTACAAAGACGGTATGTCTTTCCCTTTCATTACTACATATGGGGGATTGTTTGATTGTTGGGAGTGGGGGGCTGACTGGCATATGGCAGTTCACTATCAATGCTTCCCAACCTGCCTCCGATAAGATCTTCGACGTAGCCGCGTTCGAGAAGTTCTTGCATGACAGGATTAAGGTCGACAATCGCGTTGGTAACCTTGGTGACTCGGTTCAAATCTCTCAGGAGGGTGAAGGGAAGGTCGTCGTTGTTGCGCATATTCCATTTTCTGGTCGCTACCTTAAGTACTTGTATGACTCCATTACGGGGGGCGTGTGGTGGGCGGAAGGGCTCATGTGCAGAAGGGCTAATTGGGGTTACAGGACCAAGAAGTTCTTGAAGAAGTACCAGCTCAGAGATTGGCTCCGTGTTGTCGCTACCTCCAAGGGTGTCTATGAGCTCAAGTTCTTCAACGTCGTTAACGAGGGTGATGATGAGGATGAGGAGTAAATATTCCATCCCTTCTTGGATTCTACTGCTCCAGCGAATATGGTACGTTGCCCTCTGGGAAGACAGCGGAGTACTGGCCTGGGAAGACAGCGGAGTACTGGCTTGCTGACTGGGGTGGTAGATGCTTGACGCTACGGGTTGATACGTATACACCGGGATTGTTGCGATTATTTAGCATAGGGATATGTTCTTGTAAATAGACGTTGTTTGGGAATGGAAAAGCTCTTTGCTTGCGTTGGTGGAGGCATTGTTTTGTTCCAATCCTCATATTGTGGAAGCGCAACCGGACCCACTTAACTATTCAACTTCAGTTTTCTTTGCTTTATGTAGAAAAAGAAGTTCTAGAGGATGTAATATGGATCGATCATGTGGGAATAAGTCTGCCCTCAGGAATTGAACTTTCTTTTTCTCGCACTGATATGCTGTGATATGGCTTTTGAACTGTTCGACCACCCTCCCAATCGCAATTGAACTTTTTCAGGGTCCATCACAGCGCAGCCAATTACAACGCACGTACGGGGGTCAGTTGTTTCGGGCCTGCGACGCTTCAATTTTTGATCTTACTAACCAGGTCTTTTTTTACACCCCATCACCGTCAGCAGTCAAGGAGAGGCGACAAGTCTTTTGATTGGTCTGGCTGGGATCCCTACTGTCCCTTGCCCAACCCCAATACGTTCGCTGGTGGCCAAATCATCCCCTAAAGGCGAAAGCTTAAGGGTCCCTTGGTATTGGCATTTCTGTACTTTTGGAGGTCTGCGATATCTCGAAGCTTTAGCTTCAATTACTCCAACATTCTTCTTTCGAATCCGGTTCCAGCTTACTCCTTTCCAGCACTGCTGCCATCATGGCGTCCCGTTCGTTACGTCGCTCTAATCCCATAACGCTCGTGCTTGCACTGATGCTTGTACTGGGTTTTATGCTCTTCATCCTCACACCAGACAAGTCCGACCCCATCCCAAAGACCGTGGCCCCAGCAAGAAGTCGGAAACCACCGGCGGTACAACGGTATCATATGAACACCCTGAAAGCCACCGCCAGCCCGATAGCCAACCAAGAAAAGGTCATTATCCTCACCCCCTTAGCAAAGTTCTACGACGAGTACTGGAGGAATCTGTTGAAGCTCAACTACCCGCGTGAGCTCGTTGAACTGGGTTTTATCATTCCAAAAGGTCGTGAGGGAAACTTGGCTCTCTCAAAGTTGCAAGATGTGGTCCACAAAGTGCAGACAGGGAAAAAGAAAGACCAATTCGCCAAGGTCACTATCCTGAGACAGGATTTTGATTCTCCAGCGTCTCAAAATGAAAAGGATAGACACGCTTTGTCTGCTCAGAAGGCTAGACGGGCAGCTATGTCGAAGGCGAGAAACAGTTTGTTGTTCAGCGTACTCCGTCCCGATATCGCGTGGGTCCTTTGGCTTGATGCCGATATCATTGAAACACCCCCAACACTCATTCAGGACCTTGCATCCCACGACAAGGCGGTTATTGTTCCTAATTGCTTTCAGAGATATAAGGAGGGTGGGGTCTCGAAGATAAGGCCCTACGATTACAACTCATGGCACGACTCGAATGAGGCATTAAAGATGGCAGATACAATGGGCAAGGACGACATCGTACTTGAGGGTTATAGGGAAATGGCGACGTGGAGGCTGTTGATGACCGGTGAATACAAGGAGCACGGGAGTGTTCACGACGAGACCAAGCTGGACGGGGTTGGAGGAACTGCGTTGTTGGTGAAGGCAGAAGTGCATCGTGATGGAGCGATGTTCCCACCCTTCCCGTTCTATCACCTCATTGAGACAGAAGGTTTTGCGAAGATGGCAAGGAGATTGGGGTATCAGCCTTTTGGGCTTCCAAATTACCTGGTAAATCTAGCTCCCTGCAAGCTACCATGTGATTATCCACTGACTTTCCTTTAGGTTTATCACTATAATGAATAATAACATTTAACTTTGCCCCTCACCCAACAATATTCTCAGATGTCAATTCTGTGTCTGATACTATCAATCAGTTTTTTTAACGGTCTTTTATATCAAGTCCTAATACGTGGTGCATAGATGTGGTGTGTTTCTCCAGCGTTATTGGGGTGGTTGCTGCCTCTATGTTTTGTTTTCGATATAATTTCGGTTTTATCTTCCTCTTCAGTCTCCTCCTTTTTCTGGTTTCTGGTTTTTTAGTTCTTTAACGGCATAGAAAAAAAAAGGCCTCACTCTCTTTTCGGCGCGTTTGGAATACCCACGATAAAGCCCCGGACACTTTTCGGCGTGCCGAAAGTTCCCATTCGGCTAGTACCGGGGATGTTACCAACCGGCATCGTGATGCCGTGCTGGTGGTAACTTAACGACTCTCCAGGGGACCTGATATTTGTACATACCTTGTGATCGGGAATAGAGATAATGACTGGGTACGAGATAATGATGACGTTTTGCACTTCCCAATATCGCCATTTTCACAGTCACAGGAAGGAAGCATTGAGCTACCTTATGATGATGATACTCGGGCTCTGGAAGCAGCTGCTATGATATAACTGATTATAGGATGTGCGATATCTGCTTTTATAAAGGTACGTCTTCTGCCCTATTTCACAGAGGCACTGCAGATCAACCACAAGCCTAGATCTTTGATCACAGTCGGATTTCGATTCCTTTCACCATGCCATATTTTATTCAACCAGTCGCTCTTTTTTCAGAGCAAACGCTCACCACCCTCCTTTTGTGGGATTTCGATGTCGACCAAATTGTTGGTATGCCAGACATTACCCCTACAGAAGTGCTCCCAACCGGCGCCCAAGTATCTAAACCTGTGCAAAACCCAACGGTGGGGGATTGCATTGAGGTCTGTGGTGCCAATGATTGTGACTACCTTCGTGCTATGCCGGGGTTTAATAAGAACGACGAACTCAGCGTGTCCGAGAGGGTAGCAAGGGATATTCTGGGTGATGTGGATGGTGCGGATGATTTATCAGTCCAAAGAGCTGCCTGGGGACTAGCACCACAGGAGAGATGTGGGGCAAGCCGGGCACAGGAGAAGCTTCGAAAGAGGCAATGGTATCCAGACCCCCATAGACAGGAATATGATTATGCTCCATCAACCGATTATTATGGACCGGAACAAGACCCGTACTTGTACGAAAGCCAGTATGGGGAACTCCCTCTCGAGTTTTACGAGCCCAAGGAATATGATGCGTATCATAGGAAAGGACAGTCCAAGACACAGAATCTCCAGAACGAGTATCCTCACCTGAAGAGTGCGCCGAATAACGCCCCACAAACTCAACAGAGTAACAGAAATGTCAAGATCACCAACGACAACTCCGGAAGCGTCAACGGCAAGGAAAAGAAGAACGACGAGAGAATCAATTCTGCCTTGACCGATCCACCCCGCAGGAATGTCGGCGCTCCTTCCCCAGCTGCCAAGCCGAATCTCAATAAGGGTTCTACAAAGAGGTACCCCATCGGCACCATAAAGCCCAAGAGCCGCCAGTCCAGCTCCTCGGAGTCTCATAGCTCCGATCCAATCATTGCTTTCCACAGTGTCCCCACCACCGATGATATCCCTACTCAGTCTCATGTTGATTCCCAAGCTCTCGAGCAAGCATCCGACGTAGCAGAGGCTGTTCCTGAAGCACCCCAGGCAGCCCCTCAAGACCGATCCATCCCACATGTTCAAAAGACCGAGCACCCCGATGGGTCAGTCGAGTACTCCTTCGGCGTTGTCTCGGGCGAAGTTAGTGTCTACAATGAAGGCGACGCCCCCAAGAAACGCGGTAGAAATAAGAGCGTCATCTCCAACCTGAAATCCCAATTGGGGATCGACGATGAATCTCCTCCTCGCGACCGCACGGGGTGGATGCGCAAGTCAAAGCGTCACGTTGTTCCCGAGAATAAACTCTCTGCAAAGAACGCCAAAGAGAAGACCGTAAGCGAGGAGGGCGGCGTTGATCTTAAAGAGAGCGTACAATCCCAGCGCACGCCAAACCAGAAAGCAGACTTTCTACGTGCAAATGGGAATAAGCCTCTTCCAAAAAATCAGGCCCCTCAACTAGCTCATAATGATAAGCAAACTCCTAAGCAAGCTGCTCCTGTCCTAACACAGCCTCAACTTAAACCCCAACCAGAGCAATCGAAGGAGGAGGAGGAGGCCGCGGCGCAACAGGAGATTACTGACCAGCAGAAGGCAGAGTTTGAGCGGCTAAGGAGGCAATCTATTAAGCAGTTTTATAAAAATCTGGCTGCTCAGGGTCAGGATGTTAATAGGGACAAGGAGGCGGAGAAGAAGATTACAGAGGAGGCTACAAGAGTGTCGAGCGAGAATGCACAGAAGAAGAGGGAAGAGAGGGCGAGGAGGCTTCAAGGGAAGGAGCCAAAGGCGGAGAATTGGGCGTAGATTAGCGGGGAAATATGCCCCAATGGTGAGCTGTGGTTTTGTGATTTTAATTGACCTTTGATAGATAGAATGGTGTGTGTTTTCTGGTCCTTTTTTTGAACAGCTGTATCTTTTTTTTTTTTTTTTGGGGGGGAGGCGGTTTTCCTTGGGGGTTCTTTATCACATTCTTTGGCGAGTCTGGCTGGCCCAGGCCCAAACCCTACTTTATGCACAAACGAAACACAATATTAAAACAAAAACAATTTATCAAACTGCTTTTTTTACGCCCACACATGGCACTACACTATACCGCCAGAGCAAGCCCCTCCCTATCCCCCTTACCTACCCGCTCACAATGGGTAAGTAAGGCATAGGAAGGCAGAGTCATTGCCAGGCCGGTCACCGGACACAAATATAACCGACATACCCCGATTTCCTCCCGGTACAACAGGGCTCCCGGCTCCGTGGGAGTGGATAGGGGAGTGCAGAAATGGAGGAAAGGTGGGGGAAATGGAGTGAGGAATGGAGTGAGGTGGGGTGGGGTGGGGTGGGGTGGGGTCATGGGGTGGGGTCATGGGGTGGGGGTGATGGGGTTGATGGGGGCGGAGCTAAGGGGCACTGGGAGATTCCTGATATTTTTTGATGGTGGTTTTGGCTTTGTTCTAGGAGGTAGAGGGGGAAGGGAGCGTTGGACGTTCTCGGGTTGTATAGAATTGTTTGAATTTTTTTTTTATTTTTGCTTTTGTAGAGACGGTGGAGAATGGGAATGGTTTATGTATAAATGTGGTGGAGATACTAGGTACTTATGGAAAATTTATTGGTTTTCGTTTAAATGACCATACTAGGTGATCAGTATCTTTATGATTAGGTAGCGTGAATCAGGGTTTAAGGGCGCGGGGTCAAATCTCGGGTGAAAACCTGAGGTTACCCTCAACCTGAGCTAGTTGTGCCCCTCCCACCCCCAGTTAAATGAGGACGGAACCGATTTCTATATTTACGAAGGAGGGATAAGGATGTCAGGCCTGTGGGGTATTCTATTATAGTTTATAACTTGGGTTTTTTCCCGTCAAGTATCGTTCGTTCCATGCTGACTGTGTATCTTTCGAGGCAGCAGTGGTGTGCAAGTAAGAAAGAGTAAGCTTACAGGAGAAGTAATACCAAAATAAAATAAATCCGGGAGTGAAGTGATGTTTCCCGGAATATTAATGACTGGAAACAGATATTAATGTTGTCCGAACTTAAGGACGGCTTTCAAATTGAAAAATGAATCTTGCTGCACAATGTAGGGGCTGTGATTTTGTCGCGATAGAGCGCTCTCATATTTCAAAAGTGAATTGGACGTGTAAAATAATAGAGCGCGCACCTCAAGTGGAGCCCTCCACCGAGAGCCAGCCGTACGATACTTCGTATGTAACAGTGGTGCTCGATGTCCCTCTTCATCAAATAGTGAACTGTGTTTTAGGTCAAGAAATATGATTGATTGAACAGATTTGTAGGAGGAAGAGGTCCGGCATATCGTTATTTGAAATTACTTGAAACAACCCTGATACTCTATATGATCAATGGCGACCACAACCGAAAAAACCACCAGATACCTCAAGCGCAACAGCAACGGCCCTGTTGTGAAGGATGAAGCGTCTCAAAAGGTGCAAACAGAGCCGTTTGGTAGTTACCCTGGGGGCCCTTCCAAATTCCAAGACGGGCCCCCGAGCACCAGGTACAAATTGTAGAAGTGTCCGCCCATAATTCGTATCAGACCACGCACCACAGACCACCATCCTCACACCTCACACTCCACACTTCACACTTCATACTTCACACCTCCACTTCCTTCTCTTTCCCTTTCGTTCACTGCTCTGTTTGCTCTCACTCAACGACGCTCCGGAAGTGTTTTGCAACGCCTGTCTCAGAGCCCCTGCATACCCACGTTGTTTCGTGATCACCGGAGCTTCGAGGCTAGCGCTATACTCTTTTTAACTGCATCATGAGCTTCCGAGGTTGGTAGATGATAATAACCAGACTAGATGATAATAATCAACTCCACTGCGAGAAATTTCTAGCTAAGCGCTGACATTACTTATTTCTAGAAAACGAGGCGTAGACGAACGAAAGGCAAAGAAAGCCACAGAGCTGCTTGTATATAACTGCCCGCGCGCTCGTATATCGTCAGATCATCATCCAACACTTTCACCTCCGTCATTGCACATCTGGGACAAGCAGCGCCGTCATATTCACTTTTTTGCGAACACAATATCATTGTTTTTCTTTTGCTTTTTTTAAGAGCTTTCTGGAGCTGTCGACCAGCTTTGCATACAATAGGATTGTCTTGCTTTTACCGCTGATTATATACCAGGTATGTACCTCGCATTCTCATTTGTAAATGTCTCGAAGCTCGCTACCTCTCACTTCCCGTCCCATTTTCTTGGAATATTACATTTTTTCCTTGGATATCATTCATGCATTGGTTGAGGCTTCTGCGGCGCGGGGTTGGGCAGTTGGTTCAGGCTGAAGAGGTCGAGATCCAACACATCGTACCCAGACGCCCTCCATGTTGGGATGTCCCTTTGAATGCTTTCCAGCGCGGCCCGGGAGAAGAGACAAGGTGAGGGGGTAAGCGGGGCGTCAGTGGATGGATACTCGAGCCAGGGTTCTTCGGGTGGGGATACAGACCAGCGATTGGCTCCGCTGCATCTGACCTACGTCGCAGTGGAGGTGGAGGTGGAGGCCATCGATATCTGTTATTTCGTTTCTCACACCTGCTGGGGAGTTGTTGTCTAATACTGTGCTGGGATTGGCAGGAAATTCTAGTCCATTCGCTAAGTTTTGATTCACCGCTTGCCAGTCCCTTCACCAACGAGACAAGAGCTGTAAACGCCCAGCTAAGTGTTGCCGACCTCTCTCATAACAGAGAAGTTGAATATTAAAAGGCCCAGCTTCGTCGTCCCGACAGTGAGATCTCTGCAAGTGGATCGTCTATTTACCCTTCTCCCTGCATATTAGCTCTTCTCCAGATTCCTGTTTAATTTGCTGTAGCTCGCCCCTGTTACGTTTTTTGTGGGCCCCCTGTTCCCCTCCGAGAGCAAAACTCGCCTACGGAAGCGGAGCTATCAGACGGAGTAATTCTATTTCAGTTGAAAAAAACCGATTAGCCGTCTTACCGTCGTCGCTTGTCCGGACAGAGTAAGACAGTCATCGCCTTCGCGTTATTTAATCAGTCGCTGCCTGTTTATATTCTGGAGATGGCCGCAATGGCTGCTCAGAAGTTGTCTGAGATTACAATCGTGCCCGACGTTGCTAGCCCCGCTACCGCCCAAGGCTCGAGAATTTGCTGTGCAGCAACGAACATAACAGCACCCGAGGCAATTGGGACAACAGCGGAGAAGTCGAATACTGCAGCTCCTCCACTGAGCCAATATTCACCACCATCACCGCTGGACATTCTGACCCCAGTCTCAGGGAGTGCGACGAAGCTGCCGTCGGCCGCTGGTGTAGCTGTGAACGTTACTCCAATTCCAATCACCACTGCTGCAAATAGCAGTTCCAGCAGAAACGTCGGCAAACCAACTTCCGAAAGCTTGAAGAAGCCTACGGCTTTGAGCCTTGCATCGAGCAGTACGACAGCACCGGGTGTATCTCCGTCTAGGCTGCAATCGCAGTCAGCCTCGTCTGTAGCACCTAAGTTCCTTCGCTCGCCCAAGGGTTTTCAGACTCACCGACAGAACGCACTTAGTGAGTCGATTCCACGCCAGACTATGCTTAAAGCCCTCGCCTCGACGAAATCCCGGGGCCCCCTCACTGCTGGCCTCGAGCCTGGTTCTGCAATATTAAGTGCTAAAATGGACTCGCTTACGATCAACACTCCCGGTTCTGGTATGATCGATGGATCTCTTAAACATCCTCTACAGTCTCCGTGCTTCTTTCACGAGAGATTTGATGATGTGATTAATATCGACAAAGTTCTTGAGGAGGTTCAGGCCGATGCCGAGTACACATCTCATCACCGTTTGCTCCGAACTGCAGCGGGGGTGAGGGAGGTTGCGAGGCAGCTTGGTAGGAAGCCGATAAAATTGCAAGTGAAGAGTGTGATGATTGTTACAAAGGCAAGGGACAACACCCTTGTTACCTTGACAAGGGAGGTTGCTCGTTGGCTCATGAAGACTCCGCGATATGGGTCTGATTTGGGCGTGAATGTCTACGTTGATGAGAAGTTACAAAAGTCAAAGAGGTTCGATGCAGAGGGGTTGATCAAGTCAGAGCCGAGATTTGCGAGTATGCTCAAGTACTGGACTCCGGATCTTTGCTGGACCAGCCCGGAGAAGTTTGATCTTGTTTTGACGTTGGGTGGGGATGGAACCGTGTTGTTTACATCCTGGCTCTTCCAGAGAGTTGTACCACCAATTCTGAGCTTTAGCTTGGGCAGTTTGGGGTTCATGACCAACTTTCCTTTTGATATGTACAAAGAGCATCTTGATAAGGTGCTCACAGAGGGAATGAGGATCAATATGCGGATGAGGTTCACTTGTACTGTCTACCGAAACAGCAAGGGACAAATGGAAGAGGCAGAACAGTTTGAAGTCCTAAATGGTGAGTAAACCCCTCTCCCCAAACCCAGGAGAGAAAGTATCTGAATCTAACATTCCTTCTCCAGAACTGGTCATCGACCGCGGCCCATCCCCCTACGTCTCAAATCTCGAACTCTACGGCGACGACGAACTCCTAACCGTCATCCAGGCAGATGGCTGCATCTTCTCCACCCCCACTGGCTCTACCGCTTACTCCCTCTCTGCTGGCGGATCCCTCGTTCACCCGGACATCCCCGCCATCCTCCTCACCCCCATTTGCCCACACACGCTATCCTTCCGCCCCATGCTACTCACCGACTCAATGCATCTCCGCATCTCCGTCCCCCGTTCATCCCGCGCAACTGCCTACTGCGCATTCGACGGAAAGGGAAGAATCGAATTAAAGCAGGGAGATTATGTCATTCTTCAGGCGTCGCAGTATCCTTTCCCGACGGTATTGAGCTCGGGAACGGAATGGTTTGAGAGTATTGCGAGGACGTTGAGGTGGAATAGTCGCGGGGCGCAGCAGAAGGCGTGGAGTGGGAGTGTCAGTGGGGACAGTGCATTGGGGGAGGAGGTGGATACGATTGAGGGGGAACCCGAGTGGGATATTGATACGGATAGTGCGGTATATAGTGATAATTCGGGGAGTAACAGTCCATTGAAGAGAGCGATGTTGTTGGGGGTGTAGATGGAGAGGTACTTTAATCTTTTCTAGTTCGGTGGGAGATATATACCTACAAGTGCGTACTTAGAGGAGTTGGGGTTTGTTATTTGGTCTTTGGTCTGTTTCAGGTTTTTCGAACCTTGCTTTTTCTTTCTAGAGGTGGGTTCGTCAGCCTGACGCAGCTAGGTGGATTTGCTTTCTTTCTCTTTTTTGGCTAGTTATGGCGAAGAAAGGGCTAGGGATATATCACTTGCTACTTTTTATATATTTCTTTTTGTCCCTTGCTTAGGGACTAGACTCGGTAAGAGATAAGAATACTGAATTGGTTTATACATCGGGTAGGATTTTTTTTCTCTTTGATGAATGATATCGATGAATATGGTTACCTTGGGTATATGAAAAGATCTGACTGGCTATCAGAAGTACGTGCTTTTTCTTGGCTTCTTGGTTGTCTTAATGATATGGAATTCTACTTTGAATATGTATGTTGGTTGAACGTCATAACGTTAGATGTGCAGCGCCGTGAGCTTGGGGATAACTTCGGGGAGGCCTATTAGTACCTGTTGAGACTGTGACAGCGAATACTTCGCGGTAATATCATTGAATATAGTTACTACAGATAGATCGATTTTTTAATTCGAAGAACAAAATTGAAGCTAAAAACCAGAGATCGTGTGATCAGAGTGGTGTGAATCTAATAAGAAGTCATGACGAATACATCCAGTAAGTAGAACCTTTGCATCATGACCACAGCAAAGACCAAAATATGATTAGCGGCCAACCCTGCAATCTTTCAAGGTATTATTTGAAACGGTACGATTCTAACGATGTAGCTAGCCTCATCACCCGTCACATAGTCTATCGCTCCATTCTAATATTCTATCGCTACAAGTATAAACTCCAACAAGTGCTCTCATGGGCTGCTAACCTAAGATGCATTAACATTTGGGGGTTTTTCGTTTCCAACTAGCGCATTACCCTGAAGAGCGCTCTCACTAAAATCCAACAGCGCTAACAACCCCCCCCTGGCCAAAAGAAAAAGCCCAAGCCTCCAAACATCCCAAAATAAATCCTTGATCCCCGATCACTCAAACCAAAGAATCTGATTACCCTCCCACCAGTCCATTTATGGTGGCACAATTGAATATCTGTTCGTTATTTTTTAGGGCCAATGGTCTAGATCGATTGAGGCCAAGCTAACCCCAAAGCGCACAACGCGCGGAATCATAACAACCGAGGAGAGAAAAAGGAGGGGAGGGGTTAGATTTCGATCGTTTTGTTTAGAGAATCAGATAATTGTATAAAAGTATTTAATTGGTTTGAAGGGCCCCCCCCCCCCCGGGGGGTGGGAGAGGGGTGGGTTATTTACATCCCCTAGGTAGATTTGAGATATAGATGGTAGTGGTGGGAAGTTACCCTGAAAAAAAAAAAAAAAAAATAAAGTTGTTTTGTTATAATGCGCCAAGTCAAAAGCACACACAAACCCCAAGCTTTCATTGTAAAATATGTAGACATCTAATATTCTAGACATAGAGCAATAAACCAAAGCCTACAAAAGTTGGGAGAAAGTGATTAACTACTTACTAATTTATGGGAGTCAGGGGGCGGGTGGGAGAGGGGGGGAGATCAAATGATATTTTATTAAAAAAAAAAAAGGGCGAGGTCATATATACTTGCATTTTTTCAGAAAAAATTTTTTTCGAATTTTTTACTTTATATAGGGAGTAATATATTACTATATTTTTTTTTCTCTTTCCATAATATCATCCAGATCAAATATTGACCTACTAACCTACCGGTACCTACAGTACCTAATGCAACACATTCCCAACGCAAACCAGACCGGAAGAAAAAAGAAAAAGAAAAAAAAAAAATATCTCTCAACATGGACAAAAGAAAAGAGAAACTCACTACAGTAAGTTCTAAAACAGTTTACAATAATATACCAAATTGTTACATTATGTAAATACATGTGAACATTTATATATACATTCTCCGTAAAATTCCCGTGGTCTCATGTAGATAGATATGTACAGTATCTCTAGGATAAGCGTCAGAAGCACATCTATTCGGAGGTAGCTGGTGTCTAGATACTCTGCTGAGCCCCGTATAGTTTGGCTCCACACTTTTTTTCCTTTCTTTTTTTTTTTTTTCTTTTGAGGCATAACTCACATAATGGCCTATAGTTCATGTCTCTCAAGAAAGCAATCCAGCACCAGCATTCCTTGAGCGAGGCAATCATAGTCCCTGGCCGAGGTGTAAGTTGATAAAAGACACATGATAAACATACTGTTTCCGGTACTCTACGGCATATATTGTCTCTGTTTTACTCATGACTCGTTGCTGACATTGTATGTGGTATTCAAATATCTCTCCTCTCATAGCATCTAACTCAGCCGGAAACCAGTGGTATAGCAGTCAGAAAGTAAGGCAAATCCAATCTACAGTTACACTAGATACCTCTAACTGTATCCACTCACAAATATTCCTGTACTCTGTTTCGTACTTATTATGTGTGATCCAGTCCTATAGATCACCGATCGCTACATCGCTAAACGAACATGTAGATTTTACCCTGAACATTCCCTTCCCCCAACATAAGAATATATCCTTTTACATGTGCAGCAAACAGTTGCAAACGCAGCTTGACAACCAGTTAAATTCCTAGCATTAAAAAAAGGAAACCCTGTAAATTCCCCTGCTTTAGATACCTAATTGATATGTACGTAGCTTACCCATTTGTGTAAAGTTTTCCTATTTCGAGATTTACAGTACCTACTGTACATACTTGGTGTTCCGGCGAGGTGAGAAAGATGGACAATCAAGAACGCAATTTCGTTTGTTGGGATGATATAGACAAGTAAGACCTCTACAAATTGACTTCTGCATCGATCATGCTCGAGACAGATCATGTACCGGTACCAAGTGGATCAGAAACTTCAAAATTGGGGCTCGAGGCCGAACATGCCTGTATCTGCCTGGAAGCATAAAGCTTATGCGCACTGGTCCAGTGCCTATGTTGTAAGTACTTAATACCAGACTGTTTATGGTTGCATATGCATAGGGATGCTGATCAATGACTCAAACATGGTCTCCTGCTCTGACGATCGCGTTGCCCTCCGCAATTCTCATCTAGAATTCTAGCCGGTGGAGTTTCTCTTAGCATTACAGCATTTGACTACTCAACGAGATGGACTGCTCAACGAGATAGCCTAGCCCATGAGAGTTGGTCAGCGGAAGGTGGAGCGTGATAATGAGCTGGCAGACAAAGAGGCGAAGCGGGTTGCAAAGGCTGGGTCAAAACGCTCGGCCCCTGAACCCCTGCCTGACACCCTGCGGCCTGCACCTGAGAGGCATGTATTTAGTACACTTAATCCTAATATACTCTAGTCGCTCGCATCTCGTTGAGCAGTCCATCTCGTTGAGCAGTCAATTGCTGTATGTCTTTCTGTGTGTCTTGTTGGATGTCAAGTTCAAATAAGGCAGGCCTAAGTACAGATCGGCATGCCATAGAGTAGCGTCATGTCATGCACAGCACCAAACGAACGGGAGTTCAGCATCAGTGGGACCAAACAGTCAATCGTTTGCGCCATTGCTTGAGTCGGCAATTGGACGACCCTGACCAAGGCCCCCCGCAGAAGTTTACTATCATCACTGCTCCGGACGTCTGAAGCTTATATTCGCCTTCCGAAAGCTTGTCTTCGGAACCATAGCTAATTTTAAGGTAAGTTTACTAGGAAGCATCCGGCGTTTCAGAATACCGGATTTGATGAAAACTCAATGTCAACACCAGACCAGATCTACGGGATGAATAAATTGGTAGCCTTATGCTGAGGAGTGACCAGTTCCCAGAGGGTACATTAAGGGAGAGTTTATCCGGACACTGCCTCATGGGAACTCCGTATAAGCTGAGATCTGTATCTTATTTCTTTCATCGTCATTCAAACGTACACGCGCGTACTCCAGGAGTCTTGTAGGTGGGCTAAATCAGTGCCGAGTATACCGCCAGGAAAGGCCATGGATATGATGAGGTGTGGAGCCTGGCAGACCCTTCCAAAGCCTGAATAGACTCGAAAACTGGCAACTTGCGTATGTAGGTACCTGCTATGCAGAAATCGTACTAAATCCCTTCGCAATGATACACATCGTTTGGTCCAAGTAAATCCGATCCGAAAGTTTGAAGCGGCTGCATGGTCAACCCGATGCGGCCCGTGACAGTCCATTCATATGCTTTGGTACTTTTAAGTGGACTTCCAATTATTTCGAACTCGTTCCTTATGAAAAGTCCCCCTGGTTTTCTGCCCCACTCGGCCAATTGAGCAGCTGTTGCTGGTTGTAGCCCCTATCCACTGGTGCTGTAGGATCTACCAATCATAGATGCGAAAAAACAAGTCAAGAAGGCTTCTGGCAGCTTCGATTTCAGGTGAGTGGGTCCAGATTCAAGTAAATCCCTAATTCGGCGTAGATACCCAAATAAGATTTGAGATCGGGATAGAAATATTCGCGCGTCTAAGGACGAAAATTTGAATATTGGTAACCATAGTTAAGTAACACGCTCCGCACCAATATAAACAGACAGTCACTGATGTGCAAAGCTGTGAGCGTGTCAAAATCAATGTGATCGACATATGATGACCTACTTATAAAGTAGACAACGGCCGAGAAAAGGAAAAAGGGTATCGCGTATTGGCGGGAGACACAGTAGCGAAAGTTTCCTCTCATAAGATCCGCTGTAGATCTATCGACTAGGTGCAGTTGGTAGAGGGCACGAAATGAACTATTTTGTGCGAGCTCTCGCTGGCCAAATTTTCCTTCGTTCCCAACATGCAGCTTACATTTCTCAGAGGCCACTGGATAATGAAATCCATACGACCCAAGAGTGGTGAACGACTGGCGTGTATCTAAGAAAGCTCGCTTCACCCTTCTTGTTGTGTAGGTACAGACGTACTACTGTGACGTCCAGATTCCCTGTTTCGGACCTGCATGTAGATGAAAGAAGAGTTTTCTTAATAAGCTTCAGCCCTCCCCATTGGGACTGTTTCTGATGGTGGCAAGCAGCTGGACTTCTGGGCCTTCACTGAGCTCAATCCCAGTAATTTCTTTACTTTACCATTGACTCGGATACTTGCCCAAGCTGATAAGTATACTGGACTACTACATGGTGGCGATGATAAAACACACCTTCTATGCTTGGCTGCATGTAGCCCTCTACCCCGAGGAGACTCCACAGTTCGACTGGTGGGGATATATCGGAGTTGACTGAAATTTAATTTCGATGCCCGTCTCCACTACCGCAATATATCCGTACCCGGGATGCCTTCCTTCGGTCACGGAATCTTAAGGGGGAAAAAATCGACCGTAGGGCAGCGGAGCAGCCTACCCATGCCGCTCCTGGGGTTTCGTTTAGCTGCAAGGGGCATCTGGGGTCCTGCCTGTTGCTTAATCCGATATCCATATTAGCAAGGTAGCTATAGAATTATGAAGGAGATGTGGGCGAGAACGAACATCTTGACCTAGGCCCAGCTATTAGGTGCAATAGATGCATAGGTGACAGGACTGTGGTAATTTTTAACAATAGCCAGGGGTGAGTGTTGGCAAACATTAACGTTGTCTCTCATTGTTAGACTATCTCTGTTGGTAGATGGCCATTAGTCTGGCTTGGATGGCCATGAGTGATGGCTGTCTCTCACCCAAGAAAACGCTGATGCCGCCATGGTAGTACCGCCATGTGTCCCGTGCATATGTAGATGAGGAATGTTATCTTGCACTGACACTAGAGTGATACGATCACTTGAGATCTTGACCTCAGTTTGTGTATACCCCATTAGGCGGGGCTGTTATGCAGACCAGAAGCACGAGACTACAACCAGACTACCGTGTATACATTACATTGCACAACTCACCTTTGATTGACCCCTATCCTCGCCCTCACAGGCCACCTTAGCAAAGGATATCCCACCTAATAAGCAGTTGTAGGCTTTCGAAGATGAACCTATACTGTAGTCGTTTAATATACCCGCAACTTCTTTTTCTGAATTTTATGTTTGTGGCTGCAAGCATGCATGGATTAGACCAACAACGTCGTGCTTCCTCCTCCCCCTCCGCCCTTACCCTGGTTTCTCCTGGCCCATAGTCGAAGAGGGTCACATTCCCCACAGCTTTTTCAAGCTCCCGCCCCGGGGCCCAATATCGGCGTGTTGGAATCCTGTGCCATTGAGTTTAGGCCTGGATGCTGTGTGTCCTCCACCCTCCCCCCTTACTACCATTGCAGTTGTTTCAGGGAGCGTTGAAGTTTAGGATACCAGTAAGCTCCAGCTAATTTTTTGTACCGAGACTCAGATTCCTGACTATCCCGCGCCGACTGCGGGTTTCTGGAAGTCGAGGCCAGTAATGGTCATGGGCCTAGGTGTGCTTTTGGTCCCTGTATACGTATATCTAGCCAAGGAACCCTACTTCGTTGATGCCATGGGCCCCACTCCAAATACGAAACGGGTCTGCGCTTCCAGTGTTTGTCAATTTAATCTTCAGTAGTTTTATAGAGATGTGCTGACAAGCATTCACCCTGCCGTATTCCTTCCCGCGGCACCATATATGCTTGTTATTCTCGTCGGGTCGATAGAGTGCGGGTTATCCAACCTATCGGTGGACGGGTGAAAACCACCCCACCAAGCCCAAGCCCGTATTGCCTTATCATCGCAATCGTCGTCCTCTCTATCTACACCGAAGCACCTATTTGAAGTGTATCTATAGCATTGTGGAAGCGAGGATACTATCTACGGCAAGGCCAAACATATGCAGAAAATATATGAACTGAAACATCTGTATAACGATAATAATAGATGGTACCATTGCACTATGTCGAATCTGGCTATTGATTGTCTGCTCTCTTGCTGCATTTTTTTTTTTGCAATTGCATCCTTAATGAAAAAGTCTCCATAAGGGGAAGATTAATCAAATTTATACCCCGAGAATATTATATAATAATAGCCAATAACAATGGAGGTTGGTGTGCGGTATCCTGAGGAGTGGCCACCGCTTACCTATTGGGATCGGTCCTTTGGACTGTGAGAAATCTCTGCTGTACGGCGGGTAGTCTGGTAATTAGGTGGCACTACCACCGGCTACATTTTCTAGGCTCGTGTTGCGTTGTATACCAAAGGATCTCACCAAAAATTTGATACATAGGTAATGCCCTCCCTGATAACCGAGTTTCAACTCACTTTGCAGCCCGTTCATCAAAACTGATGACCAGCCTCCGAGCCCACGTCTCAAGCACATATTCGCAATTTCTTTCAATTGGCAACTCTCGTTGACCGAAAGACTCTACAACTGCACCCTCTGACGGTTCTTCGTGGCATTACTTCCAGTACTATCTTGGATTCCACCTAAAATAGCAGTAATATAATATCTAAAGGCGTTGGGAGCTATAAAGAGACAGAGGAGGACGAAATGGTTGTGTCCTTTTTTCCTCAAGTGAAACATACACCCGATATTAGAAAGAACCCAGGTAAGTTTTTCATCTCCTGTAACTCTCAATCACAGCTTGAGTTGAAATTAATTCGGATTATGAATTTCAGAAAAATATAAAAGTGATGTTTGGGCCAAGGCATGGCTAGCAAAGAAAGTCTCTGCCATCTGGCGAATGGCCGCCACAAGGCAGAAAAGACTTAAGAAACACGAGGAACCATCTTATTCTCCATCAGAGCCCGATGTGAACGAAGGCTTCTCAGAGCTCTACAGAGTCTGCTGTGTTCTGAGCCGTATCCCTCTTACTACGTTTACTGCGGGAAATTCAACATATCATAATGTTAAATGGCCTATACAGAAACTAGGGTCCGATTATGCCTTGACCGTACCATCGCCATATAGCACAGATATAAGACTTGATGTAGCAATCGACCTCAGCGATCTCCTTTGCAAACTTCCCGATACAATGAAGACAATTTATGAGAAAGCAGACCCAAAGAAGCTGATTAATCTAATGCTTCCTGAGGGTGTAATTGGCAGGGAGGCTCGCAAGGTGGCAGCAGCCTTTTGGCTTTGGTTATGCATAACGGATGGTGAGTCTTATATTGCAACCCTCAGCCTTAACTATCATGGCCTTATAGATTGTGAGCAGATATCTTAGAAGCTATGGAAATGGATGAAGATTTCGTTCAAGGAAGTAAGTAACCTAGAGATTTCTCATAAGGCTCTTACCCTGAAATCATCGCAGTCAACGACATGCATGCCGCTTTAGCCGGGAGCACCAACACTGCCCAGTACGATAACAACTCGCAGATCAGTTTTATAACACATCTCTTCCGTGACATGGTCTATGATACGGTCTTACAAGATAAGGATTCTAAGGATTCGGAAATTCAATGGCAGCAAAATTTCATCGCCTGTGTTCAAGAGATTGCACATGCATTTACTTTTGAACGCCCCCTCTTTAACACTGGCAAGAGGGTTATTCTCGAAGACTGGATGAACCTGCGGGTGGTCACAATCTCTGGTAAGTGGCTCCTAAGCGCCTATCATTTCGACATCTAACAAATCTAGCCCGCCCTTTTATGATTCTTGCGAGGGCCAGCCTCAATATTCCCGGTGGTATGAGTATATATGGAAATCCACTTTTAGATGGTTACCAGAGGTACACTGGTAAACAAACGGAGAGTGAGACTGAGTTAGTTTGCCTAGAAACCACTTTGCAATGCATATTAGGCTTGCAAAATGATATTTTAGGTCTGTTTCCACCTGCAAGTCCAGCTTTCATTATATACCGCTACTAACAGGACAACTAGAATTAGGTTGGGAAAAAGACAATGCCGAGGATTTGAACCTCAACTGCATTCAGATCTTGATAGCCCAGGGGAAGGACTCGACGAATCCTACAGATACATACAAGCTTTCACTTACAACCGCTATTGAAGCCCATAACCAACTCGTTATTTCAGCAGTTAGCCGAGCCTCTGAGGTTCTTAGTGGTAGCAGAAACATTCCAGATAATCCCTCTCGACTGGAATCTTTAGTCCCATCTCTATGCTCGAGTGATGTTGGCAATATCGCAAATGGCCGGGTTAGCGCAGAAGCTTCTCCGGGGACTTCCACTGTTGACTTTTGCTCTCCCACCACGCAACAGCAACAGCCGAGGGAGGCTGAGGTAGACATTGTAGACACTGACAGCGAGGCAGAATTTCGATGGACAAGAGAAGTGTCCTTCCATTTATTTGGTCAGGCTGCCAAATTCTCTCAGTCAATTACGGAGATTTCGTGCCGTGAGGCACGCGCCGTAATCCATGACCAGGAGCAGATTGAGAGAAAAAGAATCTGCCAGTATATTAGAGTTCTCTTGAATATGGCAAATGGTATGGCAAATTGGATGATTGCCTGCAAGCGATATGCTGTCAAGAACAAGAGCGAAGATTGAATGGATTTATGTTGAATGAATGAGGTGTTCTCTTTTCTCTCGGAGTTATTCTAGGTTCCTTTACGATACGGGGTTGGGGCGCATTGGGTTGGATGTGAACTGAGTGTTATGTCAGTCATGTCAACATATCCTATTTCGAATTCACTCTCTGTTTCCCTTTGTACTCTGACTTCTGGTTTCTTGTGTCGTACGTTTATTCCCTGATTAGCTGGGCATTATCTTTTTTTACTACCACAAGGCTACAAAGTAGCTGTTCACTGTTCAGGAAGGAAATCGCCGAAGTAAAGTGGTACTTTATTTTGCTTGTTGATCTCGCTCTATTTTGTTTTCTAAATGATCCAGGCCTTTATGGCTTAAACAGATCAAAAGCTTTTTGTTTGGGGCATTTTCATAGCCCCTTTTTTCTAGAATCTTTCATTAGAAGAAGAGGAGAATCAATTTTAGTCTGCAATTTTTCTCTGGTGCCTTTCCTATTTCGTTAATTGCTGCTTAGGGTTAGCTTGCATAGGCCAACGCAGACTGTGGTAGGCCGCAGCTTGGTACCCTTCTTTAGAATGGGTTGGGTGATTGGCGCCGACTCAAACTACTTATGTACGCGACACACGCGTCATCATAGCCCCATCTCTATATGAAACCAATAAAAGACCAAAATGACAGTAACTCCATACCAAGAGGTTCGAATTCCATCTTAATAATCCCGAATCTTGAGTTCTTACTAATGTACATAAATCAATAGAAAGTCTACACCCTACTATTGCAGATCCCACCAGGGAGAATCGCTACATATAAGTGTCTTTCTCATGCACTGAATAGCTCACCAAGGGCAGTTGGAGGGGCGTTGAGGTAAGTTTTGGACGTCTCCCTGAAAGCTTGAGTTCGGGTTTCCGACCCTGGCGGAATATACAGTCAAGCCTCTTATTCTGGGAAAGTCTTCTCATAAAGGAGGATGTCTAGTGAGAAGGGGAAAAAGGACATCCTTCTGGCTTTGAGAATCTGGATTTTTCCAATATGAAAGTGTATTGATATGAGGAGGATAAATCAATGAGATGGGAATCCAATACAAGAAGCTCGACTGTAGTCAGTAACTTAATGCTAACGTCCATACTGCAGGAATAATCCGTTTGTAAGCCGACCACCATTTTTTTGATCTTACCTGCTGAGGGTAACCTATATATCACTGGCAAAAGCTCACATACAGATCCCCAAGGCCCCAGAAGTCCCCTGCCACCGTGTGATAGCCGCAACTGGAGTACGTCTCCATCATCCTAACTCTCGAGCTCCCACAAATTTGCTGTTCTAACAATCCACATCAATATATGTAGTTCATCGGCGGCTTCAAAGGCTCCTGGGAAGCTGCTCCCTCCGGAATTAACCAATCGAAAAAACGTGCCCTGCTCAAGGAAGAGGGTGTACTATTCGATGAAAAAGGCTGGCTCCTTGATCGTGGGAAGCTGTGGGATAAATTTAAGGTGTGAATATGAGGAAAGCAGGGCCTATACACCGATGCAGAGTGTATCGATTATTGGTTTCAAAGCATGCAGTTCCTATAGTTCCCTGGGAATATTATCTGAATGGATACCTATATATGTTTAGATGTTAATTAGCTATACCTTGTGTGGTATGCACTGAACATGCTATCAACTGATTAATGACTTTGATGTAACTGTTAGTTACGTTTCCAAGACCACAGCGAAGCATGACCAGAGCATTTTTCCTGTAGCTCGTGGTTTACCCAGCTTGTCTAAGTCAGAGATAAGGGTTTGAGGTATGTTAAAATGCAGATAGAGTAGCTTTGTAGTTCTCGAAGTCAGGTATAAGGAATAGCAGCGGAGAGCACGAGGGCTCATAGCTCTTGTCTTATCGTCATTTAAGGTTCGTTGTTCATCTTAAGTTACAGTTTCCCCCTACTCCCTTCTTTTAAACCTCTAGTCCAACTTTAGCCTCCTACGCTATGCAATAGTGTCCACCCCTAGGAAGAATGTGTTGAAGATGGAAGGACTTACTTCCGCACATTAACCCACCACATGGTTATTTAGAGTGTTAAGCTCCACTGCCACATCTATACTATATCGTATTTTCGTTACCGGATGATTGTAGGAGTCCACTGAAGGGCGAGAAAGCATTGTGTTCGTGGTCAGCCAATTAGCAGCAGTCGAATGATTGTGCACGTCTAAATAAACTTCCATACCATGTTTCCCCACAATATCGTTATAAGCCCCAAACCTCGCTAAAAAAGCAGGGATCATTCTTGGATGAAGCCAATAGTTTGTCCATCCCTCATTTTGGTGATGAAGGCTGCGGTTGTTACTCAGGCAGTTGGTGAAAAGGAAGATTGAATCCGACTCATACAGCTAGAAAGAAAAGAATGTTGAGTAAGTACAGTGATCTTTTGGAAAGGAAGTATCGCATTTTGCTATTTGATAGAGTCCAGAATTGGTCCCTCACATCTGGCAATGTTTTAGCGTTCATCTGACAGCTCGCCGCTATATTCGGCCACATAACCACCTAGAAGGCAGCGTATCCCAGAATAGCTTGGTACGAAAATTGGCATGGGAATGTGCCTCTGTAATGCTCGCATCAAAGCCCAATCTTGATGCCTTCATTATTGGGAATTTACTGCCTGAAAGACACCGATCAATAGAGTGGTGTACCCTGGAGTCAACAGAGAAAAAGAAATATAGTAAATTGTTGTATTTCAAGTGTATTAATAAATTGGACCCACTAGGTAACTGTCCCATGCGGTCGTGAGACATGCACAGCACCCTGTTTATCATACGTAAAAATACCCTGGACATGGGGCATTCTAGTCACGTGGGGCCAGCATTTCCAACTTGACTAAGCTTTCTTCACGTAGAATTCTATGCATGAACCATTTCCATATGTCTCATGACCTCCTATGCTCGGATATAAGTCGAATGGCAGGCTAAGACCGAGCTCCAGGAGGAAGCTTAGCGGGCCTGCTCTTATTATTACTGGGTGGCCTGCCTGAGCCCCTGAGCCCTGGTGCGTTCCTACTTATGTAGAGTAGACGCCGCTAGTAGAAACGGCGAGCTTGACGGCAATGTTCTTAGAGGGGTACCGGTAGTCTGGTTGGGGTACCGGTTACTAAAGTCGTAGAGGGGTTCACCAAAGTTAGAGAAACCGCACAACCTCTCGTAGAGACATAAGTATTTGTCTCGGAGTCTTCATCTCGGAATGGAAATGATCTTGAATGGAAACCCTTATGGGAGCATTGCTATACCAGACTAATGGGAGCGATGAGGCCTGAGCGTACCCTGTCAAGAGATGTACAGTACTGCACACCGGGGATCGAAGACTCGATCACGTCACAGTAGAGAGAAGCCTTGAATCTTGAGGACTTTGCAGTTGCAAAACCAGTCTGGTTGGCACAACCTCGGTAGAGGCCAAGCCTCACTCATACACAACTCAGTAGGGTAGTCTGCTTAGAACTGTTCTCTTGCCCAGATCGTGCTTGGTGTTTAGACAAAAATCCGCAACCTTCAGCCCTGGACATGGGGCATTCTAGTCACGTGGGGCCAGCATTTCCAACTTGACTAAGTGTTTTGCTGCTCATTGACCATCGATCTCGTACCCTGACTAGCTTGGTGGCTTGGTTCATGTCCGCCACAGTACGTTCCTGCAAGGTACGGTGCACCGTACTATTACCCCTCGACCCCATGATCACCCTCTACGAGGGTCTGATTGAGACTACCATGAAATGGTTTCTGGTTGCATGACCCTCCTCTGTGTGAAATGACACGGCGATTACGCTTCTTGTATTAATCCGTTTTCTTCCATTCAAAACCCTTAAATCAAGGACTCCGATCACTCCGTAGCATCACTCCTAAAGAGCCTCGTTTCCAGCACCACATTATTTGCCATAGTCATCTTGGAATATACAACTCATCGATAAAAGCAGTAAAGGAATAGTCTACCAAAATCAATTCAGAACTCTAGGAGTCATAGCTTCCCTCATTCACCATGCCTGGAATACTTCCTATGAAACTGATAAAATGCGGGAATTCACAAACCCGCATCGCCCAAGCGTGTGACCGTTGCAGAAGCAAGAAAATCCGATGCGATGGAAGTCGGCCGTGCTGTACACAGTGTGCCAACGTTGGCTTTGAGTGCACAACCTCAGACAAGTTGTCCCGGAGAGCTTTTCCACGAGGTTACACCGAGTCATTGGAGGAGAGAGTGAGGCAGTTGGAGGGAGAGGTTAGGGTACTCAAGGAATTGTTGGATGCGAAGGAGGAACAACTCGATATGATCTCGAGGATACATTCTTTCTCACCATATTCACCACCACCTTCCAGCACATCTTCGGGGCCATACAGGTCAGGAGGAGGGGTGACCAGAGCAAGCTCCGTCGTGGAGAGCCCGTCTAATGCTGGGAACCATGATGTCCAGGATGATTGTTTCACTATCCAAGAGCCAGCTTTCCTTGTGAATGATGGTGCCGGCAGGTTTTATCTTGGAGAGTCGAGTGGCTTGCCATTTGTTGGTAGGCTCAACCTTGTTTCATTCACCTAAACTGAATCCCTTTTAACATAAATCTATACAGATTTTTTTAAGCGAACTCTTCAAGGGACTGGCCGATTAAAGCACGACTTTGACATCGGCTCTTTCTTCATGAACCAATCCTCGGGCAATACCCAAGCTTTGCAGCAAGCACCAAGCAATGCTCCTTCTAGGCTGTCTTCGGACCACTTAATCACCGCATTTTTCCAGCAATATCACCCACTTTTTCCAATATTGCATAGGCCTTCTTTCCTAAAACAATACGAGAAATTGATATCTTGCTCAGAAATCTCTACCGTGCCTAGTAAGATTCTTTCAAAATACTCTTTAGTGCAGTTATATTTGGTTTTTGCTATTGCTGCAAGAAATTCTGAGGTAGTGCTATTTGTCCTTCTTTGCCAAAGTACAACATGTTAAGATAGAACTAACGGGCTTCCAGATGCATAACAAAGCAGAAGTCAAATTGTTTGACATACATTGGCGATGGTTCCTGGATGCCATCCTCCTTGACTCCTCACTGGAGACAGTACAGTGCCTTGTGTTGGCTCAGCTCTATTGTTTCGTTAGCAGCGATTACGAGCGGCTTGCGCAGTACAAATCCCTCTGCGTGGCGGCGGTCTTGCGACTTGGCCTCAACAGGGCGCAAAGGGACTTCACAAATAATGCGGTACTCACCGAGCTGAACAAGAGGGTCTTTTGGTGTGTATATTGTTTAGACAGGTATGGTCTTCTGTTCTTGAAGGACGGAGATTGAGTAACACTAA
This sequence comes from Terfezia claveryi, assembly GCA_015179025.1. Taxonomy (NCBI): domain Eukaryota; kingdom Fungi; phylum Ascomycota; class Pezizomycetes; order Pezizales; family Pezizaceae; genus Terfezia; species Terfezia claveryi. Next base: position 210,326 of record WHUX01000063.1, read on the forward strand.
ATGTGGTGTTCTTCATTTCTTTAGTTTCTCTGCTGCTATGCTAGGATTGCCAAGGCTACTGAAAGACGAAGACATATCCACAGAGTATCCATCAGACATTGATGACGAGTACATCACGCAGGACGGGTTTCTATCAGCTCTTCCTGGCGATTTCACGAAAATATCGAGCTCTATTGCGCTGTTTCGCTGTTCTCGGGTTCTTGCGAAAGTACTAGATAGTGTGTACCCAACCACCTTAGCCCATGATCAGTCATTTCGGAGGCTTAAGGAACTTGAGGATGAGCTTGATACATGGAAAGCCGAGCTTGCCCCGCATCTCCGGTTGGACTTCGTGAATGGGGTCCCTGCAACGAACGTGGTGCATAGCCGATCACCTTTATTGGTATGTCATGTCACACAATTTGCTTCTCTTGTCTGACCTATACAGGTTCTCGCTTACCACTTCACTCGCGTCCTGATACATCGCCCAGTTATCCGCTCCAATGAAGCGGCGATTAACAGCTCTCCTTCCTTCCTAGCCATGGCTGAATCAAGCAAGCACATCATTCAAATTATCCAATTATTATCCGAGAGAAAACTAGGATTTTCTTTTTGCTTGGACCGCAATTATCTCTTAGTAATTTCCGGCTTCGCGATATTGTATGGCACTGTACATTATCAGCAGAAGGGTTCCCTCGCCAAGGAGAGTGAAATTCTAATTTCGAGAGTCATTCATGAATTAGAAAGGGCAGGTTACAACAAGGTCAATGATTTTCGCAAAGTTGCGGAAACAATTGTACATGTCGAAAAACTGGTAACCAGCGATCTGGGGACAGTCACGGCCAGCAAGGTTATACCATCACCAACAAACACTGTGGCTGCTCCAATCTCACCGCCTGACCCCATACGCCCAGAAGGACACAGTTTTAGGAGAAAAATGACTTTAATCACAAATTCTGTTGCTGTAAAGATATGTCCACAGCGCAAGGACCTGAGTGCTGCGCCGCTGAATGGCATTAGGCGGGCAAATGATCAGAGTATGGCCTCAGGCCTAGCAAACGGCCCCAACTCCATCCCCCCTAGAAGGAACAGTTTTGGCGTTCCTCATAATGGGGTTGGACGGATTCAGACGGCACACATTCAACCTTATGAATCTACATCTAACTTGGATTCTCTTCAGTGGGCATACGATGGGGCTACACAGGCTGCTCTTCCCATTCAAAAGCAGGATCGGTCGAAGACAATAACAGGCGATGACTGGACCCGACTTCTTGCGTTCGTAGATGCTACACAAGGTGCTAACATCTATGGCGGTGGAGATCACACGTACATTCAAAATTCAGCTGTCTCGTCAGCGCCAATCATAACCGGTCTTGGGTCAGGAGCTGACGGTTGGGGCCTTGATTGTTATATTGCTAATAATAGCTATGATGCCACCGATCAAATGAAGAGGATGCATCCATATAGCGCTACACCGCCATCTGTTTCTTCATTTTCGTCACTTAACGAGGAGGGACTGGTCAGCGACGATGGCATGAATCTGTCAGTAGGTAGCCCTCTGGACCTCGCAGATCTACTCGTGGGAGAAGATGATCTACGACTAGCGGTACAAGCCGTTGAAAACGACTGGGCATAAATATGTGCAATTGGTTTAATTTTAAGGCGTTTTACCTTTGAATTGGTTTCAGGCGGGTGTTTATAGGACCTTTATCTTCCTGTTGGATGTCATTGCAAGTCCTTCATGTTTTAGGGTCGTTTACGTCATTATTCTGTGATTAGGGCGTACCCAAATGGGGTCATTGGTGTTGAGTTCCTTTTTTACTATTTAGTCTTTCTTTCATTTTTTATCTTATTACCTTTTGTTATAATTATCCAAAACGCTTTGGCTTCAGTATTTGAGGAATTATCCTCAACGTGGAAGTTGCGGGTGGTATTATGTAGATACGATGGATCTTGCACATTGTGAATTTTATACCTTCGATTTATACCTTTTCAATTTGTACTTTGACATGTTTATCACGATTACAGGTCCCGGGAAAGTGATTGATGTTTTGTTTCTATAGATGTGTTCTATCGTCATGTGAGAGGTATGTATACTGTTTACTAAATAGGTATCTCAAAATCATGTCCATAAAGTGCCCGGTTGGTACATTTGTGACCGTAAACTTACTCGTGCGCTAATCACCGTGTAGCGCAGGCACTTGGCTTAAGCCTATGAACATCTCATGGCGTATTCATTTACAACCTCAGATTCTCTAGTAAATGCCTCAGGCTACCTTTCTACGTTGTTATGTATTTAGCTAGTGAGAGATACATTTTTTCACAGATTGTCCGTGTACAATTCATAAGTTTGAAGATGTGGTCAATCGGAACATCATAGCCTGCTCTTGAACAAATTTGGAAAATGGGCATGAGTAGTCCAGCACTAGTACTACCACCAGGATTCCATTCGAGCAAAGCAAAGCACGCAACGAACCCATATCACACCGGATACTCCAGCTCCGCATTGATGAGACAACTCTACTCTCTATTCTATATCCTCTCAATATCTATGTCTTATCTTACCGTGAGTGGATTATTAGGTTAAATCTCCTCCTATCGTAGGTACATGATGCATGCATGACCTCTGGCTGAACCGGGGCCGTCATTAGCTCTCACACCATGTATATCCGTATATATTAGAGTTCAACAACTGTGTCTGGAGACCAGGGGGATCTGTAAATATTTAAACTTGCACATGCATGCAAGCAACTATAGTTATAATGTGGAGCAATATTTATTCCGCGATTATGGTTTAGCATAATTTAGGTTATGGCCAATAATATAGACGGCAGGCATATCTACATATAGTAGTAGACAGCCCTTTACGAGAGCATGCATAGTTGCCAAATGTGCTTTTAAAAACTAATTAACTGGAGTTAGCTCCCACATATGTTACACCCAAAGTATGAATAACAGGGGTTTATCTGTCATAAACACAACATGTATGTATGTATATCACTCCACTGGTACTGCTTTCAGCTGAACACAACCTCCGGTTCTCTAGTTGTTGTTACACAATATAATTTAGTTGTTGTTACACAATATAATATGTTTTTTTTTATATTTTAATATAAGCTTCAAAATAGGTGGGAGAGTATGTTTTAAAGCCCGATAATGAAATTTTTAGTGGCATTGGGTATCTATTGCCAAATATGATAGTCACTAAGACTGGCAGATCTACTGGGGTAAAGGAAGGTCTTGTCGATGGGCTTTGCTGTTCAGCAATGGACAACGGATAAGCTACTTACGAGAAATTGGGATCATTGGGCGGGCGTTTGGAAGAAAGGGGACTTAGGTACAGCGGTGATTGGTATGGAAAGGCTTAACATTGTCGGCATGCTCATTGGTCTCAATCTCAAGGAAGACTTATGTGTTGTCACTCCTAGCACACTCATCATTGAGGATATTGCTCTGAAGTTTAAGCAGTTGAAGGAAAGTGAGTTTATATGTTTTTTCGTCTTTTTTCGTCTTTTTTCATCTTTTTTCGTGCTTTTTCAACTTTCCTGCATACATACTGTACATGTATAATCAAACCTATCCTCTATGTCCGGATTCTCACAACCCTTTTTAAGGTTCAGCTGCTCTAGGGAGTTCATGATAATATCTCTACTGCGTACTGCCTCGCAGATTGTACCGTAAACGCATCTTTGATACAGCTAGGTGGCAAAAAAGTTTCGTAACCTCCCTCCCTGCATTAGAGGGCCTCAGCGCTGCATATCGATATTGGAGAATATTGTATGGCTGTAGGAAGTAAGACATACATTGTAACTTTATGCAGGGTAGACTACGAAACTTTCTGTCACCTAGCTGTACCAACCTGCCACACGACAAAAGCAATGAGGCGGATAAGAGGGACGGGGTGGATGAAACTGGCTTAGAGAATATGGTGGTGAGATAGATTAGGGGTGGGGGGGGAGACAAAGGTGAAGGACGATTGAGGTGGCCATGGATAGGGTTGAATAAGGAAGTTGATAGATTTCGATGAGGAACGGGGACTCAATTACACGCATTCCAATCCCCGAGTTCTGACCAGGCAGCTATGGGCCAAGTAGGATAAGTAACTATTCTGCAAACATACTCTCATAACCACTGTCCCAGGGGTAGAACCAGCGCAGGCTTCTACACCACCAACAGCAGCAGGCCAGGGGTGGAAGTGTAGAGAACCGGTACGGTATTTTGCTCTGGGTGAAAATTATTAAACCTGCAGAGAAAATCCACAGCATGGCTACTGTGAGGTGATTATTATTTCTGCCATTCAAATTTAGTTCTGTATGTGAGAGCTCGGCGCTTTTGGCCATACTATAAATCGACGGCCTACCTCTATGTAGTACGCATTGCCACCGTCCCTCCCCACCTTCTCCACCGTTGTCAGAGAAGCACCGGATTCTGTTTGATTTTCTGCCGTGCACAGTAATAATATTGTTAAGCGGAGCTGTACCGAGGAGGGTTTTTCGTAACACTTGTTAGATTACATGATAACTTGTTAAATCAACTGACCTTCTTTTTGGTTTGAACATGTTTACATAGCTTTCATACAGTTCACATAGTACCGGTTTCTACTAGCATTTATGCAGTAGATTTTGCAGATATTTGCGCGGAAAAAAACAGGTTTTCAGCCTATGAACTACTGCATAATCCGAGAACAAAGGCCCCTCAGCGGGTCAAACTAAGAGTGCCAGATTGTTACGACTTTTCGAGACAAGTTAGATGAAGTACACACTGCGCTCCACATACACAATCAGACTTAACCCCCCCCCAACACAACCGCTGTGTCTCGGCCTCTCTCATGGTTTGCTTCCTACTCTCTTTGAGATTCATTTGCGCTATTGTTTGGTCTGACTTTGACTTTGAATTTTTGGCGGGAAGCCAGACGTTTTGTAGCAATTTGCTTTCCAAAAATTCAGGGTCTTTTTCATTCTCAAAATTATGCGATATTACAAACTACTCTAAGTTGCTTCTACTACTTACTTGGGCCGCCTGCTGATAAGCCTACAAAGCTGGAGTTACCCTCTATTCAAACCATGATTAGTCTCAAGCCGGCTAGACTGTTACTGAATACGGAAATGACTGCCTAGAGTGGTAGGTACTATGGAATGAGACTAGATCCACACGGTTCTTTTAAATATCCCCCCGATCTATCATGAGATGTTGGTGGGACATCTTCGAAGTACTTAGTATTGTGTGCTTGTATGGTCTGGACATGTCCTCGACCAAATTATGCTAAAGAGCGAAGTATTTTATATCTCTATTGCAATTCAATGCTATATCTATACCAGACTTTAGGATCTGTATACATACGTATATTGTAGCCAAACTACTTACTACTATTGCCTCCCGTGGAAAGACAAATCACTGTAGGAGTAAGATTAAAACATGGAAGTACAAGTCCCTCGGGAACTCTACATAAAGTTTTAAGCCTGGGCTCAAAGCACACATTCAAACTGACATGACAATAACTTGTCGAGGGATACTATGCTGATATCCAGAATAAATCCGCTCTAGGGTGAGGTATACAAACATCTCTCCATACAATTGCTTCAATCTCACTGTAGGTATCCTCAATTTAGTGCTTTCCATGAAAGATTTGGATAGATAATGATGGACTCAATTGCCTCTACAGGGCCATGCAGGAGATACCATCAATGCATTCCCCCAGAAATCTCACTCTTCGAGGGGTAGGTTCTCGAGCTCCCAAGCTTGAGAGCCGGGAGCATCTACCTATAACAGCTAGACTAAAAAGTGAGTCAATCTAGGGAGAGGCCTTGCTAAGTCCAGGCCAATGGATCCTGGCACCGTACTGATCTGAGCTACTATAAACTACCACTGTGGGCAGCTTCTCCAGACAGATTTCGATGGACGTCAACTCCACATTACAGTCCTGGTGGGAGTGGAGGTGTCCTCAGAATTTTGAAGCCGAACAGGCACAATACGCCTAGTTGCAGGGATAGCAATAATTCTTAACCTCCTTTGGACAAACGCCAGGGAAAGTTGGCCATTTGGGAGAGTCGACCAATAATAGAAAAACAGTATGTAGTATTTATTCCCATGAGGTCATCGGTACGCGATTCCCGCAAGGCCCCTGCTCAAGAAACAAACAAGTTACGGAGAGCTACCTAGATCATTTGTACATTTTATCTATTTAAATGTCAGGCTAGCAGCTGGGAAAGGGAGTTGGTGTCTGTTAGTCTAGGAGGGAAGAACCCGCTGCCCAAGGGTATTCAGGTGAGGGAAGATTCCTACTGGTAGATGTAGTGTGGGGTCCTATTCAACAGTGGTATACCCGCGATAACGATAACGTGAGCTTGTGGGGGACATATGTGGACCGGACTGTGATTGGTCAAGAGAGTTGACATGCCTACCTACCTACCCTGATAAAAAAAAGAAACACGGTGTCGTCCGGCAGAATTCCGAATGTAGATCGACATTTTGCATGCTATAGCTGTGGGGTACCTATGTACGTGTTAAGATGAGTTCGCAAAGGATACCGTACATGATACAAGCACGGTGTATGAATTGGGACTGGACAGAGAGAGACCCAGGGTAATCTGCATTCCTTTTGCGACTTTAGCTGTGCAGCAGGTGGCAATTTCAATGCTGCAGCTGTGATGAGATTGACAGATAGGTAGAACATACATACATACATACATACATACATACATGTGTCTGTATATATAGTACGTATACCTGTTGCGCCAGCCAACCGCGTACTATCTATATATGTTGGGATGAAGGTACGTACAGCAGGCTTTTTTTTTTTTCTATCCCGCTCCAGAACTGCGACTGTCCTACCTAAACGCTGATCACGGCTCTACCCGACCCACTGGGATGTTTGCAACTGGCAAGTCGAAGAATTCATCCCAGTTTCTCGCTCGCTAAGAAGGCAAACCCCAAACTTCCCCCACTCGCTCGCATCACATTAATAATATATCGCATCACATTTTTGGCTGACGGGAGCTTTGATTGCGGCTCTCTTGCTCGATTACGTTTCATCGAGGCTAATCCAGCGCAATCACTTTCAAATCAACGATATCATATCGACTCTATGCAGGCCAGATCCAGACTCTGCTGCTCCTGCTTATTAGATTAGGCTGAGGGGATTGCCATCTCATATGCCGCTGGGGGGGCACGGCGTACACATCGCTATCCTATCCGGCCTGTAGTTTCGTAGCACAACCTGGACAGTGTTAAATGTTTACAATCAACAGTCTTCCCGGTTGAGGATTGAATCTCATCACCCTCCACACCCTCCACACCCTCCACATCCTCCACACCCTCCACACCCTCCACACCTCCAAAAGAAAAAAGGCAAAAACACTCAAGAAAGCTTACCCCAAGGCATCAGCACTGAGGTAAGCCCGCCCCTTCTCGATAACCCGCTTCTGGTTGGCCAGTGTTGTGGACAGGGGCCTTCCCGGCTTTGCGTTGCGCACAGCGCTGCCGAAGTGCAGTGCAGCGCAAGAACCTGCGCACATCCCCAGGATGCCCACAGGACCGACTCTTGCTTCTCGTAGCATCTTTCTCCTGCGTTTCCCCGCTGAGCCAGCCCCACCCCCTATGTTGATTTTATTTTCCTTCTTTCACCCTGCGGCTTAATCTTTGTAGCGGGCATCTCTCTGTCCATGACACCGCCCCCCCCCCTCCTTCGCAAGAACTTCTCTCCCCAAGGAGCTCCGCAGATTGCAGTTACACACCTGCTTTGCCTGAGGCCAGTCCCGGGATTTTGTCTTGGGTGTGCCGGTATTGCGGTGTGCAGGCTGCATGACTTGTGCATTTCGTTTACGTCTCACCAACGCAAGAGACATCAGACAGACGAGGGGGTTCTAAGCTTTCGCGTGCGCCTACAGGAAGGATTAAAGAAGCCGAGGAGGAGAGACAGAACACTGTCCCCGCCTTCTGCTACCGCTGCCGGCCCTGGCCCTATTCAGTTCTCGGTTCCACCCACGAGCGAAAAAAAGTAAAAATATAATATCCCCCAGCCAATCCAAGCCAATCCCAGAGCGACCCGCGCCGCGTCTGCGCTGCCCTCCCTCTATCTCTTGCCCCACCGGCGGCGCCAGAGACCGGACACCAGACCACACCATCCACAAACCAAACCCCCCCCCGGGCTGAGCCTTGCGCAACGACAGCTTAGTTTACTGGGTTTTACTCGCACTGGACCCCGACCTGGCCTATTAGGCACTTACCTGTGACCCCAGCCCCACGTTAGATATATTCCGGTCGGACGGACTGTGTAAAATCCCAATAAATGTCCGCCGCACCCCCGAACCCGGTGTCCTTCCCTTCGCATCAAGCAGCAGCATCGCCATCATCACCAACGCCTGCAGGAGTGCGCCATCATCAACCCCCACACCGCCATCACCACCACAGGGCCCCATCTAACTCCATCCCCGCCGCCTCCGGGTCCGGTGCGCTCGACGTCTCCTCTCCAAGCCAAGGAACCCACGCTACCTCCTCGTCTTCCTACCACCCCAGCTCCTACGCAACTGCACCCTCCTCCACGCCTCACCAACACCAATCACAATCCTACCACCACCAGCTCTCTACCCCAGCCTCGACCAACATCCACCAATCAACATCCTCTTCCTCCCTAGCCCATATGGCCCGTCTTCAATCCCACTTCGCGCAACTCGCACCTTCCTGCTCCACACACCTCGCAGACCAAAATGCTATTCCGATCGTATCGACCACTCCCCATCCGGGTAGCCCAGGCCTGAGCAGCCTCAGCGCGGCGTTTGTGCAGGCGCATGATACGGCGAGTAGGATGGGATTGGGGGTTCCGCTGAGAGTGACGGTCACAACAGGTGCGGGGGCGGCGGTAATTCAGAGTGGGGTGCTGCCGGAAGGGGGAGAGGAGGGGGAGGAGATTGGGTACGGACATGGGCATGGGAATGGGGTAAGGGGAGGTGGGGTTGGGGGAAGTGGCGAGGGGGTGATGTTGGTCGGGACAGTGATTGCCCCGGGGGATAGGCTGGCTGAGGCAAGGATTGCGAGTTGGGGAGTGGAGGAGGTGGCGAGGAAGTTTCAAAGATATATGTGTGATGGGAAGTAAAGTGAAGTTGGATTGTACGGCTGGGAATAGACGATCGTGGTGGGCTGGTATGGATTAATGTATGGGGGATGGAGTAATTGTAATGACATGGGTTGATTGTGGTATAAAGGGATATGATTGGGAAAGGAGAGACGTGGCAGTGGAGGAAGGATGATGGATATCGAGGCATCAATATGTCACTATCACTTGAGGGAATTGGGGCCTGAGCCATTCGCTAGGCTTGCACAACGACAGAAAAGTGCATCAGACATCCTGTTGTAGCTACTCAGTTTCTGCTCTTGAAGAATACTGTTTTGGGGGAGAGGGGCGCGCTTGAAGTTTGGTAGTCACTACTGCTACTACTTCTTCGACTTCTTTTGCTATCTTTCTTTCTTACTTGCTAGTTCTATGTACCATATATTCTTATATTTTTATTCCTACCTTACTTTCCTCCCACTTTGGTTTTGCCCTTTGCCCTTTGCCCCTTTGCCCCTTTGCCATCCTTTATCTCCTTCTTTTTTTTCTTTTTTTTAATATTAATATTTTATACTTTTTTTTTTTTATTTACTTTTTTTTATTTACTTTTTTTTTCCTTTACTTTTTATTTTTTTTAGCGACGGCGTTGAGGTTTTCGTGTCGCGTTCAAAAAGAACAAAAAAAAAAAAAAAAAAGTGACTTTTGGGTTACTGCGGGGGTCGAAGGGGGGATAATGGAAAAGGGAGGAGGGGGGGGGAAGAAAAAAAAAAAGAAAAAAAAAAAAAAGAAAGAAAGAAAGAAAGAAAGAAAGAAAGAGGGGGGGGGGGTTGTTATAATTATATATGTGTTTATATATACCTTAACTACCAGTTACCACTGCAGTGAACTTGAGAGTTGTGATTTTTTTTCTTTATTTAAATGGTCCTATATACAACAACAAAAACATCATCACACAAAAAAACAAAGCTAAACTACTATATTTTCTACCACAACATGGTATATTATTACAAGTTAGTATACATTATCAACCTGTTACTAAGTTTATCATATATATATATATATATATATATATCATGACGAATTGCAAGAAATTAGGTAGGAGGACTTGTTTTTTTGGGGGGGGTAAGTACAGTATATGTAATAATGCCTCTGTATAGTAATGTGCAAACGTTGCAAGAAAGGTAGATAGGTACAGTACATAGGTGCATGGGTGCTAGGTACGTGTGAGGGAGGGGGGACCATTTTGATATATTAACTATTAGGATTCGTGGTGGGTGGGCAGGTATGTGTTGGTTATATGGCAAATAATTAGCTGAGCGGGGTCAGGTATTTGAATGTTCTCATGTTTACTTGACTATAGTCAGCAGTATATACACACATATCGCCATTCCCCCTGGGAAGGTCATGCCAGCTACCAGACTACTCCCCTCAACCGATGAATGAGACCAGTGAAGCCCAACGCAACGACTCATTTCCATATCTAATCTTAAAATAAAGAGTTACCAAAAATTGATTTTTGACGCATATTAGTGAAATTCTTCCGCCTTTGCCAGGTTGCCTGCACACTGGCAGCGCCGAAGTAAACTGGGGCCTGGTGGATGTGAGTCAGAACCAGATGGAACACATCAAAGCCAAAAATAATACCTTGCCAGTAGAGCGTCCCTTGAGTGAGCAGACGGCCAAAATATATATTCGGGGGAGGTGAAAATCAAAGCTCTGTCTCTGCTGTACAACATAAAAGGTTGGAGTCTAAACAGTTAGCTGGTGCCCCGAAAGTAACGGCGTGAAAATTAGACCGTCCTGAATAGTAGACCCTATTTCGAGAATCAATTCATAGTCTGGTTGGCACAACCTCTCGTAGATTGATTCTCTACTGCAGTCTCATCTGTTTTGGTTAGATCCAGAGAACGGCCGCAGGCGCCCTAGTTCCCAGCAGGGTGAACACACAAATGGTAATATTGTACCTACTTAGTATGAATATGAATCATGTCGGTTCATCAAGTAATATATACAGTGCTATGAAGTTAGCATTTGACGGGTTCATGGAAACCAACTTAGACCAGCAATGGGTTCGGAAAGTTTGAACGATCACGAGGCAAAGAATTACCGAGACACACACTAGAATCTGCTGAACCCATATGGGGCACTGCTGAATCGACGTCCAGTTCCAACGTTTACCGAGGGCCCCTGCAGTTGCTGCAAATGCAACATAAATCGCCATATCAATGCACATCTCCATGGCAAGTTTACGATTGGTCATAGAATGCAGGAACGGAGCAGGGAGATATTGACCACTGACAACGAGTATCCTAGCGAGTATGCCTCGAGCACGAGACCATTAGCAGTATTCGGTGCATTAACCAGACAATAGACGCACTTGATTGGTGAGGTATCGAATTAGGACTAATGTTCTGAAGAGCGCCAAGTGAGGCGATCGGCTGCCACGTTATATGCGTGTATTTGGCGCTATTTGGCCGATTCGCCATAAACAACGTCTCGCAGGTCAAATTGAGGGCATTGAGGTTAGACAACATTGTTTGGTTTTCTTTGTCACTATCATGGCTAGGGCATAGTATATCAATCTTATGCATATGTAAGAGTTGGGGATGTTTGAAACTTTGAAATCGTAGCCCCACACACTTACCTAATTGACTTCAGTTATAAGTTACTCAACCGGACTAACTATGTGGACTTTTTTTTTTTTTTTAAAAAGTCTATACACCGATACGACGTAATGTCATGCGGTGGACCTAACCTCGTACTACGATTGGTTTTCTGCAATTCCATCCAATCGGCGATATCGTATCTGTATGTTTGATATGTACTAGTCCATTTTGTTGATGTGTATACAGTACATGCGGCATAAACAATCGTGCATGGATGGTTTAGCAGCTGATACATGGATTATTGCTGTTTGTTCTGCTGTTTGTTCTGGCTATGGCTCCTGTTGGATGATAGAAGAGTGAGGTGGTCCCGTAAGTTTGGTAGCGATAAGGTGGCAGGCACCCAACTGATCCTGAACGCCATTCTATTATCAGTTTTACTGCGAGGAAACGAACTATGCAGGCCAATGATGCCGATGGTGTAGAGGAAGGAGCTTGGAGATAACTGATTGTGGATGGATGTTCCGTCCAGCCAGTCATAAGAAGGCGGCTCACTCGAATACTTTTTTATAAATTCCACGAGAACTTAACCTTATGTCCGGACCCCCAGCTTGAATGTCGAGTATGAATGGAGGTGGGGGAAGCTGTAGCAAGCCAGAGTAGGGAAAGTATAGTACAGAGGGTGTCTACCTTGAGGGTCAGACTACCTTGAGGGTAAGTTTGAAGGCTACTTGGGGTATGGGAACAATACTTCAATAGAGCGGCCTGTTCAACTGTCCGACCACCACACTGTTTGTGATATAGAGCTTTCTGACCAGGAATCCCAGGACTCATGCCCCGGAATACAATGTGGTGCTACAATGTTACTTTGCGAGAAAAAAAGCCAGTAATTGAATTTGAAACACACATGCCGTTAGAGGCTACAGTCTCCGAGGTGTGAATGAGACCGGTAAGATAATTTTGGAGACGCCTGGTCTGGTAACTTGGCCACGGACAAGAGAGTGTTCTTTACGTAGTTTTCTTGCGATTAATAGTGAAAGCAAGATATTTCCCTGAGCAAAAAGAGATTGTCCCCTTGCAGCGTTGCGGTACTTCAACCACGACTAATGATATGCCGCCATCGTATCGCCTGCGAGTCAGCGATCCACACCGCAAGATCCTTGCCAATCATCTGATACAATATAAACGTCACGTCGGAATTACTCTTTCATCTCACGCAGGGAAGAATTCCCGATTGTCGAGCCTTTGCCGTTGTAACGGCCCGGGGTGTAGATTTTGTTTTATTCGAGCGATAATCTAATTCTAATAACTGATGGAGCACACGACTGGCCTGACCCATCGCTCGCTCACGCAAGCAAATGATGTATGTCTACTCTTTTCCATCGCCATCGGCAAATCCTGATGCTCAATGCCGTCGCACTCTCTGGATACGATGAACTGATGTCTGGCGGCCGCCAGCCGCCCAATCTGGACTGGCCTCTCCCCACCACACCCCGCTGTTGCCTTTTTTTTTTTTCTCACGCTACTTCTCAAGAGCAATGGGGTATCCTCAAACCAAAAGGTGAGAGCTTATCATAGATCCAGCTTCCTGACATTTGCTTCCTGACATTTGGAGATCTTTAGTGACCTCGATGACTTTGTGGGCTAAAAATTGCTCTTGTTGGCCACCCAGACGACACTCATTGATCTACTAATTCATTTGGGCCTCATCCCAATCCCATCTCAGTGCTGCATAAGCAAGGGGCCTATATTATTACTTCTATTGCTCACCCATCGGCCCTTCGAACGTTACAAGTCTCCTCACTCGCTCCTCTTCCCCCTGTTCTTCATTCCTGTCCTTACGACTTACTCGGACATACCCCAGCATCATAAGACTTTATTTACTCCCCAATGCTTCCACCTATTCCGAAGCTCGAAGACCATTCGATCTCTTGCCGCAATGGCTTTCTACCTGACCATCTCCCCATACGGCGTCTTTCGGACCGATACTATGAACCATGGGAGGACCTCGTCGATAACCTTCAGGCACTGATTCTCACAAAACGTGTACGAGCAGCGGTAAACCTGTTACCTCTGCTATCCGTCTCCAGACTTCGAACCGAGCCAGAGCTCCAGAGGGCTTATTCAATTCTCGGGTTCATCTGTCACTCATACATCTGGGGAGGTGACCGTCCGGCACAAGTGAGTCCTGGGTTTTGAATCTGTCAACGCCAATGCTAATAATTACACAGCGTTTGCCTGCATGTATTTCAGTTCCATTTCTCAGGATTTCTGAAGCCCTCGAAATTGTACCAGTGGCGTCATATGCAGGGGTAGCACTCTGGAATTATCGAACCCTGTTTGGTTCCCAAGAAATCGACAATTTGAAGGATTTGGCTACTTTACAAACTTTCACAGGTAGTCTCGACGAGTCATGGTTCTACCTCGTTTCGGTAGCGATTGAAGCTCGAGGTGCCCCTGTGGTTCCTCGTATGCTAGAGGCCATAGCAGCAGCACGCGAGGGAGATGTGGATACCGTTCTCGAGTTCCTCAACTTTTTTGCTCAGATCTTGGAGGAGCTTACTGCCCTTCTTGTCCGTATGTACGAAAGCTGTGATCCACATGTCTTTTACTTCAAAATTCGTCCCTTTCTAGCAGGCTCCAAAAACATGGCAGAAGCTGGACTCCCCCAGGGAGTATGGTACGAGGATGAGGATGGAAAAGGCAGTTGGAGACAATACTCTGGCGGCAGTAATGCTCAGAGCTCACTTATCCAGGCTTTCGATCTTATTCTCGGAATTGGGCACCGGCCTACCGGGATCAAGAGACCGACTGGTGACGATTCTCACAAGCACGGCTCGGCCCCACCACAGAAACATAATTTCATTGAGGTAAAAATTTCCCATCAGGCATTTTAGACCCAATTACCTCATAAACCTTGGGTATTGAAGCTAACAGAATATGATGTAGGAAATGCGTGAGTACATGCCAGGTCCGCACCGTCGGTTCCTCGAGCGGCTTGCATCGGTAGCCAACATTCGGCCGTTTGTTGATGCTCATCGGGACAACCAAGATCTTTGTGACGCTTTCGATTCATGCCTCGCCATGCTCCGTGGGTTCAGAGATAAGCACATACAAATTGTCAGCCGATACATCATCCTCCAGGCCAAAAATGCCAAGAAGCTCAGTACAGAGGCAGCGAAGATTACCCAAAACGTCCTGTCCACACCAGCTACTACACAAAAGGCAAACCTTGCTAGTACAAAAGCAACCAAAAATGGCCTGACCGGTACAGGTGGTACAGCACTCATTCCTTTCCTGAAGCAGGCGCGGGATGAAACGGGGGAGCCTGCAATGAGCCCAATTGCTAAAAGATTGCTTGTGCACAGCCCTGGGAAGAAAAGTGCAGTTGTATACGACAATGTCACTGTGGCTGCGGAACTCGATGCTGCCTTTTCTAACCCGGATGTGCCCGCGCCAATGGTTGGCTTGGCAGGATATTGGTTCAGTAGTAATGAATTTGGAGGACTGTGCTCGTACTAGCGAAGTACGTGACAGCATGGGTAACCATTGGAAGTTGCAGAGATTGCAATGTTTTGCTTAGTAGCAAAAGCGAAGTGCACTGCTGACGTACTCTCGGTAATACCCTGGCTTTTGATTAATGTGGGGTTTTGGGGATGGTATTCCGATACCCGAAGTTTAATTTGTTTCATCTAGTGATAGCCTTGTTGGAATTGCGTTTTGAGTGTTGTGAGGGGTGAGGAGGGATAGGAACCTGCCCTTTTTTTTTGATTCCTTTGACGAGGCGTTGGGATAGGTTTCGTGACAGCGCTATTATTGCCTTGTTCTGGATTACCGATTTCGGATTGACTGGCTTCTCTCCTCACTTATTCCTGGTTATCACATCGTTTGTACCGTTGATTGTGCGATACTTGGTCATCTAGAATTTTGGGGAATAATTCCGATATATAGCGCTTTGGGTTATTTACTTAATGTATGAGGGGAGATGAGTGAAGTTGGGAAGATGATGTCTGTTCAACACTAGGGCGTCATTTAGGTATGAGGATCATGAAGCAGAAAGTAAATAAAAGATATGGATCTGTTACACAAACCTTTCGTCCCCGCAAACCCCAATACTTCCAGCCGCAGAGACGTGATCTGAATCATCGCTTAAACTGCATATATTTACCCTGAGGGGACCTTTTTATCTCGTTCCTTGAGCGCAGGTACTCAAAACGGCGACTCAGTTGGAGGTGAGTTTCCGTTTCTTTATCTGATATTATAAACCCAACTGGCACGCACGGACCTACTGTAAGTGCGTCGTCCTATGCGCACTCATGGTATACATAGTACACTTAATGGAGAGAATATCTACCTTCAGAAGTGCATAAATATATAACTTATGTATCAGTCCCAAGACGTAAGTCTTGGTAAAAACACCGAAAACACACAAAAAAGTGACCCCTTTCCAAATACAAAAATTTATAGGCCCTTCAGCTGCCTTGCGTGGATATATTTTGAAGTTCTCGAAAAACTGAAAGTTTTGTTTCCCCCCAATAAGTTACAGAGTTACAGTTTTTAATTACAAAAATTGGGCCCTTCAAGTTTCTAATAAAGAACAATTTGGGACTGTGCCTTGTTTCAAGAAAAAAAAACGTTTAACCAGGCATTGCTGTTGTGCTTCTATGTACTTGTAATGATTTGCCAGGGAACTCGGGTTTTAAACTTTTTTGTTTTGTTTTGTTTCAACACGATAACTACGTAGACTAGCCACTTTTGGTTGTGTTTTACCAAGACTTATATAAATCTAGCGGCTATATATAGGTAGTAGTGTTGTCTTCCCCTGCAGACTGGGTGAAGGGGGAGAGAGGGTCAGGTATAACTACGCTATTCTGACTTATATGATTGGCTAGAACATACATCCATGTATAACATAGATAGGCATATAACGGTACAGTACATATAAATATACAGTATATATGAAGATCTTATTATGGGTGCTCAAGGCAACCAAGCTTCTAAGGTTTATGTTTATAGAAACGATGATGTGATGTGTGATGATCGAGAAAAGAAAGGTTGAGTGAATGAAAACGTAACCAACAACGTCAGAGGGGCTCCCCCGCCAAGTCGCAAACCTGTATGTTTCCTAGTCTACACACGTGAAAGCTCGCTTATCCCACCACACAGTCGTCATTCCGTTTCGGTACCGGGAACGTCAAAAGCAAAATGTCTAGCGTCAAGCGAAAGTGAAACACGCCCAGACGGAATTGAGACCTGGTAGATAATGTAAAGAAACTCACATACATTCCGCACAACTTTGCCACAAAATCATTAACGCCATATATTCAATTGGTTGCAAGATCTTTATGTAATGCATATTTTTTTGGTTCATAACGAAAATGTCCGAGAATACTATAATACAGCACAAAATAAGCCAGGATAGATATAATAGGTAAGATGATGAACTGCCAAAAAAATGTATTCAAGACGTAAAATTCATTCCCGTCAACGACTGCCACCCTGCCTGTCCCTGCCCCCCTGAATTTCTCGACCGCAACCAGTTGGTCTATGGGCATTCGGAATCCCCCTCCCGGCTGCATATTTGTCGTGCCTACGATTTTTCGCTTTTAGTATTATCACCCCTTCCTGATCCTAGCAAACACCGTCTATCCTTCGTAGTTCATTTCCTCCGTAACTCATCAAAACGTAAAAAAATTTAACACAAAGAACTAGAAATGCAGGGGGAATAAAATAATCGAGAGCAAGAAAAATACTGGTGACAGAAAAAAAACATAACTGTGTATGCTAGTAATACAAATGAGTGAACAAAATCCCTCCAAGGCATGGGCGTCTTGATATTCGTTGATTAAACTGGATAATGAAACCATAGTCGTGAAATGAGTGTGTAGTGATTGATTCGTGATTCGTGTAAGTGGTCCTGGGATCCATATATTTGAAACGTCGAATGACAGGGCTATGTGTCTCCGAAATTGTTATTGCGCGGTCCGTGTGACTACAGCTAACCAATCGCCAAACTCATGAGCTGGTCACATGGTTGTGCCAGCTAAGCAGTGAGTGTATCCCAGGGTCCAATGTAATTCGCAATGACAGTAAGATGCTTAGCAAACCAGACCCAAAGCCAGCACTTTTCCGCAATTAGATATAGATCAGAATGGTGTAATATGTTGTCATAGAAAAAGACGCCAAAAAGAAAGAAAAAAAGTTTTAAAAAGAAAAACCCTGATCCAGTGCACCAAATACCATATGAAATACGATGCAAAACGAGATAAAAACGGAAAGCCGATTACTAATACAACGCAACGTTGGACCCAAGTGTAAAGTTATGTTGATATAGGTAAAGCAGAAAAGAGTGCGAGTAAGCTCCCCTTTGAATAGAAGTTATCGGTTTGCAGCCGCTCTTGCCGATGCTAGTGACGCTTTCTCGGTGATTTGGCTGATGCTCATCGTTCGCTTCTGAGATGCAAGGGGCAGCGGAGGGGCTAGGTGACTTCCAATTAATAGTGAACGTGTATCCTCAGCTGGAGTTTGCCAGTTCTCACTACCCTCATCATCAACGCCAAAAGAGAAACTCTGGTTATCATCATCCATATAATCTGTTGCTGAAGCATTGCTATCAAAATTTGGAAATAGATGAGCACCTATTCGAGCCAAGTCTTGTCTTCCTCTGGGTGGAGTAAGGTCAGGTGTGGGAACTTCACTGCTCGCTCTCCGCCCGTTCATGAGCAGATCAGGTCGCTGCGTGCTAGCGGCTGATGTCGTAGCAAGTGATCTTGCAGTGATGGTTGGGCTCCTGCCAACATTGTAAATAGGATCACATTGCAATAGCTGCCGATGGAGAACATGATTCATCTGTTCCTGTAGAGTTTGCATCTGGGATTCGAGCCTTTTCCGTGCCCCGTATTCTCGCTTAAGTTGTTTGAGAACACCATTGTACTCGGTCAGGGGTACTACTGGAGTTTGAACAGCTCTTTCCCTGTGGTAATCACTATCGTATCCTCTGCCTTGGTGATTGTTAGGGGTGATTGTATCCATAGAATAAACTGTGCTTCGCTTCGATGCATCGGTCGAGGGTCCAGGAGCACCATCGCGTGGTCCATAGGGCCTATTTCTCAGGTTTACTGTCTCGTCGGACGTATAGCTGCACACCGAGCTGTCCCCATAAGGTGTCTTGTTGGGTGTTAAAGGGCCACCCCTCCGCATCGTCCCCCAGTCCATTGATCCAGATATTTTACTTGGACCCCCATTTGTACTAGATTCCGGTGCAACGCTATACTCTGAATCATGCTCATGCATAAACGTGGAAGTTGTAATGTCTGACTGCGCGGTATCTGGTCGCTTGCTGAGAGAAAGCTCCTCTGTAAAAGGAGGGCCCAGTGCCGGAGACGTCTGTGCCGACTTGTCTGTTAAGTGTGATGATTTGTGCAAGAGATGTGAAGATTTCCGCGAGGGTTGATGTTCTAACTGTGTTGTTGGTACGTGTGTCGTGACGTAGGTTTTCAGCATCGCAACTTGACTCTCCAGGTCGCGCACTCGAGATTCTAGGGTCACAGCCTCCGTGATCTTCATTGACCCGTAGTGATTGAAGAAACTCAAAGGACGGGGTCCGTCTGATCCTTCAGTTGCAGCACGTGGAGGTGATCCCGGGGTTTGGCTTGCTGATCCCCTCCTGCCTTGCGGTCCGTCACTCCAGTGTCGTTTCAAGCTTGGTGGCCGTGGGTATAAACCGCCAGGTACATTGCCCCCGGTCACAATGCTTGGGTCTTGGGCGACATCGTCTCCCCGAGCAGCGCCTCCGGGGTGACTGGACTGGCTGCTAGAAGGCCGGCGGACCACTTGTTCCCAATCTTGCGGGCGGGATTCTATTGGGTCTACTCTATCTTCCCGGATTGGTTCGACCCCAGTTGATCGTCGTCGATTTAATAAATCTGTTGGCAGCGGTTTCTGAAGACGTCCTCGCCGAGGCGGAGCCGAGGTAGATGCAGTCCCAGCAGCAGCAGCAGTGCTGCTTCTGCTGAGAGTCATCCCGCCTAGACTGCTGGGAAACGGATCCTAAAACATGCAAATTAAGCATTGGTAACGCAACTAAAACAGGTTGGTGATTATACCACAGAATCACGCCTCCGTGTAATCCCTTGCTGTTCATGCCCATCTTGAGTTTTCCGTAAAAAAGAGCTGCTTTTCATCTTGAGAATATTGAAAGCGGCCATCCTTAATTTCACACCCTTTTTCTTACTATTTGCAGCAGATACCTCGGTCGACTTCTCAGGAAGCCTGTCACTGTCTGCACCAGATTCAAGGTCATCTTCCTTTAGTATATACTCTTCGGGATCGTCGTAAGGTTTTAGAGCGGTCAGCTTCAGAGGTTGGGATGAGGGATGAGCTTCAATGGCCAACAGAGATGCATTCCTGAGGGTGGGCGATGTTACTCGGCTATGGGCAGGACTGTTTTGCGTATGTGCACGGTCTGATCGAGTGCGAGGACCTTCTGTTTCCTTAATCATGTCTGTAAAATTCGTGATTCCATTTCGCTGTACTGGAATCACCGCTAATGCATTGGTATCCTCTTCTTCAATTGCTATCGACCCACTAGGTGTAATATCCCGTTTCTTTGAAATATTCTGCCCCTTGCTACCACCCTTCAGCCAAGTCATAGTTAGTTGTAGCATCGACAAGGCGCTTTGAAGTACCAAGGACGTTGGTAGCCGTAGGCGTCGCAGTAACAAAAGTTGCGTTCACCGTGGCTATCAGAAATTATGAGCCTTGTTCTCAGTTGCTATGGGGCCTGAACCTGATGCCAATCTGGGTTCTAGAGTCCCTTCTTGCCCAACTTACAGCCAATTGCAAGTATTCCTTAAAAGCTGTTATGGGAGGATTCTCGAATGTGCATGCAGATTATTCAAGGTCGTTCTGTGGAATCAAGTGCACCGTGGATATCGAGTTGTTAAAAAGGGCAATTTGCGCACGGGCCTGGGAAACAAACGATCAATCCAACTCCGTTTGGCACCGGGTATGTGGGTAGTCAGTCAGACAGACTGGGTACCAAATTGACGGGAAAGCAACCCGCTTCCAAACAAAACGAAAACAGTAGAGGAAAGACCGAAGAACGAGATTAGAAAGATCTCGGACGGACAACTCTGTCAACAAACACTGCAGAGGGATGATCTGAGCACGAAGCACAGCTAGATCAACAAAAGTCAAGTTGAAGTTCAGACAATCTTGAAGGCATAAAGAAAAGAATGTAAATAGGTCTGGTATGCTGCAAAAGAATACTACCCAGAGGACTGGAGAAGGCGTTCATTCAGCGGGTGAAGGTGTAAAATGAAAGACATCAAAACACAGAAGGCATGTACGCATACACGCCAATTGCTGTACGTCAATTTGATAGAACAGAGCCGCTCCAATGGAGGGGGACTGCCACGCTATATGTAAAAGAACAGCGTTGGATGTCCCTCGTCAATATGCGTACATAACCGCCGGGGATGGGTGCATTAGTACGCAGCAAAGGCTAGGAGCTGCAGAAAAGTGGTTCCTGAAGGGCCTATCCGGTAGGCCTCTGCTCAAGCTCAGAACGCTCCAACAAGGGTCCTTATTTTGCTGTCGCGGGTGTGAAGTAACACCGACTAGGTGAATTTTTTTCCGCTGGCAAGTAGCAGTCGAACGAGCTGGCTCCAAATGATTCGGTGATGTGGTGATGTGAGGGTGTTCTTGAGTTCTAAATTAACACCCTCCCACCCTGGCTCATCCATGCACCTCGATCGCTCGTTAGTTTACAATAAAAGCGTGTGGGTATACTGTATATATATTTGGATCAAGGACCTCAGAACGCAAGGTTGGTAATTGACACTTCCAGGACTCTCCCTTCTTCCCTCTCGAGGGTATGAAGTTGACACCAGGTCTTAGACAGACAGCTCGCCCTGTCCAACGGTTAGCCCAAAGCTTGAATCTCAGGCTGGCATGCCTATCCTTGCTTTCCGGCTTTCGAGATGTAGATGTGTTACCTCTAGGGAGTGGAGTCTTAAGATATGCATCAGAAAGTTGCCCCCAGCAGCGTCTGCCACCGTCTGGGCCTTTTGACAGCTGGGCGCATATCATATGTGCATCACGTACCTATTTAAATGCTTCGTCTACAGAAAATAGCTACCAAAGGAGGCAATGTACATGTACCACTCGCGTTCATCCGAATTCTCGACATGGGAAGTATCACTCATATATGTACGGTACATGCCTCAGTATCTTACATGCCCCAGTATCTTACATGCCCCACTACCTTACATGCCCCTATATAATCGACCACAAATCTAGAGCCTTTACTGGCCCAGGCATTCAATTCTATCATGCACTGCCATCATGCCGTACTAGAGTAATATTCTAGAATGAGAGCTCATCCATACTCAAATAGCCGCATTGCTCTGCTAGCTAGCATTCTTACTTTCGGATCTCTATATGAGAAATGTTCTGATAGCTATGTTGGATCCCCTATTCGTCCAGCCAAGTCATGGGCATTTCCTCGTGTATAATTCACAATATCCATGACATACATCCTCGTTATCCACAATGCGATGCTTGCTATTACCGGTACCGCCACCTCCTCATTGAAAAAAGCAAGGTAGAATGAAGGTCGGTAAACAAGACTGCTATCGAATGATCCTGATCGCCAATCGGCCTGCAACATTCACAATCCAGCGAATCACGAAGCGACAACGCAGAAACGTCCCATGCAGCCAACGCGTTTCACAAAACGACCGCACCGCATAAACTCGTGGAGCCGAGACTTGAACGAATATGTATGGTGGATGGGCCTGCAACGACCATGTGCTGCGAATGCAAAAAAATTTAGAGTATTTTATATTTCCCTGACATGGTTGTACATACAGCAGTATAGGCACGTGATGGGCACATATTGCCTTCGAGTTTCGAAGTTTTCTGTATGTCGTCGATGCATCTCAAATTGTACTCGGGCATTCTACGTGTACGATGTCTCTGTTTGGAGTATCCCGGGAAGAATGGTGAAGTCACAGGACAGGTAGGTATATAAGCTTTTGTGACTGTGGTGATTCCGTGTCTGAGTTAGCAGGGACATATTTTCCTTACGTTTTTTTTTATTCTTGGGAAAAATGGAGTTGTCGACAGGACTCGTTGGCGATGCCGGATCATAGGTTGCACTGCAGCTGGGCCAAGCCTAGCATAGTTCGATCGAGAAACAACAACTGTTCCTTTTTGGACCACCTTATCACGCAGCAGCACTACAGCAGCACCATCACCAGTTCTCATCCCATGACCATGCCGTGCAGAAACGCCGACTTTTGAAGCTTGAAGAAAAAATCCTTTGCTACTTGAGGATGAAAACAGACATGAATGATTAAGGGCCGGGCCGATACGTGTGACAACTAGCGCTTGTACATAAACGTTCGACGTTCTGCTTTACAGCTAAACTCGATCTCCACAAGCATCTTCTGTCAGGTACGGACATGCTGACAGGGTCCCAAGTAGCTCCTTACTCCTGAGCCTGGCTCCAACCCAAATCTTCCCAACAACATCACTGCCGCATGACAATTACATGGCGAATCCGCATAAGGAGTGTGGTTACGTACTCGAGGCCATATGACCCGACGCTGCGATGAGTATTGTCTCACTCTTGACGTGCCGTCACTGACAGCTTTCTGAAGCACAACTACCTAGTGTTGCAAATTGGCTCCAATTGTTCGTTCTGTGTTTTTACCCCTTACAGAAATGCTTTCGTGGTCCTCGACGTTTGGGAATTTATATGGAATGTTATCCTTGCTGGGTGCTAGCCTGGTTGATAGTTAGGTAGCCCTCCCACTGCTCCCTTGGAACCCCCCAAACCTCCATCGAATCTGTTTGTCCCCAGCGTACTAATCCTTGTTCCAGATCATCTAGAGTGTGGAGTACCTACTGGTACCAAGGTACCCGACAAGGGAGAAGGGAAAAGTGTTTACTGGGATATGCGCGAAGTTCGCCCCAAGCGATAAAGATAGGGGAAGTTGAAATAGCAGTTTGAGTCGAACACGTCGCTCTGAGACTATCCGGGTAATAAAAGGGAATTGTTACTATAGGGCGGAACGGGATTTGCACACAGGAAAATTATTTACAGTCTATTCACACATGCGCACCTTCGTCGCCTTCCGGAAGAAGTTGCGAACGCCATGTCCATCTGCAGCCTCGTTTCTATGTTCCCACAAGCATAGTGTGCATCGCAACTCGGGAGATGCTCATTATCATGGTTTCAACTGGATAATGTTCGGGGTACCCTTGCTTGTCTGGTTTTCTCTTCGCTGCATTCCAGAAAATTCCAGAACCCATGTGGAAGTGCACAAGCTAAAGCTTGCGACCTTGTTCCATTATTCTCTCACACAATATGTTTTACAGTATGTCCTTCATTTTATCCCGTACCTACCATCGCACTTATTACGCCGCATGCGCCGGATCTACATAAATATAGGAACTCCGGACCGAAAACCCCCCCGGAAGCGAGATATTTCTTGAGAAAGGTGTGCATCCAGAAATGTGCGTCTAAAAGGGTACCTGCCTGCATACGCCCGGTCTCGTGGAGTGGACCCTGACCATAAAACTGGTGGGCAATGCAGTTATCCGCGAAGACAAGATACCGCATCCTCCACTTTTGCTCTCTTATTGGTTCAACTAACACCCGAACCACCTTCCTAATATTCCCGTCTTGCTATCCTTGGTCTAGTGCAACAAAGTCTATGTAAGATATACCGTCATTGAGTCAAAGGGCGCTTGGAGGGTGTTGAAGGCTTCTAGTGGGCATACGTCGGCTGTTCAGGGAAGCCTTATCGATGAGGCACTTATCATAGTGAGTTGCTTAAGGCCAGGTATACATTTGGAAGAGAGCTGCAAGGGTGTCAAGGTTCCATATCTCCTGGTACCGCGTTACAATATCAGTTTAAATTTGGGTGTATGTTTCACTTATGTCGCCGGGACGGTGGTTCTCTAGTATCAATAGCACTGTTCACATATTGCCAATTTCATTCTAACAATGTAACAATAGTCCCTCAACTAGCTAAGGAATAGTAGAATAATACACCTTAGTACAACTCGTAAGATTTTGGAAGTTGATAGTCTTTACGGCTTTCATATGGGCAATGACAACTGGGCTTGAAATTATTGGCAGAGTAGCTTCGACAGTACCGTTTGAGATCTCTCCTCGATCAGGAAAGAAGAAGACCTCCTGGCTAGCTATATATGTTGGAACCCTTTATATCGAGATATTTTGGACTAAGAACTTTAATGCCTCGTGCTATAGTTTTTAATTTCACAGGGTAATCTACACGAGTTGCAGCACAAACTATATTAACTGTTAAATTACAATAACTTCACTAGTTCGGTCTCTAGAGAGCGTGTTTGGTGTTTTGGCCCTTCACCAAGTCTAAGGAGTTGAGGGTAATTGACCACACTCATATTATTACCAGATTCTTGAAACGTAACAGAAAAATAGGAGTTTCCTCCAGCCCTCGTAGTGGGTAATGGGCATTCAAGGAGCTATTACAGGACATTTGAAAGGATTCCATAAAATGCTGCTGAACCAAAAGGTTTTCATCTTCATTAGAGTTCTTTTAGGAAATTTTTATTAAAAAAAATCAACCCAGTACTCGTATGCGGCGCTAAGGAGAGGCCCATGACAAGCTACCCAGAAATCGGAGTGGGTTCAAGAGTAGGGCAGGTTAGTTCCGTCCACACGCGCAATTCAATACATCTTGCAAAGTAGGATCATGAAGTGATGAAATGACATAGTAACACTGCTAATGGAATGCCAAGTTAATCACTGAATTGTCATATCCGTGTGAAGGAACTAGATTCATCGGCGAGTATCGTCTCCTTATGCAGTCCTCCTCAGCTATATATGGCGCCTTCTCCCTACCCACCGACGCCAGACGAAGCTGTTCTTGAGAGTGCACGTCAAAAAAAGTGTTCCAGCATAGCCGGCCTCGTGAGGTGGAGCCCCGGCAGCAGCATCATGGTTGGATCTTATTCTGAGGTTATCCCTTCATTTGCTAAACCAATTCCCAACCAATTCCTTTCTCTTCTATTCTCTTCTCTCTCCTTTTCGTCTTCAATCCACCTTATTAAGGTTTTGTCAATTCGTAAGATCATTCTTATTGGTTTATCCCTTGCTTATCTGGGGAAAGTCTCGCCGGATTACTGGCTGCCAGGTCCAACTTTACACCTCAGGTGCAACAACAATAGACAACCTCAAACGAACAGTATGAGTGTCCATTGAACCAAGCTGGTTGTGGGATGATGTGTGATCCAAGTGTGACCCTGGAATTGCTGACAGATGGGCCGAACATAGGAAATATAGATGTATAGATAGAGAATAGGTAGGCAATAGGTATGCAGATAGGAGGATATAATCCTTCTTAACCCACCTGTCTACAAGTACCCTTCCACAGGTTGGAGTCGGAAAAAGTGGACTGCAGGCTGCTTTTGCCTGGCGTATACCTGAAATAATATCCGCGAGTAATACAATATTGATTTTAGGGGCCATTGTTTGTTGATTTTTGTTTCCTGTGATTTAGTCGTTTATTTCTATACATGCATTTGTTTAGGCATAATATAGCATGGCATGGCGAGACACATAAATGCACTGAATTTGAGGGCAAACTACAGATATCAGAATGAAATGCAGAAGCCGAAGCTATTGTCGCTTCCCTCTGGGAATAAGCCGAAATGTATTGCCAGTCTGTGACTAGAATGATGGTTGTCTATTTCGGGCTTTTGTGGTTAGTACAGTAGTTATTATTTGTAGCTTTAGGGTCGCCTTACTTACTAAAGTCGATATTTGATAGTGATCTTTCTGATTACTATGATTGGGCATATCACTAGTCAAGTTTAAGTTGCCGTGACAGAGGCAAATGGCGAGTTTCAAAATCTGATTAGGGTGTGGAACATCTCTACTTCATCAGATTCTATAATTTGGTGATGAAGTGGTGTTAGTGTCATTAGACTATAAAATGTGTCTCTGAGGCAACCAGACTAGTCTCTGAGATGATTTTACTCGCAGGTACCGGTAGCTCGTGTTAGTCAGGTTGGCACGTGGTAACTTTGGCATGTCCCCCTTGCAATACCTACAGTCACATGAAAAAAGTCCTCTGCCTTGGCAAATTCTTGGCAAAACGGCCAACAGTAGCACCAATATAAATATTTTTTAGAAATCAAGGCTGCTAGATAAACACATAAAAAAAATTTCAGAATTAAGAAAGAAGTTCATAGTCTCTTCTCTAGTTTTTTGCACATAGGTATGATGCCCTAGGCAGGTACAGTGGTTCGGAATTGAACTTATTTTAAAATCCGCAAAAATGGCGCTAGTATATGGAGAATAGTGCAGAAGACTTTTTTCATGGCATAGAATAATATGTATGTACAGTACATACGGTACGGAATTGACAAGTTTATACAGTTGACAAAAAGTTTCGTACCCTGCATTACATTGCAATGCATGTCTTACTCCTACTCAAGCCAGACTACTCCTACTGCTTGTACTGAGGGCCATTTTAGGCATGGGCGGGGGTATACGAGACTTTTTGCCACCTTAGTACCGGTAGGTACATAGCTGTATCCACCTGTGTGATAAACAAACCCACCTTCGCCACAGCCAACAATTGTAAAGTAGCCAATTGCAAAAGATTGTATTTTAAGTAGGGTGGAGGCCATGTGGAGATCCCCCTAGTCTGGTTGCATGGAGATCGAGATCATCGGGGTAGCTTGGTGTTTTCATCCATCTACAGTATTTCCTTCCGGGTCTTGTCAAGTGATTTGTTGGAGTTCCTTCACTATACATGTACTGTACTAGTACACGTGTTGTGTACGGTACTGGCTACTTGGTATCCCTCTTAGCGAATATTACTGTACTTAGAAAGTTACATCCTAAGTACGGAGTAAGTAAACAAACTACTCTACACCCATGTATTAGCCTCGAACCCAACTCTCTTGAAACTTGCGGAACGGACCCCTGTATTGCCGGATTTTAATATCCTTTCTTCAGTCATGCTGATACTTAAGCTGTGTGATTTTACAGTTATACATATATGGTAAACGCAGCTGTACTATGTTGTACAACATTCGTAAATTCCACGAAGATATACCTATATCAGAACGAAACTTCAAACTCATTATTGAGATCCATTTCCTGTCATGATATCTTTGTAAAAAAATTCAAACAAGATAAACAAGAAACAAAAGCAAGCAAGCAATGAATAGATGTAAAAATAATTCATCATTACGCTGGTTGCTTGCTGACTGAGTAATATAGACATGATAAACAAATATACCTTTGCTCTCTCTCTACTGGTGTGTCCTCCACCCCACATAGATTCATCGATCTATTTATCGACGGCGTATAACATTACCCTTCCCTCCTTGCTATTTCATATCCATCTCTCGCTTCCAAATGAGTCATTAACCCTAATCGTCTCCCATCCTCCATCCCCCAAAACGGCAACTGATGCTCTACATCCCACTTCCCTCAAGCAAATTCACTCCCTATTCCTCCACAATCGCTATTCTCTCCTCTACCATTGCGCAAACCTAACAACCCACACCCTAACCAAACTATCGTACCCCACAAAATCCCCTGCCCTCAACAGCGCCGCCGCATCCACATTCAACGGGCTATCCGGCTCCGGGGAGGTCAGTAAGCTATGTATGGCTGTGAGTGTGAACGCGAGAGTATATGCCGGTGACCAGGTTGTTTTAAGGAGATCGAGGCAGACGTGGCCAGTCTATAGATCGTGTTAGCCCCACTATTCAGAATACGCATAACTAAGGGAAGTGCACATTGAGGTGGACATTGGGATGGCATATAGGTGTGATGAATTTGACTTTGGGGGGATGTAAGGGGTAGTTGTCGGGGACTATGATGTCGAGGAGCCAGCGGCCTCCTGTGGATAGAATTGATTAGTTAGTGTCAGTTGCTTTGACTGTATCTCTTGCTCGCTCGCTTCGCCATGCTCAATTTAGAATCGACCCAATAAGTATTCACCACCTCGTGTAGCTGCAGCAACCAGCAAATTACTTGTAGCAGCAAACAAACACAACAAAAAACAGGCGGAGAAAAAGCGGTTCACCGCAAACAGCACAGCGAGTAGTTGATAGATGAGGCTGATAAATGATAAATAGGGAGTAGGCGAAGAGGAGGAAACTCACGTTCATAGGCAGTCCCCGGCACACCCTTCATGATTGCCGTCCAATGGAGGAGATCGCCTTCTACGGGTGCAAGCTCTTCGAGGCATTCGTGGGGATCTTTGGCATAGTTTTTGAGTTCGCCGAGGAGGCGTCTGGAGACGGAGATGACGGGGGCGGCCATTGCGATCGTTTAGGTATCTGGAGAGTGAGAAGCGTTTGCTTTGGCTTTGAAGATTTTTGTTATTTGCGGTGCAGCTTGGGTCGAATTAACGAAACTCGAGATACGGGTTATCTGAAACGAATTCTTGTTCACGATGTGGCGAGATGTTCGCTTCGTACAGTATTAGTATTAGGTATTGTATCTCGTTTGGATCCGATTGCCCAATAGACAGCTTCCTTCACGCGGTTCCCTGAGATTTTATGTCGGTGAGGGAGAAACGAGAAAAAGGTGGGGTTGCACTGCGGATTAGAGTATTACAGTGTAACTAGCCAGAGGCTGATTATTAAAAATAGACAGACGGCAAGTCTGTTTTATTTGGGAAAGGGAAAGATGCGCTATGTAGGTAGGTGTTGTGTGATTGACGATAAATCGTGGTTATTTCATGAGAGGCAAGACGGATTTTATATGCAACGCGGCAACCACAACACGTACAGGTCGGGATGTCTTGGGTATAACTTATGCTTGAACGACGCGCCTACACGAGCAGATGTGAGGTAGGAGCAGGGCGGCGGGATGTCTTATATGGAGTCAATGTTCTCAAGACTTCACAGCTTTGCGGACGTCAAGAATCTGGAGTTTTGACCTGTCATATCAACCTTCTACCTGAGCTTAGACCTGAGCTCAACCCTGCAATTGCCCCTGCTGCCGGTGATACCCCTAATCCCCATCGCTCTTCATTCAACAAAGCAGCCTGCTATGAGCTGAAGCCTCAACTGAGCTGCCGAGGTGTGGGCGTATGTAGGGGGCAGCGGGGCGGTGCCCCTTCCTTGTAATATCCGGAACCAGTTATAAATACAAATCACAAAGCTAATATGATATATACCCAGCTCATGGGTTCTTCTTCTTTTCCTATTTTGATAAAAAGGCTGACCGTTATTGCCGGGTCATATTGGCAATATCAGACCTCTGGCAAATTATCTCATGACCATGAGCTGTGCAACTAGCTGCCACTCCTTACTGGAAAGCTTAGTGGTTCTCATTTGAGATGACTTAATTTATTTTAATTGACTTTTTCCTTTGCAGCTTCCAGAAGCATTACATTACCGAGCCCACAGGCTGCCGATCTTGAGTTTTCGTAATATCTCATCCCCACTGCGAGGGGTTGTGCAACCAGGCTAACTGCTGTTTAAGTGGTAGTGATTCCATTGTTTGATTTCAGTCTATATATATACTCCTCACTTAGATGGTTTATACATATATACCAGTCAGTTAAGTCGGTTTACCATCATCATCGAAGACAGGTAAGATTCCGAAACTGCTCAATTACACTAGTTGAGAAGCACCTACGTCACCGGCGAATACCTCAATAATACTCCACCGCCACCCAGCATATTGGTTCCAGGCACACGGAGTGACCCTAGATAGAGTATTCAGGGGAATTAGGGGAATCTTTGTTCCATTATGTAATTACTACTCACTACCGGCTGACCGGCTTAGCGAAAGTACAGTTCTACTCTAAACTTTGGTGGATACCTTCCTAGCCCACGCACGATTATACACATCGAGACACTGCCTCAGTGCCTTCCTGGAAGCGGACTCCAAATAGAATCTCTCACCACATGTATGTAGTGAGTTGTTTTTTTTGTTTTCGAACTCCCGATGGCAAAGCCCGAATTCGCTCACTTGAGGTGTAGATGCACGGCTGTCTGGTTTTAGGGTAGGAACATGACGAAGATGGACAAGAACATGGACAAATTTTCTTAAATTCACTCCACATACGTTGAGATTCTCAATTCGGCAGTGGTGGAGAACAAAGGTGAGGAAAGGTGAGGTGATCAAGATAACTAGTACTGGATCTGACTTTACCCAACATACCTGATGTATGCACATACATTCCTTATTCATCTCCAACGTTGATATCCTATCCTCATCTTCTTGGCTCAAGACTTCTCCGCCCTCTTCTCTTTTTCATCATACACACTCTTCCCTCTCGGAAATGAATAATCTGTCGACTATCAAGCGAGAGAGACAGTCCGGACTTGCAAGCGCCAATACCGGGGAGAGCAGTGTAAAACTTAAGGACTTGCGCTTGATGATTCTAAAAGGGAGAGTAAATCCCCGCAAGGGACTGTGCCCACACCATCATAGAGGCTTCACTCGAATTTCATTTTCTACTTCGCACACTTGTGGATTTACATTACTATCATCGTTAAAGCTCCTGTTCGAGTATTGAAAAAGGAACAAGACAGTGAGCTTGTAACCAAGCGGGTTAAAAAGGCAAATACTCAGTGGAAGTACCATTGTTACCCCAATCATGTATCTTGTTACTTAACGGCATTTTGTTAACGAAGAGTATTCTGGTGTCTGTTAGGTGAGGTCCTTCATCATTCATGGACCATACAACTCCGGCAAAGCGACGTTTTTATGGCCACTCGGAGAGGTGCTCAATAGGGAGGCCGATATCACTTGTGTATCTTTTGATATGCTGGGGATCAAGGGCATGACGGTGAGTGAATGCGATGGTATCTATAACTGCAGACCTTTGACGAAGCTAGAACTCACTGCGCGCCTAAGAAAGCAAAGTCAACGCCATTTTCTCGTGGATGGAATTCGAACTTCAATATCATATTCACTTCCGACTCTCGTCTTTTGATAGAAAAGGATTTCTAAGAAATCTTTCGCTCAACATGATCTGCTGTCGGCGCATATAACGCACTAGACCTCACTCTCGAAAATTTCACAACTAACGAGGAGAGATCTATTCCGGCCTTTAACAAGACTGGCTTCTCTCAGATGCTATTATCTTCTGGGCGAGCTTTTCGAATTATATAAACGGTATCTCAACCCGGAAGGGGGTCTTTTGGATGTTCAGAAATAGATGGATCAAATGGCCATCCAGCTTCTTTCATAAAGCTGTTAAAGCTCTTTAGAGTGAAAGTCGACCAGCTCCTGTGGATTTCATGGAGCTTAGCGTTGCACCAAGGCCTTGAGATGGGGCGTATCGTACATTTAAGCAGACTCTGAGGCGATGAATTTCGGTAGTAGAAAAATCATGTTCGTGGGCCTCACAATCAGCGGACCGGCGGGTGACTAATCTGGACAAATGTCAGCTTGACATGTTCCTATTGGTCGAGGATGGTCACGAGTTAAATTATATTACACAGCTAGCTGGTTGTGTCTAGTAGTTGGTAGGCTGGTAGCCACTTGTATTCAGGCAGTCTGCTAGTCAGCTGTTTTGCCTTGCAGTTGATCAGTCTCTCAGTAAGTTAACTCAGTTACTGACTGGTCAGTCTGTCACTCTTGTTGTTTGCAGAGACATCTCATAGCTAATTTTTATCTATGCTTTTTTTTTGTTAGTTGCGAGTTTCTCTGACTTTATTTGTTCCACTGTCCTCTCTACCAACTGTCTATAGATCTTGTCAGGAGTTTGTTACACATTATGGTTGAAGATTGAATTCTTTTTGAGTTGTAATTTGTAAGGAGTCAATATAGGGCTTCTTATATTTGTTGGTAAATAAATCAAGTAGATATCACCTGCCAAAGGGAAACCCTCGACTCCGTACAAGAGATCTTATGTCGCAGTTCCCAACTACACAAGAGGAATGCGGGACTCGATGAAATGGTCAACGATAGTGTGGGACAATTTGTATTGGTCACAATCGCAAATTGGAAGGTTAAGTACTTGCACCGAGGACCAGCACGTTGTATTCTAGATGGAAAGTCCAGGCACCATACAACAGCTGATTTGAAACCTGGGGAACAGGGACGGATCGCAGAGGATTGAACTACCAGAGGTGATAATGATGAGAAATTACAAATGGTTAGAAAGACCAAAGAAACAAGATCATCATGAGGATACGAGAAAAGGAATCTAACATCTCATGAGACATGCTTATGTATACATAAAACTTAACGACCGAAAACGGTAGTAGTGTTCCAAGATGGCAGTGGCTCTTGTGTAACGCACCAAAAATGGGAACCTTACGGGAATATTTGTAGTAGTCTGGTTGGCACAAGCCTCTCGTAGGTCGGGCACTACTCCTCGGGCAAGGTCGCACCCGTTAATCAGATGCCTTTTTAAGTGTTCAAATCTCAGGGCCTGTTGGGGTAGTCTAGTCTGGTTGGCACAATCCCCTCCACAGGAAGCTGTTGGGGGTGGGCTCGACTAAGTTGGAGTTTAGAAAAACTTGGTCAGATGTTAATATATTTGCAGGCGATAATGGTGGTGGACTCAGGATCTAGCTGGCGAAGGCTAAAGCCCTGCCTCATCTGGGGAGTTATGGCTTTGGGGGGAGTGGGAGTGTAGATATCAAGATTTGAAATTGGTGATACTTCGCCGGATAGTTATGGGAGGGAAAACACCTGACGTAGGATAGATGTGTGGTACATTTCTGGGCACGCAGCTGGGGTACATATTTCAGAAAACAAGTAGAGCAATGTATCATGACGTAGATTCTTTTGTGCTTAATTTTCTAGGGCCGGGTTTTGATGCTTTTGAGCACGCGGCTAGGGAATATTAGGGGAGGAAATTGGGGAGGTGGCGGAGGTTGGGGTGGCGCAGGCGCGCAAGTATCGTGCGTTAGGTTTGGGGTTTTAGATTAGAAAAGAAATTCTGGAGGCTACAGAGGTTGTTTGAATGATCAACTTGCCGAGGTATGAAAGGAGGGAAATTAGATAATGCTCAAGGGTATAACGATGAGAATAAAAGGCATAATCTAAGAATTGTGGGGTATGTACTGGTTGGGTTTCTTCGCAGGTCCCCTTCCTTTTTAGCGTTATTTTTATTATTGTATTAAGGGACACAGAGTTGCTCTATATATTATTAATCAGGGTAATCTAGCTGAAAATGCCTGATACAATCTTCCAAATAAAGAGGGGGAGGGGCTCCCTTGCCCTGGTGCAACGTAAACTTCTCCCTATAGTAATCGTTGACCATTGCTATACCTCAAGGGAAGTCCCAAATAAACGTACTTCAATGAAACACTAGTCTCGATCAGACCCTCGTAGAGGTGAAACACCCTGTTGTCCACTCCTGCAAAAGGCATGAGGTCACATGCTTGTGCAGTCAAGACTGTGCTTACAACCGCTGGACAGTCAAATGTGGAAAGACAAACATCCATCTTTAAATATCTGTCATATACATCGTTGAAGCACATCATTCATATAATATATAGCACTCGGTTGGCCCATAGGCCCGCAGAGCAGATGGGATCTCTCTTCCGACTCATGACCAGGTACCAAACATTCTTCCACGTCATAAACATAACAAAAACCAGAGCCGCATTCTCCAGACTACCAAATTGTAACCGCAAATGCAGCATAGAATCCGCAACAACACAGCAACGCCAACCCAAAGGCAAAAAGCATAAACTGGTATACTTAATACTCAGAACTTCCCTCCGAAATCCCTATCACGGCCCCTAACCAGTGACTCCTCATGATGCGTACCATCACCTGATAACATCGGTTGACTCATTTCTTTTTCCATCTCTTCCCGCTCCTGCACTCTACGACTAGTGCCAATCCTCGGCGCTCCCCCCCTGCCGGGGAAACCAATTGCCGCGACAGCTGGCATAAACGGCGCCTGATCACCCAAATCCATTTCTAGCTGCGGTGCCGCAGGCCCATAGTATGTCCCTGCCTCATGGGGTGCACTAGCACCCCGTGAAGTCCCAACTGTAGCCGAACTAGCTCCAGGACCACCGGCCGCACTCTGACTGCGTTTATTCACCGATGTGAATGGGGTGCTGTAGATATATGCCAGCTCTGGGTAAACCTTTGGCTCCTTCTTTTTCGCCAGCCACTGCTTCACAAGGAAGAATATGACCATGAAAACCACAATCGCTAGAACCCCACCGACTACAATACCGGCTATAGCTCCACGTGGTAGGGGTGAATCTTCGTCCCCTGGTGTAGGGATTGAGGTCGGAGTGGGAATTGTTACAGTTGTCTCCGTGCCCGTGGATGCACTCGATGTGGGCTTACTCGTCGGTGTAGAATTCAAAATCTCCACAGTAAAAAACTGAAATGGCTTCATTGGGGGACCAGAACCCGGTTTTTCCCAAACCAACCCTTGCATGGGCAGTGGTGCAGACTCGGACTGGTGGTTGCCACTGAAGGTTACAGTGTAAGTCATTTCCTGAGTGTCTTGCCGCCGTACTAATCGGTTCCTTCTCAGCTTAAGATCATCACTATCATGATCCTTCCCATTTGTAGATCGAAGCGCCAGAACAACTATTCCGGTTACTACTATTTCGGCCTGGTGCGCGCCCACATGACCGGCAAATGCTGTAGTATCCTTTTTGTGCCACCATCTGAAAAGCTGCTTCGTCCCTTCTGCACAAGGGTCCGATTGTTTCCCCTCGCTCTTACTGTCCTCGTCCAAGGGCTCAAGCTTGTTATCCCCACGGGTCATCTTCTTGGAGTTCCTCTTAACCTCCCAGACTCCACTAAGTTGATTTCTTTCCTCACCAATTGTACTGTTCACCTCCTTCAACATAGTCCCGTGGACTTCATAGTCACTTTTACCGATGCCACCGCGCTGCCAAGCTTCCATCCTCCACCACGTCTCATTGTGTTGCGCGGAAGTCAAACTCGACTGTACCGAGGTCAGGAACTCGCCCTGCTCTCCTCCTACCATCTGAAAATAAAATGTATTTGCTTCGAACCATCCATCATGAACTGGTCCTAGTGTCAGGCGTGATGAGGAATATGGGCCAAACTTGAGTTTAGTGGGGAAGCATGAGGTCGGTTTTGACGTCGAGTTGAGGGTTGCGACAATTGTGCCAACATCTGTGGATATCAAACACGACCGTCAGCCCTATGCCAAATATATAAAATACGAGTTATTTGAGGGACTGGGCCTAGAAACTGTGAGAAATACAAATTGAATCGAGGTTCTTCTTGGCTGCTTCCTCATCTGTCACAAGAATGGCCATGGAAACCAGTGGCAAAACCCATATTGCAACACACAACAGCTGTATCCACAGAAAGAACCGAGAAATCATCGCATTATTCCAACTCCCGTAACTTCTGAGTGGGAATTAATTTCGTAGAGAGAATGTGATCGTCGTCAAGATGATGATAGGGTGCTTTGTTGCGCTGAGCTGCGATTTAGTTAGTGATTAAGTAGGTGCAGACAGTAAAATGTAAGAAAAAGGCAGAAAGCCAAACTGTTGGTTTGCCAAAGCTGAGCTGACAGGATGAGATTAGAACGTCGAAGCTGGGAGATGGCAAAGGAGGGGAAGAAAAGATAGCCACAACGGAAAAATCATGAGCTGTTGTTGCAGATGCGTTAATATGAAGAAAGGTATGAAAGATACTCCAACGTGCAGAAAAAACGAGTTGAAATATTAGGATGAAAATCTCGAGGCAGTACCTCGGACTTGTGGGATAAGCATAAGAATGATATGAGGGGAGGGGTACACAAATAGAGGGACAGGGAAGTCATACCGGATTGTGCGACCAAGACTAGTTCCAGGGGATGAATTCTTGGTGCGGTGGCAGCGCTCTGCATGTAGTTGAGGATCTTGATATATTTGAATTTCGAACTTGAAATCTGAATGCAGAAGCATAGCGAGTAATAATCTAATCCATCCCCTGCAGCAGACGGTAATTAATGAGGAAAAAATCCACCGAGTTTTGTGTAACATCCCTGGCTGGTGTAAGATTGATCTGTGTTCAGCCCTGGGGATCGTCGTGGGTTAGCATGGCGATGCATCATATGCTCCTCACTCGTATACTTGATAATCAGCCAGATTACTTGTTGGCTAGTATGCTCAAGCAACTATATCAAATTCGCATTCCATAGCAGCGCGCATCGCACAAACACAATGTTCATGAGGTGGTGCATCAGGACATTCTAATTTCCTCTATCTTTCTTTAAAGCAGGACTGCTCTGACACGTGAAGTGATGATCTTTGGTAAGCCGAGGGTTTATGGGGTTGAAGCCGGTCCAGTAGAAGGAGCTCGAACAGGTATGAAGTACCGATATGTGGCAGTCTCGCTACGATATGTGGGGCATATCGCCTGTTGGAATCAAGAGTGAAGTAGTCTCGGAAAAAGGATGTGGTCCCCAAGACCAGATATATAGATCTATACTAGGTTGACTGCGACTGGATTTCGTGATCCACAGAATCAGAGAATCGCACAATCACATACAACACCCAACGAACGTCAAATAGCTGGATATTCGATACTTCGTTAACAGTACATTATAACAGTACATTATAAACCAACAACTAGATCAAGGTTCTCCCCTTCTATAAGAAAACTCATTACCTATAGGGAGGAATTGATGATAAGCAGGACTGGATTCAAGGTACGTACAAGTTCATCTACACAACCAGCGCAGTGGGAGAGAGAGAATAAGACTCTGGTCCCTCGAACGACAAAAACTATCCAACAGTCCAACTTACATTGAAACCTCTAATCAAACAGCATCCCCCACCGCAGGTGCTAGCTGGATCCGTCGCATTGGGACCGACTCCTCTCCCCATTATCCCCTCGCTGTGGCCTCTCCACCACCCCATTCGACCCATCCTCCCCTAACCCCTCCCAAACTTACCTTTACTCCACTCGTCCAGATCAAACCCCCACCCCATTCACCCGTCCTACCCCCTTCACCGCCATTTGCTCCATCCTCATTCCTTCCTCCTACGCCCTCCCCAACAAACCTATACCTCCACTTGTCCAGATCAAACCCCTCCTGCCAAAGCTGCCTCCCCATTCTCCCCATTCTCCTCCCCTCTTACCCCTTCTACCACCCTACTTGCTCCATCCTCATTCCTTCCTCCTACCCCCTCCCCAGCAAACATTTACCTTCACTCGTCCACACCCACCACATGCACATACCTTTGGCACCACTTCTAGCGCCCCAACCCACTTCAACAATACCCCATGCGGAACATCGATCAACCCTGCCTCAGCCAACTGCCTCACCCTTCATTCATTCATATAATCCCTATACGGTCTAGACCCAGCTGCGGTTGAGTTATGGAAGTGGCGTTTATGCTTTGGGGGTGGAGGAGAAGATTGCCCTTCGCAACTCTGCAACGGTTTTGAAAGCGGCAACAGCTGATGCAGGCTAGGATGAAGGATTCCATTGTGAATATTTATGATCTGAGCTGCTTGCCAAATTGAAGAAGTAATAGGATGTAATATAGGATGTAAATTCACTAATAGAACTGTACAAAAACTTGTGGTGGCAAGAATGACAGTTTGTGGTGTGGGAACCCTCTAGGATATCCCCTTCACCACTAGCCTGGTTGTACTTCGCCACCTATGAAAACGAAGGAAGTGGAAGACGTTATTAAACCCGTCTCGATCTCTAGTTGGAGGCCAGCCTAGTCTTGCTTGCCTAGCTTTATCCTTCGGTTGCAGAATCTGAGTAGACGGATACACTCAGCTTGTCTGGTTACCTTCATGATAATCACAAATGGCTGTTCCGAGGCTCAGAATCGAGCTAGGAGATCCTTCATGATGATAAGATCAGTATTATTGAATCCTCTCCACGGGAGGGCATAGGGGGGGGATAGAACATAATTACCCTGAACTCAAAATAAACAACAAACCACCGCACAGGGCGCCATCACAGTAGCCAAATAATGTAAGAAAGTTGCAATTCTATAAGATGTCGATCCGCCCAAAGCCCAAATTTTTAAAGAAAACAAGCCTGATACACATGCTCGCATTGTCAGCCAGGCTCAAGGGGGTGCGGTCTAAGATTGTAGCTTACTTACTACTAATTATCTACTTTAGTATGGTGCTTCCTTTGTAGCAACGAATCCCGCGTGAGTTGAGGGTAATTTGAACAGATGGCACCACTTTACTGTTACCCTCAAGTCCTGTGACAGCAGAACCTTATTCATGTATAAATAGCCTGTGGCTCTCGTTCTTGCTCCGTTTCCTTTTCTCTCCACCCAATGTCTTGTATCTTGAGCCGAGTTCCATCGCACTCGTCGGCAAAATAAATCTGCGTCTCCTACGCTTCAAGAAGAACGCGATTTTCAGGTGCTTTCATGTGCTTTCTGCGCTTCCGCAAATTCCTTTTGCGTCATGGGTAACAAATCGGATGCAGCCTATGTTCTAACCTTGCGCCCTAATATCTCCAACAATAATAATCACTACCACAAGCACCACTATAATCCGTCAGAATTAGCTCTAAAATTACGCATAAAATCACCTACAGGAAGATCACCAGGATAAATCCTACCATGACTGATACAATTGGCAGTGCAATCACCGTGAACATCAGGACTGAAATCACCATCTCAGAATTCCACTTTTACTGTATGCGAAGACATCGGGTGATGGTTCTAAGACCGTTGGATCTGGTTCTAAGATGACGGAAGCTGGTTCTCAGATAGTAGGAGGGGGATCCGACATCAGGGGGCTGGCAGAATGTGGATCCACTACTTTCAACCTGCGATCGCCTGGGACTTGAAGATTTTTTTCCTGTTATACTATCTAGAGTCCACCTCTATGTACCCTCTGATTTCTAGGCTTATTACGGTGATACGGGCCTTTTGTGACGATGATTCTGGGTTGAGTAGAATGGTAATTTCTAGGCTTTTTTGCACGGTTTTACGGGGCCTATTTGGATGGTGATATCTGGGCTTATTTGCACGGCGATATGGGGTTTGTTTTGACGATTTCTTCTAGGTTGTTTTGCACGATGATTACTGGGCTTATTTTGGCGCGCCTTCGCAAGTTAATTCTGATGGTGGCGATATATCTAGCTTATACTATCTTTATTTAATACTTCAAGCTTATAATAAATGTGCAACTTCTTTTTTAAATTTTCCAATATTATCAGATTATAGAAATATTAGGTGAACTATCAAGTTGAATCTATAATATTGACTAATAATATTAGTATCATATTACTTATACTAATAAGTCTAACTTAGTATTATATCTTTTAATAAAATAACTATATAGAAATTAAACTACTATCTAAAGTTAAGTTAATTATAATAGTAGTAATTAAATAAGAAAATTTTAATATTATTTATATATAAAACCTCTTATATAAACTAAACTAGATCAAAATATACTATTTAACTACTCTAATCTAAAAAAAAGTTATTAATATTAATATTAATTTTAATATGCACTATTAAGCTTACTATTAATATACTTTATTTTACTAAAAAGGCCTAATTCTATAATATTATATTATAAATAAGTATTTAAGTATTAAGTATTAAGTATTATATATAATTATAAGTAATATACTAAGGAAAAAAAAACTAATATATATATAATAAATAAAATAGTAGAATTGAAGTATTTAAAAATTAAGTAAAGTAAAAAGGTTTAAGCTATATTTAGATAGATATTATAGGTCTAGATATAAAAAAATAAATAAGTTATTATATAAGAAAGAAAGATAATATAGAAAGTAAAATTTAGTTTTTTCTATAAAAATTTTTAAATAAACTAATTTAAGTATTAGTAAAAAAAAAATAGTATTTAGATATACTATTTAGTATTTAAATATAAGAGCTTACTTAAATATATTCTATATATTCTATATATTAGAGATCTTTCATACTCTTATCTAGACTAATTAGTACTCTAGCCATATTTCTACTATACTCTCGTCAATACAATAGTTATAGCTTAACACTTTATCTAGATCTTATGAGTAATTTAGTATAGTTCAAGAACTATAGTTTCCTTATCTATAACTTTGATAGTAGAATTCTCAATAACTATAACCTCTCCTAACCTATTTAAGCTACCTGCTTCATCACTAAGATATCCTTTATTAGTTTCTATAGACTAAGTAAAAAGCCAAATATTGGAAGAGCTAGAAATAAGAGGTTTTGTAGTGGTAGAAGAGATGGCAGCTATAGTAGTAAAAGTAGTTAAGAAAAAAGTAAAGAAAGTACTTAAACTATAGGAAACAAAAAAGATTAAATAGCAATCATAGTAAGACTAGCTGCTAGTAAAGCAAGTCCTTATTAAAGATCCTTTTGAAAGTGTAAGGGGTTAGACTTTAAAATTGTAGGAGGCTATATTAGTTATGCTGGTATTAATAAAGCCAATAGCTATTATTCAATCTGCTATTACTTGCAAAAATCGATATAGAGCTTTAATTAAATTACATAAGGTAAAGAACTTGTTCTTTAAAGTTACTATTTATACTAATTATATAAATAGGCTGAAAACTCACTATTTCTTTAGAAAACTAGAAGAGGTTTCTAACTATATTTGAGATATAGATAAAAGATGAAATCTAATTTAGTTAGAGCAATAAGTCCATAATCCTATAGTTAAGGCAGAAGCTAAGTATAAGCTTAAAAAATTAGAAGATAATAGGAAAAAGATAAAGGATGAAGCAATAAGAAGTCAGGCTAAATTGAATTCAGTTAGAAAAAAGAAGGTAAAAAAAAAGTAGTAGAAGAGAAATAATAAGTTGCAAGTACTACAAGATTTATTAGAACAGTTAAAAGAGTAGGAAGTTGAGGAGAAAATCTAGTTGGAGACTATATAAAAGGAGAAGTCTGAATTTAGAGTGACTTTACTATAATAAAGTTAGTGTATAGAAGTATCTATAAATTTATTAGTTGCCGAACTTCAATAAAATAAAGAAAATCGAGCATAGGAATATTGGGAACTTTTACTAGTATTACTTACTACTGTATAATATCAAGGTTTAGAGTCTTTAAGTTCTGATTTATTGGGTTCAAAATTATCTTGACTTTGGAAGTAGTCCTCTAATACTGATAGATATACTTAGTATAGTCCATCAAAGTATTTGTTGATTTGATTTCCATTTAAATAGGTATATATATTATATAATATAGTAGTAGTAATATAATGAATAGTACTAGACAGTATTCATTTAGTACTATTTATATAATCTATATTTATAGGTATAGATATTTATGTATTTCAGTTCTACTAAGATAAGACTTCAGAAGGGTAAAGAGATTACTATGTAGGACATTCCTCAAGAGAATAGTAATTAATTAGTATAATCTATCTTATATGATTTATGCTATCTAAGCTATATGATCTTGATCTGATCAGAATATAGGCTTGTTTGCTACTGAGTACTTACTTGCTTTTTCTTTTTGTAGATTTCAAAGAGAATCCAGTAGCCTATTTATACTCCTCTGAGATCTGATAACTAAAGAAATAAATACAATAAAGAGTAGTATACCAGAAAGTAGTGCACTATACAAAAGAGGTTATATGGCCATAGTAATAAGTCACATGCCCTAAAATAAGGTCACACAGCCATAATAAGGGTGTATTCATATGGCAAGTTCCATAGAATTTCCTATAGTAGATTCTACATACTATAGACATTTATAAAGCAGTAGAAATTGGTAGAAGGCTAGTCCTTTGACTAAGAGGCTTAGTTACATAATATAGTAGTAATATAGAAAATACAAAAAGTATATAATCAATTATATAAGCAATGAAATAACATTCTCTATTACACTTCTCTATATAGAAGAATTTACTATCCTTACTTCTCTTACTCTACTATATTGGTTTCTATACATCTTAAGATTTAATGCATTATTAATACATTAGTATTAATATGAATATCTTTAGTATTTCCTTAACTTATAAGTCTATCTCATTTCTATTGGATAAGAGCTCGAGTTTATCTCTAGTTCATAGTCTTTGTTTTCCTCCAGTCATTCAATGTCTCTTGAATATATCTTCTATACTTCCGGTTATCTAGAAGTCTTAGAGAATTTTGGTAGTGATATCCTTGGCATTTACTCAAGAATTATGTTTAGGAGAGTATCTTAGCCATCTAACCTTATATTGTCTTTCTCCAGTTCTAGGAGCTGTTTTGAATTCTAATACCTTTTCAAGTTCATAATAATCATCTTGAATTAGTCCCAGTTCCTGAGATTGCCTATTAGGGAACTAGGTAGGATCATTTTTATAATAGGGTTTAAGTTTACTAATATGAAAATTATTATATATGAGGTGGAGGTTAGGTTGACTGGATAGGTCTAAGCTATAGTTATTGTATTTCTGATTATCAGAAACAATAGGAAATGGGCCTAGCTATTTTGGTTTAAGTTTAAGTAAGACATTCGATAGATTAATATTTTTTGAAGAAAGCATAACTTGTTGTCTGACTGAAAATTTGAC
This sequence comes from Terfezia claveryi, assembly GCA_015179025.1. Taxonomy (NCBI): domain Eukaryota; kingdom Fungi; phylum Ascomycota; class Pezizomycetes; order Pezizales; family Pezizaceae; genus Terfezia; species Terfezia claveryi. Next base: position 253,407 of record WHUX01000063.1, read on the forward strand.
TATATTGGGTAGTTGTTTGTTCGCTTGAGATGCTTGAGTCTTTTTAGTATTATATAGGTTTTTAGATATTACCTCATGACATTTGTTTGCTAGTACATATACATTAATAGAGTATAGAAGTATCAATACACTAAAATATATATTAAAACTAAATAGTATAGAAAAGGGGCTATTCTGTCTAGTAGTATTATACCTAGAGTTAAGTTTCAACTATATCTCTAGTAGTTTCTGTAGCCAATCAAATCCTTCAATTTTACAGGCTCTCACTACTTGCAGAAATTTTTTATTCATAATTTCTAATTGTCTATCTACACATAGATGATATGCAGTAGATGGTTCCAACTTAATTCCTTTATTTCTAGCCCAATCTTGAAAATGTGTTGACATAAAAAAAGTGTTACAGTCAAAAACAATTCAAAAAGGGTATTCTATAGTTGAGACTATATAAGTATCAAAAGTAGTAGTACATTATTCTGCTGTGAAGTTATCTGAGATAGGAATAAGAAACTTGAATCCTGATTATCTATCGACAATTGTTCAAAGTTATAAAATACAAACTATATGATCTTCTTCAATAGGAATATTTAGGTGCAAAATTAAATACTTAGTAAATACAGGTACTAACTTCAAAAAATCTATTAATATATCTATCAATAGTCTACTTGATATATGTAATGGGGTTACAAGTCCAAGTAGTACCTTATTAGAATACTTTGTCTATTAACAAGTATCATAACTTCTAATATAGTCCTTAGTTAGTTCTGTAAAGAACTGGCAATCATATCAGTTAGTAAGATATTTCATCATTTTTTCAATACTATTATAAGTAGTTGCTTCATGTGCATTCTTAATAACTAATTTAAAATAGTTCTTACCTTTAATATTAAAGGTAGAAAGCAAGACCAATTTCCATTGTCCTTATTGGTTCTTGATATACAAAAATCTATCTTTTCTCCTATGATCTTTATGATTCATAAAGGTATTATAGTAGTTCTTCTAGATAGGACATACTCTTATGCATGATTGATATATAGCTTTTATACCTATACCTTGGTCTAGCCAATATGTAATGAAGTAGTCTTTGTTAACTACCTATCCGTTGCTAATATAGTTCTCTTCAATAAGCTTGTTAAGGATTAGTTTGATTCTTTGATTGAAATCATTAATAGTAGATTTCTTTTGCTTATATATAGAAGTATTATATCCTAAGAATATACAGAAATCACAATGTTGTCTAGAGGTCTTGGTGTTTTGAATGAAGGAGGGTGCCGGGCCTTCATCAATAGCTACTTGCTTTTGAAAACAAGTGGTAATAGTAGTAGTGTTGATTAGAATTGCATTGCTACTACTAGTAGTTGCAGCCAGTTGTTAAGGTACATTCCATAGTTGTTGAGGGGCAATAGGGGTATCCATGATCTCCTATTCCATTTGTCAGGTACTCATTTGTTCAGTAGGGTTACTGAACTAAATGCTGGGTTAGAGAGAGGTATGTATTAGCTTGTTGGTATTCCATTTCTTTACCTATTCCTTAATTTTATAGATAGCTTCTTCATAGTTGAGAGCTTGTAGAGGTGAATATACTGGTATTTATTGTACTGGTGCTAGTTCCTTTCGAGACTTATTTGTAGATATGAGATATGTAATATGAGTTGTAAGGAATTCCTTCTTCTTCTTAAAAACTAAGGCTGATAGGTCATAGTTCAAACTATTATATCTATAGTGGTTACAAATTGCATATGTTTTAACAGTAAACATGCAGTTGTTCATGGCATGGGAGCTGCTATGAGTTAGACAGTAGAAATCTTAACAAAAGGACTAATATATCCTTTTGTATTGTTACTAATTGCTGTAAGCAAGGTCAATAGCAATTTCCTGCACTTCTTTAGGAGCAAGGGCATTTTGTTGAGCATCTTCAGAAGTAGAAGGCCTATATTTCAGTTCAAAAACTATTAAAGGTTTGTTCTTATTTATATTAGGTATATAATTATACCCACTAAAAACTTCTTCTGGTATGGTAGACAGAGTCTCATCATCTGAGGACTCTTCTTTCTTCATCATATTATATTCACTTTCTTCATCCTAGATACTCTTAAAGTATAGATAGAAGATATGGTGTCCAAGTTCTTTGGCTCTTCCATGACATTTATTAAAGTCACAGTTGACATACTTGAAATTGATAGCTCTATTGGAAACCATTTTGTTCTAAGTAGAGGTTTCTAGTAAGTGGAAAGTTTTTAAAACATTGGTAAAGATATTGCAGTTATAGGTATAGTTAGGAGGATTAATGCTGTTAGAAATATAATCGTCCTTAGTAGTGGAAGTGTCTAAGTATTTATACTTTTATGATAGAGTATTTACTAACAAATTTTTCTTTCCTACAGTATGCTATATATCTGTATCAAATTCTATTAGATAATTTTACCATCACCTCAATTTCTGGCTTATAGGTATTTAAGTATAGAAGGTTACTAATAGTTTGTGGTCAGTAAAGATAGTAAACTTGGGACCTCTCAATTGTAACAACCATGTGTTTAGTTGTCATCACCTGCGATCGCAGGTGATGGGTCATTACCATTGTTGTCTTTATCATTACCTGCGATCGCAGGTGATGGGTTATCGTTACCTTGCTTGGCTTCCGAGATAGGGAAGCTTATTTCCCCCATTGCCCTAACCGAGTTATATATATATAGAGCCTGTCCCTTGTACTATCGTTGGATCCCCATCTAATATTTTGTATACCCAATACAGGACCTTGCTTCTTCCAGCGCTTGTGCACCTCCCTTGTGTACCTCCTTGTCTCATGAACAGCACTGCTGCCTCCTACTACTTCCATATGCCTCTCTCGCCCTCGCCCTTGCCCCCGTCCTAGCCTTTTCCCCTAGTCACACACGTAGCATTCCTATGTGTGTATTACCCTAGCCTTGCCCTTGCCCTGGCATACCCCTTGGTCACCTTGTCCCTAGAGCTGTCATTACACTATGTTGGATCGCCCTGACCAACTAGTACGTCCACATTATAGCAACTCAAGAAACTACTCCTACGCTCCCAGGAGCTAGGTTCCAAGCCTGGCAAGCACTGCCAATCCCAAAAAATCAGACCGACTTCGACAACTATCACAACACCATTATCGACATTTACCTCGCTGCGGACACCATGGGTTTGCAACTAGAAGCAGCTATACATAAAGCCCAACAGAAACTGGCCAGAGCTGAAGACGAAATCACAATACTCACAGAGGACCTTATATTCTGCCAGAAGGACTTGGCTAATGAAAAGAGGACTGTCCAAACCCTGACCAGGGTCCTGGACACCATAAACCCTAGGAATCAGGCACCTCAGGCCCCCAAAACATAGAACCTCCCCACTCCACTGAAATTCAAGGGCAAAAGGTCCCGCCTCAAACCTTAGAAAAACTCAATCAATATCAAGCTAAATGGGGACGCTGCAAAGTTCCCCACTATCTAACACTGCTTGGTCTATGTGTACGGCCTATTGGAGGATAAAGCCTTGCATCAAGTCCAACCATATGTCTAAGACTCGAGTATCAAACTAGCAGACGTTCCTATACTATTCGCTATCCTCGATCAGGCATTTGGAGATCCAGACCTGGCAGGAACAGCAACCAGAGCCCTTCGGGCCCTAAGACAATGAGGCAATGACCTCTCGACATATATAGCCGAATTCTCGAGGCTAGTAGTAGAGGTACCATGGAACAACCAGGTAAAACTGGAACAGTTCGAAGAGGGCCTTAGTGTCGAGATCAAAAAGTACCTTATTCTGTCTCCAGCTAAAACTCTTGAGGAGCTCATCGACCTGGCCTCACAAGTGGAACAAAGGATGGCTAGGTTGGGGATGCAACAGGCCCGGATCCATCCCCCCCAAAACCCATCGCAACCCCGCCTCTAGAATCAGCACCCCCAGAACCCATCGCAACCCCGTCCCCAGAATCAACCCAACCTAGTTAAGGCAGCACACCCTTCCATGGTAGCTGGGGAAACCACCCCAATGGATCTATCTTTGGGAAGACCTCGCCTCACTTAAGGGGAAAGGGATTGCCGCCGCAACAATGGGCTATGCATTGCCTGCAGCAAGGGAGACCACTTCATTGCGGCATGTCCCCTCTGCAAGAACTGCTCCCTAGCCACCCACGCCATATCCGAATCACGGATCGAAGAAGCTGGTAAAGAGTCAGGAAAAGGGGAGTCCCTTGCCTAGTTACTGACACTAGCAAGGGACCTGCCCAGGGTCATTTATCTTTGTCTGCATTTTCTTTGCCTACATCTATGTCTGTTGATGAGTCTCGCCTATTTGGCGAGCACTTTATTGTACCTATAACTGTCAAGTTCAATAATAAAACAGTGGTTACATCAGCTCTCATAGATTGTGGTGCTTCAGGAATAGCATTCATTGACCAGACCTTTGTCAGTAAAAACTCTATACCAACCTCCAAGCTAAAGACCCCCCACCTTCTTGATGTCATTGACGGCCGCCCTATCTCTTCTGGGGTGATTACAGACCTCGCGTGCCTGCCCAGTACCATGGGTGATCACTCAGAAGATCTCCCAATGTTCGTAACTAAGCTAAAGTATCCAATTGTTCTTAGGATCTCCTAGCTTAGGATGCACGATGTATCAGTCAGCTTCGGCTCTTACACCCTGCAGTTCAACAGCCAATATTGCAAAAAGTACTGCGGGAACCCAAAGGCTACCATCACTGGGTTGTGTGTCTTGCCCACCCCGATAATCTACCCGACCTAGGTGGTGCACCTGCCTGCGCACCTCGATGCCAATTCCCCTGTTCCCCCTGTGCCCCCTATTCCCCAAAAGCCTCTGAATGTTAGCTTTATCGGGGCAGGGGCTTTCGCTTACCTCACTAGGAGGCATAAGCTGAAGGCTCATGCCCTGTTTATACATGAGGTGAACCTAGAAATCAATAAGATGCAGCCTAAGGAGGAGTGGAAGGCCATGGTCCTGGAGGAATATCACGAGTTTATTGATCTGTTTTCGGAAAAAGCCGCGGAGAAGCTAGCACTCCACCGACCTTATGACCATACAATTCCGCTAATAGAGGGTAAAACCCCCCCCTATGGGCCCCTCTATGGAATGTCCCGGGTGGAGCTAGAGGCCCTGAAGAAATACCTGGAGGAAAACCTCAACAAGAGCTTCATTCGCCATAGCTCTTCTCCAGCGGGTACCCCTGTACTATTTGTGAAAAAATCGGACGGCTCTCTTTGGTTGTGTGTGGACTATCATGGCCTGAACGAGATAACGGTCAAGAATAGGTATCCTCTACCTCTGATCCAAGAAACATTAGCCAGGCTCTCCAAGGCAAAATAGTTCACTAAACTGGATTTGAGGGGAGCCTATAACCTAGTCCGAATAGCTGAAGGTGAAGAGTGGAAAACGGCCTTCCATACTCGGTACGGGCACTTTGAGTACAATATTATGCCTTTCGGCTTAACTAACACCCTGGTCTCTTTCCAGCACTTTATTAATGATACCCTACAAGACTTTTTGGATGTGTTCTACACAGCCTACCTGGATGATATCCTGATCTATTCAGACACCCTGGCATAGCACAAAATCCATGTCCGACAAGTGCTGGAAAAGCTGGAGCAAGCCGGATTATACCTCAAGCCCGAGAAATGCGAGTTTCATGTGCAGGAGGTCAAGTATCTGGGGTTGATTATCACTACCAAAGGTATCAGGATAGATCCTACCAAGGTTACTGCTGTCCAGGAATGGCAAATCCTAGCAAATCTCAAGGATGTCCAAGCCTTCCTGGGGTTCACTAACTTTTACCGGCGGTTCATTCTAGAGTATTCGAAGATCGTAGCCCCCTCACCACCCTGACCAAAAAAGACTGGCGCTTCGACTGGAATCTAAAAGCCTAATCTGCCTTCTAGAACCTTAAGGAAGCTTTCTGCTCAGCACCGATCCTAGCCCATTTCGATCTGGACAGCGAATATATGGTGGAGACTGATGCCTCTGACTATGTCTCCGCGGGAATCTTGTCTCAGTATGTCAATGGGATCCTCCACCCTGTGGCCTACTTCTCGAAAAAGCACTCCCCGGCTGAGTGCAACTACGAGATCTATGATAAAGAGCTGATGGCCATCATGCGAGCATTCGAAGAATGGAGGCCACATCTGGAGTCAGCCAAGGGGATCATCAAGGTATTATCTGACCATAAAAACCTTGAGTATTTTACAACTACCAAGCTGCTGAACTGACAGCAGGCCAGGTGGTTGGAATTCCTCTCTAGGTTCAACTTTAAAATCAAGTACCAGCCAGGAAAGGCTGGTGGCAAACCGGACGCCTTGACTAGGAGATCAGGTGACCTCCCTAAAGGGGGGGATGAAAGGCTAAAATCCTAAAATCAGGTAGTATTGAAGCCCGAAAACCTCAATCTGGCGGCCAATGTCCTTGCTGATATAGAAGCTGAGGCTGAGGCTGAGGCTGATATGGAAGTTGAGGCTGAGGCTGATAGGGAAGTCGACCTCCGACAACTGGTGAGACAGGCATATGAGGATGACCCCCTAGCCAAGGAAATCATCGCTGCAGTAGATTCTGGCCAGCACCGCCACCCCAAGATCTCCCTGGCTGAGTGTACTATCCAGGAAGGCCTCCTTTACTACCTCGAATGGCTCTATGTGCTGGAAGGAGAGCTGCGCCTATGAGTAATAAAGGAACACCATGATACCTCAGCGGCAGGCCACTCGGAAGTGGCTAAAACGTTGGAATTGCTGGCCAGAGAATATATATGGATCGACTAACAGAAGGATATGGAGTGGTATGTACGGAACTGCCATGTTTGTAAGTGTACTAAGCCCATCTGCCATACCCCATATGGCACCCTGAAGCCTCTGGATATCCCAGATCGGCTGTGGCTGCACCTGACCAGGGATTTCGTGACGGGATTGCCGGAAGACTCAGGATTCAATACCATCTTAATGGTAGTAGATCGGCTAACAAAGATGAGGCATGTCGTACCTTGTCGGGATACCTGTTCGGCCAAGGAGTTGGCCAACCTCTACCTCAATAACGTGTTCCGGGATCACGGGCTTCCCGAATCTATTGTGTCAGACCGTGGCCCTCAGTTCACCTCAGACTTTTGGAAAGTATTCTGTGAGCTTCTGGGGATCAAAGTATGTTTATCAATGGCATATTACCCCCAGACGGAGAGCCAATCGGAGAGGATGAACACCATTATGGAGCAATACCTGCGGGCCTTTGTTTACCAGCAGGACAACTGGGTTTCATTGTTGGCAACCTGCGAATTTGCCGCCAACAACCAGTTCTTAGAATCATTGAAAATATCCCCCTTCCTGGCCAACTATGGTTGGCACCCCCAGTTCGTAGATGCCCTGACGACCCCTACAGAAGGCCAGAAATGATACCCCAGCTCAGGAGTTCACAGCTGGACTCGCTGAGCTCCACTCCACCCTAAAAGCGGAGCTGGGATAGGCGCAAGCCATGCAAGCTAAGTACGCCAATGGATCACGACTGCCAGCCCCCAGATACCAGCCAGGAGACAAGGTGTGGCTCTCTAGTCAGCACTTCCGGACAGAACGACCTTCTTGTAAGCTGGATCATAAGTTCCTGGGGCTATATGAGGTATTAGGGAATGTGGGCACTCACGCCTACCGGTTGAAGTTCTCTAAAGATATCAAACGCCACCTAGTCATTCACATTTCAGAGATTGAACCAGCCGCCAACGATCCCCTCCTTGAGCAAAAGCACCTCCCACCCCCTCCTGTAGTAATTGCAGGTAAAGAGGAGTAGGAGGTTGAGGAGGTACTGGACTCCAGAAAACGCTATAGGTGAGTTCAGTATAAGGTCAAGTGGGTAGAGGACAAGGAGACTACCTGGCAACCTACAGAGGACTTGGAGAATGCGCAGGATTTGGTTACCCTGTTCCACCAGCAATACCTCAGGAAGCCTCGCCCAGTCGATTGAGGTCGTGACTTTGCATCCTTGTTGTTTTTTCTGTTCTTGTTGTTGTTTGGAGTTGGGGTTCTTGTCCTTGCTCTTGTTGTTGTTGTTGTTTTCTATGTTAATTTTGCTGGTTATCATATCCAGGCCTTCTAGTCACTGGAGCTCCAGCCTAAGGGGGGATAGTATAACAACCGTGTGTTCAGTTGTCATCACCTACGATTGCAGGTGATGGGTCATTGCCATTGTTGTCTTTGTTATTACCTGTGATCGCAGGTGATGGGTTATTGTTACCTTGCTTGGCTTCCGAGATAGAAAAGCTTATTTCCCCCATTGCCCTAACCGCGTTATGTATATATAGACCCTGTCCCTTGTACTATCGTTGGATCCCCATCCAACGTCTTGTATACCCAATACAGGACCTTGCTTCTCCCAGTACTTGTACACCTCCCTTGTGCACCTCCTTGTCTCGTGAACATCCCTGCTGCCTCCTACTACTTCCGTGTACCTCTCTCGCCCTCACCTTTGCCTCTGTCCTAGCCTTTTCCCCTAGTCACACTCGTAGTGTTCCTATATGTGTATTACCCTAGCCTTGCCCTTGCCCTAGCGTACCCCTTGGTCACTTTGTCCCCAGAGCCATCATTACATCAATTGTGCTTCAAAAAATTTCAATAAGTTAATAATCACTAATAATTCTTTTTGAAAGGTAAGATAATTGAGTTGTACTGGATTAAATTTTCTAGAGTGGAAGTATGATGGTCTGATATACGTTAATAGTCCTTAATCTATCTATTATCCTAGTCCTATATTACTGTCATAACTGTATTCTTAGTCTTGATTTAACACTTGAACAGGCTTGTTTGGGTATTGTGCTGTTTTGACACTCGAACAGGCTTGTTGGGGTGTCATCAATGGGTGATTGTTATCTTAGCTTCCAAAATAGGAATCTCAAGAAGCTTATTCCTTCCATGGCCTTGGCCTGGAATTATATATATATATCTTTGTTTCTTCACCCTCTCATTGGATTTCCATCCAACATCTTATATACCTAATACAGGACCTTGTTTCTCTCAGTACTCATGCACCTCCCTTGTATACCTCCTTGTCTTGTGAACAGCTCTGCAGCATAGCTGCCTCTCTCTGACACACGCAGCGATTACTTCCGTGTGTCTCTTGTCCTTGCCTCTTGCCTCCAGCTCTTGCTCTATCTCAGCCTTCCCCTAATTATATATGTAGTGCTTTTACGTATATCTCACCTCATTCCTATACTCACTCCAGCATACCCCTTAGTCGCCTTATTTCCAGAGCCATCATTATACTACATTGGATCCTTTGGACCAACTAGTATGCAGTTATGTTAGGAGCAGCTCTCCCACTACCCACTGTCAGGTTCCAGACCTAGAGAAGCTCCCTTATACCCTCAGGCCTGAATGAATTAAATGCTTTTTATCAAGAAATCATCTATATCTTCAAGGCCATAGATGCCATTAGGGTCAAACTCAGCAACAGCCTAGCCATGGCTGAACGAAAGCTGAGATCCGCTGATAAAGAGATCATGGTCCTCCAGACAGATATCGACCATGTAAACCTTGCTCTAGCTAACAAATGGACTATGGTCCAAAACCTCAGCTATGCCCTAGGGAACCTCGCAATACCTGAGCAGCTAGTAGCAACAATACCGAAAGCATTCTAACTTTCCCCAAGTTCAATGGGGACCGGGTTCATCTATAAGCCTAGAAAAATACAGTCAGCCTCAAGCTAAATAGGGATTCTACCAGGTTCCTATCAGAATAACATTGACTGGCATACATTTTCGCCTTACTAGAGAGGAAAGCTTATGAACAGATCCAGCCATATCTCCTTGAAACTGAGATCAAGCTCAATGATATCTTGGCCCTTTTCACAATCCTAGATAGGGTATTCGGGGACCCCGATGCAGTTGGCACTGCTAGTAGGGCCCTTCGAGCCCTCAGGCAAAAAAACACCAATCTGTCCACTTATGTGGCAGAATTCTCGAGACTGGTGGCAGAGGTCCAATAGAATAACCAGTCCAAACTAGAGTAATTCCAAGAAGGGCTAAATGATGAAATCCAGCAGGCCATGGTCAGCCTCCCGGAAGCCAAAACCTTTGACGAATTAATTGACCAGGCTTCCCAGGTAGAATAGTGGATGTTTCGGCTCTGCAACTGCCCCCCGTTTAGGCCAGCACCCTGTCTCCTACAACCCCAGCCTCAGCAACACCATGCTACCAAAACAGCTCAGGCCCCTACCCCTACCAATAAACCAGCACACCCATCGTTAGTGGCAAGAGGGCCCACCCCCATGGATTTATCATCAGGAAGGCCTCGACTAACCCAGAAGAAAAGGGACTACCGCCATACTAATAAGTTGTACATGGCATACAGAAAAGGGGACCACTTTATTACAGCATGTCCCCAACAAAAAAACTGCTCCCTGGCTGCTCACGCCATCTCAGAAGCCCGGATGGAAGAAGCTGGAAAAGAGTCAGGAAAAAGGAAGTTCCTTGCCTAGTTACTGATACTAGTAAGGGACCTGCCCTAGGTTACTTATCTTTGTCCGAGTTTTTTTTGCCTATATCTATGTCTATTGATGAGTCTTACCTATTTGGTGAGCACTTCATTGTACCTATAACTATTAAGTTCAATGATAAAACAGTGGTTATATCAGCTCTTATAGATTGTAGTACTTTAGGAATAGCATTCATTGACCAAACCTTCGTTAGTAAAAACTCTATACCAACCTCCAAACTAAAGACCCCTCGCCTTCTTAATGTCATTAATGGCTGCCTTATCTCTTCTGAAGTGATTACCGACCTCATGTACCTGCCTAGTCCTATTGGTGATCACTCAGAAGATCTCCTAATATTTGTAACCAAGCTAAAGTATCCAATTGTCTTTGGGATCCCCTGGCTTAGAATACACAATATATCAGTCAGCTTCGGCTCTTACACCTTGCGATTCAACAGCCCTTATTGCAAAAAACACTATAGGAATCCAAAGACTACTGTCACTAGGCTATGCGCATTACTACCCCCGATAATCCACCCAGCCCAGATAGTATACCAGCCTATGCACATTAATACTGCCTACTCCTCAGTTACCCCTATTCCCCTCATTTCTCCTGTCCTCTTTGTCCCCCTGGCACCCCCAAAAATCCTGAATATTAGCTTTATCAGGGCAGGGGCTTTTGCTTACCTCACCAGGAAGCACAAGCTAAAGGCACATGCTCTCTCCATACATAAAGTGAACCTAGAGATTAACAAGATAAGATCTAAGGAGGAGTGGAAATCTATAGTTCCGGGAGAATACCATGAATTCATTGACCTGTTCTCAGAAAAAGCAGCAGGAAAGCTTGCCCCCCATCGACTATATGACCACATAATCCTACAGGTAGAAGGAAAGACCCTTTTTATAGACCTCTCTATAGTATATTCTAAGTGGAACTAGAAACTTTGAAAAAGTATCTGGAGAAAAACCTCAACAAGAGCTTCATTCACTATAGCTCCTCCCTAATAGGTGCTCCTATGCTGTTCGTAAAGAAGTCAGATGGCTCTCTTTAGTTGTGTGTTGATTATTGTAGCCTGAATAAGATAACGCTCAAAAACAGATACCTCTTGCCCCTGATTCAGAAGACATTAGCCAGGCTTTCTAAGGCAAAATGGTTCACCAAATTGGATCTAAGAGGGGCATACAACCTAGTATGGATCGCCGAGGGAGAGGAATGGAAAACAGCCTTCCGGATATGATATGGCCATTTTGAGTATAATATGATGCCTTTTAGCCTAACCAATGCATTGGCCTCTTTCCAGCACTTTATCAATGATACTCTGCAGGACTTCTTGGATGTATTCTGCATGGCTTACCTTGACAATATCCTCATTTACTTGGATTCACTGGCAGAACACAAGATCCACATCAAACAAGTACTAAAGAAACTAGAGGGAGCCAGGCTATATTTGAAGCCAGAAAAGTGCAAGTTCTATATGCAGAAGGTCAAGTATCTGGGGCTATCTATTACTATAGAAGGCATCCAGATAGACCCTGCAAAGGTCACTACAATCCAGGAGTAGGAAACTCCAGCCAACCTTAAGGATATATAGGCTTTCCTAAGATTCACCAACTTCTATTGCCAGTTCATTCTAGGATATTCAAAGATCATGGCACTACTGATAGCATTAACTAAGACCAAGAGTATAGAAAGAGGCCAGTGCTTCAAGTGGAGTCCAAAAGCCTAGTTGGCCTTCAAAAAGCTTAAGGAAGCCTTCTACTCAGCCTCGATCCTGGCCTACTTCAATCCTGACAGTGAGTGTATCATAGAAATGGATGCCTCTGACTATGTCTCTGCCGGAATCCTGTCTCAGTATGTCAATAGTATTCTCCACTCAGTAGCGTATTTCTCTAAAAAGTATTCACCAGCAGAATGTAATTATGAGATCTATAACAAAGAGTTAATAGCTATTGTATGAGCATTTGAGGAATGGAGGCCTCACCTGGAATTGGTAAAGGAGGTTATTGAGGTCCTTTCCGACTACAAGAACCTAGAATACTTCACAACCACTAAGTTGTTGAATCGCCGGCAGGCTAGGTGGTCAGAATTCCTGTTCTGCTTTAACTTCAAGATTAGGTATTGGCCTGAAAAGGCTGGGGGCAAGCTAGATATGCTGACTAGGAGGTTAGAAGACCTCCCTAAAAGGGGGGATGAAAGGCTAAAATACTAAAATCAAATGGTATTAAAGCCTGAAAACCTGGATCTAGTAGCCAACATCCTCACTGGAGTTGATACTGAGGCTGAGGCGAAAGCTAATGCTGAGGCCGTTGTGGAAGTTAACCTCCAACAACAAGTAAAAAAAGCATATCAAGATGACCTCCTGGCCAAATACATCATTGTAGCAGTGGATTCCAGCCAGTATAGGCATAATAAAATCTCCCTGGCCGAGTGCAGCACCCAGGATAGTTTTCTCTACTACTTTAACCACCTCTATATACCTGTGAACAATAAACTGCACTTGAGGTTGATCAAGAAGCACCACGATATCTTGGCCTTGAGCCATCTTGGGGTGGCTAAGATATTAGAGTTGCTGTCTAGACAATATACGTAGATTGACCAATGGAAGGAGGTGGAATGGTATGTACGGAATTGTCATGTCTACAAGCATGCCAAACCTACCCGCCATGCTTCTTATAGTACTCTGAAGTCCCTCGAGATCCCGGATTGGCCCTGGCAACATCTGACTATGGACTTTGTAACTGGGTTGCCAGAGGACTTGGGATTCAATGCTATTCTAATGGTAGTAGACCAATTAATCAAGATGAGGCATGTGATACCCTATCAAGATACCTGTTCTACCCCAGACCTAGCCAATCTCTATCTCAACTAGGTATTCCATTACCATGGCCTCCTCAAATCAATTGTCTCCGACTGTGGCCCCCAATTCATTTCCAACTTCTGGAAGGCCTTCTGCGAACTCCTAGGAATTAAGGTGCACTTGTTTATGGCATATCACCCCCAATCTAATAGCCAATCAGAATGTATGAATGCTATCATAGAACAATAATTGAGAGCTTATACTAGTTACCAAAGAACAACTAGGTATCATTATTAGCCACCTTCGAATTCTCTGCCAATAATCAATTCTCTGAGACTCTGAAGACCTTCCCATTCTTGGCTAATTATAGATAGTACCCTCATTTCATAGACTTACTGGCACCTCTGCACAAGGCTAAGAAGAACACCCCAGCTAAGGAGTTCACCACAGAGATTGCTGAGTTGTACTCCACCCTAAAAACCAAGTTAGGATATGCCCAAGCTAGACAATCTAAGTATGCCAATAGGTCAAGTCTACGTGTACTGAGGTACGAGCTTGGAGACAAAGTGTGGCTATCTAGCAGACACCTCTGGACAGAATGGCCCTTCTATAAGCTGGACCATAAGTTCCTAGGTCTCTATGAGTTGTTAGCAGCCATGGGCACTCACTGTCACAACCGTGTTCTTCATCTTGATTTGACACTCGAACAGGCTTGTTCGGGTGTCGTCGATGGGTGATTGTTATCTTAGCTTCCGAGATAGAAATCTCGGGAAGCTTATTCCTTCCACGGCCTTGGCCTGGAATCATGTATATATATCTTCGTTTCTCCGCCCTCTCGTTGGATCCCATCCAACGTCTTGTATACCCAATACAGGACCTTGCTTCCCCCAGCGCTTGTGCACCTCCCTTATGTACATCCTTGTCTCGAACAAACAACTCTGCAGTACAGCTGCCTCCCTTGACACACGCGGCAACTGCCTCCGTATGTCTCGTGTCACTTGCCCTCTGCCTCTCTCTGCCTCTTGCCTCTTGCCCTTGCCCCATCTCAGTCTTCCCCTGGTCACACACGTAGCGCTCCTACGTGTGCGATTGCCCCTTGCCACTTCCCCGGCGTACCCCTTGGTCGCCTTGTCCCCCAGAGCCCTCGTTACACTACGTTGGATCTTTCAGACCAACCGGTACGATGTCCGCGAGCATTCCACTACCCACCGATAGATTCGCAGCCTGGAGGGCGACTCCGATTCCATCAGACCCACAGAACTATCAGCATACCGAAGAACTGTGATCGAAATATTCACAGAGACTTATGCCATTGGCGAACAACAAGGAGCGGACCTTCAGAAAGCCGAAAAGCGAATCCGAGAAGCTGAAGACGAAATAACCCTCCTTCGAGAAGATGCAGCAGAGGACAGGATAACCATCCGGAGACTGACTCATACCTTGGACCTGGCCGACGGTCCAAAGAACCAGAAAACACATGACCTACCAACCCCGCTCAAGTTTAATGGGGACCGGGGCCGGTTACGAGCATGGAAGAACTCTGTGCAAATAAAACTCTCTGGGGACTCAGCGAAGTTCCCCACTGTCCACCACCAGCTCTCATACGTCTATGGCCTCCTGGAGGGTAAGGCCATGGACTAGGTACAGCTCTTCGTCAAGGCAACGGGGATTGATCTGGTAGATATCCCAGCACTAATGGCAATCTTGGACCGAGTCTTCGGGGACCCAAATCCTAAAGGAACCGCCAGCAGGGCCCTGCGAGACCTCAAGCAAAAACACAACGAACTGTCAACCTATGTTGCCGAGTTCTCCAGGCTGGCAGTAGAGCTCAATTGGAATGACGAAGCCAAGCTCAACCAGTTCAAAGACGGGCTTACCTTCGAGCTGAAAAAGGCTCTGGTCTACTGCCTACCGACCAAGACTCTGGAGGAACTTATTGAGCAAGCTAGCTGGGTGGAACAGCAGACAGCGGCACTAAGAGCCCCCTAAAAGACACTCCCACCTCGACTCCCCGTACCCCCTTTCCGATAGCACGCACCCAACCCACACCGGTCAACAAGCCTGCACACCCCTCCCTGGTAGCGGGTGGGCTGCCCCCATGGACCTGTCAGTAGGTAGACCTCGTCTTACCTAGGAGGAAAGGGACCGTCGCCCACTCAGGGTTTGTGCATTGCATGCGGAAAGGGGGACCATTTCATCGCAGCGTGTTCCCTCCGAAAAAACCGTTCGATGGCCGCCCATGCCATCTCCGAATCCAGGATCGAAGAGGTGGATGAGTCGGGAAAAGCGGAGTCCCTTGCCTAGTTGCTGACACTAGCAAGGGACCTATTTTGGGTCATTTATCTTTGTCTGTGTTTTCTTTGCCTACATCTATGTCTGTTGATGAGTCTCGCCTGTTTGGCGAGCACTTCGTTGTACCTATAACTGTCAAGTTCAATGATAAAATAGTGGTTACATTAGCTCTCATAGATTGTGGTGCTTCAGGAATAGCATTCATTGACCAGACCTTCGTCAGTAGAAACTCTATACCAACCTCCAAGCTAAAAACCCCCCGCCTTCTTGATGTCATTGACGGCCGCCCTATCTCTTCTGGGGCGATTACCGACCTCGCATGCCTGCCCAGCGCCATGGGTGATCACTCGGAAGATCTCCTAATGTTCGTGACAAAGCTCAAATACCCGATTGTACTCGGAATCCCGTGGCTGAGAATGCATGATGTATCAGTCAGCTTCGGCTCTTATACCCTGTAGTTCAACAGCCAGTATTGCAAAAAGCACTGTGGGAATCCGAGGGCTACCGTTACTGGGCTGTGTGCCTTACCACCCCCGATAATGCACCCGATCCAGGTGGCACACCTGTCTGCGCACATCGATGCCAATTCCCCTGTTCCCCCTGTCCCCCCGTGCCCCCTGTCCCTCCCGCATCTCCTGGCTCTCCTGGTTCCCCAAAGTCCCTCAACATTAGCTTTATCGGGGCAGGGGCTTTCGCTTACCTCACCAGGAGGCACAAGCTGAAGGCTCATGCTCTGTCCATACATGAGGTAAATCTGGAGATTGGTAAGACCCGGTCGAAGGAGGAGTGGAAGTCCATGGTCACGGACGAATACTACGAATTCATCACCTGTTCTCGGAAAAGGCCGCAGAAAAACTCGCACCCCACCGGCCATATGACCACACGATTCCGCTGATAGAGGGTAAAACCCCTCCCTATGGGCCCCTCTACGGAATGTCCCGGTTGGAGCTGGAAGCTTTGAAGAAATACTTAGGAGGAAAACCTCAACAAGAGCTTCATTCGCCACAGCTTCTCACCAGCGGTGCCCCAGTGCTTTTCGTGAAGAAATCAGACGGCTCTCTCCAGTTGTGTGTCGATTACCGGGGCCTAAACGAGATAACGGTCAAAAACAGGTACCCCCTACCCCTAATCCAGGAGACATTAGCCAGGCTTTCCAAGGCAAAATGGTTCACCAAATTGGACTTGAGAGGGGCGTACAACCTGGTACGGATCGCTGAGGGGGAGGAGTGGAAAACTGCCTTCCGGACACGTTACGGCCACTTCGAGTACAACTCATGCCCTTCGGCTTGACCAATGCCCCAGCCTCTTTCCAACACTTTATTAACGACACTCTGCGAGACTTCCTGGACGTGTTCTGCACGGCTTACCTCGATGATATCTTGATCTATTCAGATACTCTGGCAGAGCACAAAATCCATGTCAGGCAAGTCTTGGAGAAGCTGGAGCAGGCTGGGCTGTACCTTAAGCCTGAAAAATGCAATTCCACGTCCAAGAGGTGAAGTACCTAGGCTTGATCATAACCACGGAAGGTATTAGGATGGACCCCGCTAAAGTTGCTGCAATCCAAGAGTGGGAAACCCCAGCCAATTTGAAGGATGTGCAGGCCTTCCTAGGATTTGCCAACTTCTACCGCCGATTTATCCTGGGATACTCAAGAATCGCGGCACCCCTGATGGCCTTGACGAAAACGAAGGTAGAAGCTGGCTCACACCTGACAAAAAGGGCCTTCCACTGGAATCCAGAAGCCCAATCCGCCTTCCAGAACCTCAAGGAAGCCTTCTGCTCAGCCCCAATCCTGGCCCATTTTGACCCTGATAGCGAGTGCATCGTGGAAACGGACGCCTCCGACTATGTCTCCGCGGAATCCTGTCCCAGTATGTCATGGAGTCCTCACCAGTGGCCTATTTCTCCAAAAAGCACTCCCCGGCGGAGTGTAATTACGAAATCTATGATAAGGAGTTAATGGCCATTGTGCGAGCATTCGAGGAATGGAGACCACACTGGAATCGGCAAAGGGGGTTATCGAGGTCCTCTCTGACCATAAGAACCTAGAGTACTTCACAACCACCAAATTGCTAAATCGCCGACAGGCAGGTGGTCGGAATTCCTCTCTCGGTTTAACTTCAAGATAAGGTATCGGCCGGAAAGGCTGGGGTAAGCTGGATGCACTGACCAGGAGATCAGGAGATCTCCCTAAAGGGGGGATGAAAGGCTGAAGTATCAGAATCAGGTGGTACTGAAACCTGAAAATCTCGACCTGGCGGCCAATACCCTTGCTGAAGCTAGGGCTGAGGCTGACCTCCGACAACTAGTGAGACAGGCATACAAGGACGACCCCCTGGCCAAAGAAATTATCACCGCAGTGGATTCTGGCCAGCGCCGCCACCCAAGATCTCCCTAGCCGAGTGTACCATCCAGGAAGGCCTCCTCTACCACCTCGAACGGCTGTATGTGCCGGAAGGAGAGCTGCGCCTTCGATTGATAAAGGAACACCATGACAGCCTGGTTGCAAGTCACCCTGGAGTGGCCAAAATGTTAGAGCTTCTGGCCAGGGAATACACATGGATTGACCAACGGAAGGACGTAGAGCGGTACATACGGAACTGCCACATTTGCAAGCATGCTAAGCCTGTCCACCATGCCCCGTATGGGACCCTGAAACCTCTGGATATCCCTGATCGGCCATGGCTGCACCTGACTATGGACTTCGTGACAGGGTTGCCAGAAGATTCGGGGTTCAATGCCATCTTGATGGTGGTAGATCGGTTGACGAAAATGAGGCATGTTATACCTTGCCGGGACACCTGCTCCACCCCAGAGTTAGCCAATCTCTACCTCAATAATGTATTCCGATATCACGGCCTCCCCGAATCCATCGTATCCGACCGCGGCCCTCAGTTCACCTCAGAATTCTGGCAAGCCTTCTGCAAGCTATTGGGGATCAAAGTGCGTTTGTCAACCGCATACCACCCCCAGACGGATAGCCAATCAGAGAGGATGAATGCCATTATGGAGCAATATCTGCGGGCCTTTGTTGACTACCAGCAGGATAACTGGGTTTCGTTACTAGCCACCTGCGAATTCGCCGCGAACAACCAGTTCTCGGAATCCTCCAAAACCTCGCCTTTCCTGGCTAACTACAGTTGGCACCCCCGGTTCGTAGATGCCCTAGCGCCCCTGCAAAAAGCCAAAAAAGATGCCCCGGCCAAGGAGTTCGCAGCTGGGATTGCTGAGCTCCACTCTACCCTGAAAGCTGAGCTGGGATATGCACAAGCTAGGCAAGCCGAGTATGCTAACGGATCACGGTTACCAGCCCTCAGATATCAACCAGGGGACAAGGTGTGGCTCTCCAGCCGGCACTTCCGGACAGAACGGCCATCTCGCAAGCTCGACCACAAGTTCCTGGGTCCATTCGAGGTTTGGCTGCTGTGGGCACTCACGCCTACCGATTGAGGTTCCCCAAGGACATCAAACGCCATCCGGTTTTACACGTATCGGAAATTGAGCCAGCGGCTGACGATCCCCTCCCAGGGCAGAAACACCCCCCACCCCCTCCAGTGGTTATCGAAGGTGAAGAGGAATGGGAGGTGGAGGAAGTGCTGGACTCGTGAAAGAGGTATGGGCATCTGCAGTACAAGGTTAAATGGGTAGGGGACGAGGAGGCTACCTGGCAACCCGCTGAGGACCTGGAAAATGCTCAGGATCTGGTCTCCCTGTTCCATCAGCGATACCGAGGAAGCCCCGTCCGGTTGAGTGATCTCCCATGTCTGAGTTGGGGTTCCTGTCCTTGTTCTTGTTGTTGTTGTCTCTGTTATCACCTGCGACGCAGGTGATGGGTCTTTGTTGTTTGGAGTTGGGGTTCTCGTTCTTGCACTTGTTGTTGTTTCCTGTGTTGATTTTGCCAGTTGCTGTGCCCAGGCCTCCGTCACTGGAGCTCCACCCTAAAGGGGAATAGTGTCACAACCATGTTCTTCATCTTGATTTGACACTCGAACAGGCTTGTTCGGGTGTCGTGCTGTTCTGACACTCGAACAGGCTTGTTCGGGTGTCGTCGATGGGTGATTGTTATCTTAGCTTCCGAGATAGGAATCTCGGGAAGCTTATTCCTTCCACGGCCTTGGCCTGGAATCATGTATATATATCTTCGTTTCTCCGCCCTCTCGTTGGATCCCCATCCAACGTCTTGTATACCCAATACAGGACCTTGCTTCCCCCAGCGCTTGTGCACCTCCCTTATGCACATCCTTGTCTCAAACAAACAACTCTGCAGTACAGCTGCCTCTCTTGACACACGCGGCAACTGCCTCCGCGTGTCTCGTGTCCCTCGCCCTCTGCCTCTCTCTGCCTCTTGCCTCTTGCCCTTGCCCCGTCTCAGTCTTCCCCTGGTTACACACGTAGCGCTCCTACGTGTGCAATTGCCCCTTGCCACTTCCCCGGCGTACCCCTTGGTTGCCTTGTCCCCCAGAGCCCTCGTTATACTCACACTTACTGGCTAAGGTTTCACAAGGATATTAAGTGCCATCTGGTTATTTATGTCTCAGAGATCAAGCCAGCCACCAATGATACTCTTCCCGAGCAAAAGCACTCCCCACCTTCTCTAGTGGTGATTGCAAGTAAAGAAGAGTGGGAGGTTGAGGAGGTATTGGACTCAAGGAAACGCTATGGATGAGTTCAATATAAGGTCAAGTAGTTAGGAGATGAGGAGGCTCCCTGGCAACCCGCAGAGGACTTGGAGAATATATAGGACCTCGTTAGTCTATTCTACTAATGATACTCGAGGAAGCCCCACCTAGTCGACTGATATTATAACTTTGTATCTTTATTGTAGTTTAGAGTTAGGGTTCTTATTCTTACCTTTGTTATTGTTTCCTGTGTTGATTTTACTAGTTATTGTGCCTAGGCTTCCTAGTCACTAGAGCTCCAGCCTAAAAAGGAGATAGTATCACAACTGTGTTCTTAGTCTTGATTTAATACTCGAAAAGGCTTGTTGAGGTGTTGTTCTGTTTTGATACTCGAACAGGCTTGGTCGGGTGTCGTCGATAGGTAATTGTTATCTTAGCTTCCGAGATAGGAATCTCGGGAAGCTTATTTCTTCCATGGCCTTAGCTTGGAATCATGTATATATATCTTCGTTTCTCTGCTCTCTCATTAGATCCCTATTCAATGTCTTGTATACCCAATACAGGATCTTGCTTCTTCCAGTGCTCATGCACCTCCCTTGTGCACCTCCTTGTCTTGTGAACAGCTTTGCAGCATAGCTGCATCCCTCCAACACATATGGCAATCACTTCTATGTGTCTCTTATCTTTGCCTCTTGCCTCAGCCCTTGCCCTGTCTTAGCCTTCCCTTAATCATACACATAGCGCTCTTACGTGTGTCTCACCTCATTCTTGTCCTCGCCCCAGCAAACCCCTTGGTCACCTTGTCCTAGAGCCATCATTACAATCACTAGTATCATAGACTAAATATTTGGGTTCAGTAGATTTATTATTTCAGGGTTTTAAAACATGTAGGGAATTCACAAGTTCCTTAAGTTTTTCAAACCCTGTATTATAAGTATCTGTCCATTCCAATTTCTTCATTTCTCCATGCAGTTCTAATAAGATGCTTGCAAACGATGCTAAGTTAGGAATAATCTGCTGAGTTAATTAATAATTCCAAGGAATTCTCTAAGATCCTTTTTTTATATAAAAGTTGGGATTGTTAATATGGTAGTTCTCTTCTTTGGGTCTACATATAATCTGTTCAATATCAAAACATGTTCTAAAATTTCCAATCTTGGAGTAAAGAACTAGCATTTGCTTTCTTTGAGATAGAATTTCTCATCCTGTAGATGGGGAAGCACTTTTTTTAGTAATTCTATATCTTCTTCATATGTTTTGGAGTTAATAATAATATCATTAATATAAATAATTAAATTTTTATAGACCATGTCCTTAAAAATTTCATGCATAATACAAACTATGGTAGCTAGTGCATTATGATCCCTTTTTTACATAACTCTACTTCTGAAATATCCCATATAATATAAAAAGGTAGAGTATTATTCAGATTCTTTATTATTCCTAATATTATAAAATCTATCACCTAAGTCGAGCTTAGTCCAAATCGGATTCTCTACTACTTGTTCAATTGCTTCATTAATATCTAGCACTAAAGTGTGGTCTAGTTCAATAGCTAATTTGTAGTTTTAATAGTCATTAATGTATCTAGCTTCTTTTGGTTTATCTCATTTAGGGATAGTAAACATAACTACAGCATTTGTGTTATTTTCTACTCTATATATACGACCTGATGCTTCTTCTTCAACTAATTTATCATGGATTTATTATCTAAATTGATATCCTGAGGGTCGTTATTTTGGTATTCAAGTAGCTCTAGCTTTTGGTTTGATAGAGTGATTAATCTTTCTTAGTGGCAGTAATTTCCATAAAATTGTCTTAGGAAATTATAAGGGAAACTCTATTATAGGGTTGAATTGTTTTAATTCAGTAGAAACAGCTATTACAAGTTCTATTTCTGAATTGGTATCTTCCATATCACTAATATTTTCCTAATTATCTAGTTTACTATAATCTGTAACTGATTCATAGCTGACCTGTATATATACTGATCTCATACTATTCGCTATGATTCTAGATCCTTTTTATATACTTAGCTGGAATTGGAGAATATCTTTTGGTTGGATAGTGACTAGTTCCTGATAGGCAGGAATTATTGCTCCTACTTTGCTGAGAGTAGGTTCTTCTAGTATTATGTCCTATGCAGTCAAATGAGCTATATAGTATATTAATTCTTCTACATAACCTATCCAATTAAGTTTAATAGTACAAGCTTTATCTATTGTCCCTTTAGAGCCTTTAATTGTAGTGCTTAATGATTTCTTCTTGATACTTCTAGTTGGTATTTTATATAGGTATACAAATTGAGAATTAATTAAGTCTCCTCTTTTCATTTGGAGATCAATTAAAGCTAGTACAGAGTATTGGTTAGCTCTAATGAATATCTTGCTAAAATCTAGTACCTGTTGTAATGACAGCTCTAGGGAAAAGGCAATTAAGGGGTATGCCAGAGCGAGGACATGAACAAGGTAAGATATACCTAGGAGCACTATGTATGTGACTAGGAAAACTAGGCTTGTCATGGACACCTGTCATAGATGTCATGGATAATGTCACAGGGGGCAGGATGTTCAGAAGGCAGAGGCTAGGGCAAGATATACATAGGAACACTATGTATATGATTAGGGGAAGGCTGGGATGGGGCAAGGGCTGGAGGCAAGAGGTAAGGATAAGAGATACGTGGAAATGATTGCCATATATATCAGAGGGAGGCAGCTATACTGCATTATTGTTTGTATGAGATAAGGATATGCACAAGAGAGGTGTATAAGTGCTAGGAGAAGCAAGATCCTATATTGGGTATATAAGATATTAGATAAGGATCCAATAAAAGTATGAGGAATAGAGGCTATATATACATAATTCTGTAAGGGTAATGGAGGGAATAAGCTTCCCGAGATCCTATCTCAGGAGTTAAGCAAGGTAATGATAATCCATCACCTGCAATCACAGGTAATGATAAAGACACAATGGTAATAACCCATTACTTGTGATCATAAGTAATAACAAAGACAACTGAGTATACAGTTGTGACACTATCCCTCCTTTAGGCTGGAGCTCCAGTAACTAGAAGGCCTGGGCATGATAACCGGCAAAATCAATATAGGAAACAATAATAAAGATAAGAACAAAACCCCAACTCCAAATAATAATAAAGATGCAAAAGGTCTAACATCATTCAACTGGGTAAGGCTTCCTTGAGTATTATTGGTGGAATAGGGTGACCAAGTCCTGTACATTTTCCAAGTCTTCTGCAGATTGCCAAGTAGTCTCCTCGTCTCCTAACTATTTGACCTTATACTGAACTCACTCATAGCGCTTTCTGTAGTCTAGTACCTCCTCAACCTCCCACTCCTCTTCACCTGCAATCACCATAGGAGGAGGTGGAGGGTGCTTTTACCTAGGGAGAGGATCATTGGTAGCTGGTTCAATCTCCAAGATGTGAATGACTGGGTAGTATTTGATATTTTTAGGGAACTTCAACTAGTAGGTATAAGTGCCCATATTCCCTAATACCTTATATGGCCCTAAAAACTTATGATCCAGCTTACAAGAAGGTCATTCTGTCTGGAAGTGCCAGCTGGAGAGCCACACTTTATCCCCGGGTTGGTACTTTGGGGCTGGCAATCTCGAGCTGTTTATATTCTCCGATTGCTGGGCTTAAGTATATGCTAGCTCTGACTTCAGGGTGAAATAGAGTTCTGCAATCCCAACTGTGAGCTCCCTAGCTGGGGCATCATTTCTAGCTTTTTGCAGGGGTACCAGGGTGTCCACAAACCAAGGGTACTAACTGTAATTGGCCAGGAAGGGGGAGGTTTTTGAGTACTCTAAAAACTGATTCTTAGTAGCAAACTCACAGGTTGCTAATAAGGACTCCCAGTTATTCTGCTAGTAATTGATATAGACCTGCAGGTACTGTTCTATAATGGTATTCATCCTTTCCAACTGGCCATCCATCTAGAGGTAGTAAGCAGTTGAGAGGTATATCTTGATCCTCAGGAGCTTGAAGAATGCCTTCCAGAAGTTTAAGGTAAACTAAGGCCCTTGGTTAGACACAATAGATTTAAGAAAGCCATGATACTAGAATATATTACTGAGGTAGAGATTGGCTAGCTCTGAGACAGAGCACGTGTCCCAGCAAGGTACAATATACCTTATCTTTATCAGCCAATCTACTACCATTAGGATAGCATTGAATCCTGAGTCCTTTGGCAACCCAGTTACAAAGTTCATGGTCAGGTATTGCCAGGGCTGATCTGGGATTTCCAGGGGCTTCAAAGTTCCGTAGGGGGCATGGCGAGTAGGCTTTGACTATTTATAGGTATGGTAGTTCCATATATACCTTTCCATATCTTTCCGCTGATCGATCCAGGTGTACTGCATCACCAAAAATATTATTTGCGTCCTGTGCGTCCGGACGCCTGGGACGCACAGGACGCATGGGAGACAAACTCAAGATCAGGATACCAAACGCTCGGCGCGCGAGCGTCCGGACGCACCCAGACGGTGCTCGTGCGCCTGGGACGCAACACATGCACTTTGCAGATGCTCCCTCCTCTTGGACGCAACATGGAACAGGATGCTTGTCCCCAACGCTATAGGTTCTACCGCTGGCGTTGCTAACGGATAGCTCACAATCGCTCTCTTCTACAATGCACACCTGCTCACCACTTGCATGTACGACCTCCAGGTACGTAGCCACTATTGCAGCCATTGAATATGCACATAGCAGAAATATCCATTGTATTCGCTAATAATTATATACACAGAAGTAAATAGAGCATGCAATCGCTGCTCCAATCGCTCTAACACTCGCTCTAATACTCGCTCTAATACTCTCTCTAATACTCGCTCTAATACTCTCTCTAATACTCGCTCTAATACTCGCTCTAATACTCGCCCTAATACTCGCTCCAATACACGCTCTTATACTCGCTCCATTACTCACTCTAATGCTCGCCGTAATGTGCTGGGATATAGAGTGAAGGGAAAATGCGCGGGGAAGGGAGGTATATATACAGGAAAACCATAGTTGCCAAGGCCGACTGATAAGGCCGACAATTTAGACTTTCCGAAGACAATGAGATAAGGAATAACAAGAGAAGTGGCAGGACAGTGATCAATGGCGCTCAGCCCCCTTTCGCCCGCGGGTGCCGTACTATTCAATGCCTGGCCTGGTAATAGTCATATTGGGAAATCGTAGTCATTGTATAGAGATATATGCGGAGTTCACGCTTTGTGATATGTTTCGTAGGAATTCATGCATTCGCGGCATATATATATATATATGCCAGAAACTCGTGCTTTTGGAGACATCTAGAGAAATGCATGCATTCGTGGGCATATATATATATATATGCGAGAAACTCGTGCTTTTGGAGACATATATATATATATGCCAGAAACTCATGCTTTTGGAGACATCTAGAGAAATGCATGCATTCGCGGGCATATATATATATATATGCCAAAAACTCGTGCTTTTGGAGACATCTAGAGAAATGCATACATTCACGGGCATATATATATATATATGCGAGAAACTCGTGCTTTTGGAGACATATATATATATATGCCAGAAACTCGTGCTTTTGGAGACATCTAGAGAAATGCATACATTCGCGGGCATATATATATATATGTGCGAGAAACTCATACTTTTGGAGACTTATATATATAAATACGAGAATTCCATGCATCCGCGGGCATATATATATATAAGTCTCCAAAAGCACGAGTTTCTCGCATATATATATATATATATATATGCCCGCGAATGCATGAATTCCTACGAAACATATCACAAAGCGTGAACTCTGCACATATCTCTATACAACGACTACGATTTCCCAATATGACTATTACCAGGCCAGGCATTGAATAGTACGGCACCCGCGGGCGAAAGGGGGCTGAGCGCCATTGATCACTGTCCTGCCACTTCTCTTGTTATTCCTTATCTCATTGTCTTCGGAAAGTCTAAATTGTCAGCCTTACCAGTCGGCCTTGGCAACTATGGTTTTCCTGTATATATACCTCCCTTCCCCGCGCATTTTCCCTTCGCTCTATATCCCAGCACATTACGGCGAGCATTAGAGCGAGTAATAGAGCGAGTATAAGAGCGTGTATTGGAGTGAGTATTAGGGCGAGTATTAGAGCGAGTATTGGAGTGAGTATTAGAGCGAGTGTTAGGGCGAGTATTAGAGCAAGTATTAGATCGAGTGTTAGAGCGATTGGAGCAGCGATTACATGCTCTATATATATATCTATTACTTCTGTGTATATAATTATTAGCGAATACAATAGATATTTCTGCTTTGTGCATATTCAATGGCTGCAATAGTGGCTACGTACCTGGCTGTCGTACATGCAAGTGGTGAGCGGGTGTGCATTGTAGAAGAGAGTGATTTAGGGCCCTAGTTCAGCAACGCCAGACATGGAACCTATAGCATTAACAACCTCAATTGATTTGTTGATGCGATGGGAATGAACTCTAACATCCAGACGCAGAGCTTATATCAACCACCGTCTGGACGGCTATTGTTGCCCCAATAGCGTCGGGATTGTATTGCAACGCAGCGCAGGGCCCTAGTTGCGTCTGGATTGTTATGCAATACCCTCGGGCGTCCGGATGTACGGGACACACAGGACGCAAAATCGCGTCCGGACGCTTGGTGCTGCGTCCGGATGCCAAATTTTTTTTCCTGATATGCCTGGCTAGCAGCTCTAGGGTTTTAGCAACTCCAGGGTGGCTAGTGGCTAAAGTATCATGGTGCTCCTTAATTAACTTTAAGCAGAGCTTGTCATCTGCAGGAATATAGAGATAGTCTAGGTAGTAGAGAAGGCTATCTTAGATCAAGTATTCTATGAGGAAAATCTTCATATGGTGATACTGTCCAGATTCTACTGTAGCAATTATATCTCTAACCAGGGGGTCCTCTGCATAAGCCTACTATACCTGCTGAAGGAGGTCCACTCCAAGGTTCAGTCTAGCTTCCACATGAGCATTAGCAGCAAGGGTATTGGCTGCTAGGTCAAGATTTTTAGGTTTCAGTACTACTTGATTCTGGTACTTCAGCCTCTCATCCCCTTCTTTAGGGAGATCTGCTAATCTTTTAGTTAGTGCATCCGGCTTACCCCTAGCTTTTCCAGGCCGATACTTGATTTTGAAGTTGAATTGAGATAAGAACTCCAACCACCTAGCCTGCTGTCAGTTCAGCAGCTTGGTAGTAGTGAAGTACTTAAGATTCTTATAATCAGATAGCACCTCGATGATCCTCTTGGCTGACTCCAAGTAAGGCCTCCATTCTTTAAAAGCTCAGACAATGGCTATTAATTCCTTATTATAGATCTCATAATTATATTCCATTGGAAAGTACTTTTTGGAGAAATAGGCCACTGGGTAGAGGACTCCATTGATATACTGGGACAAGATTCTGGCAGAGACATAGTCAGAGGTATCTGTTTCCATGACACATTCACTATCGGGATCAAAGTAAGCCAGTATGGGTGCTGAGCAGAAGGATTCTTTGAGGTTCTGGAAGGTGGATTTAGTGTGCACCACGGAGCGAGTACAACTTAGACCTGATCGCCAAGACCCGCCTCAGCAAGCGAGTTTTGGAGTTTCAACAACTCGCCGAGTCGGCTTTCCTGTCCTACAACTCGACTCGTGATTAATCGGTGATCTACAGATTACTCGCCAAGCCTACCCTGTTTCCTTTTTTTTTTTTATTGTTTTGTCCCAACTCTTCTATAATCTTATCACGTTTAACACCCTCATTCCGTTCTCCTATATCTTGGTTGTCTTTGTATGACCGATTCTTTCTACCTTCACGGGTTGCTTGCATGGTGCCAGATTGCTTGTCTCATATTACTTGCACTATTATGGATTGTATGCACTGTGCCCGATTGCCTGTCATGGATTCCTTGCACTGTTACGGATTCCTTGCTTCTTTTACTATGCCAGATTGCCTGTCACGGATTGCTTGCACTGTCACGGATTGCTTGCACTGTCACGAATTGCTCCCACCCGCTGACAAACAATACTAGCAATCTGTACTACACGGCCAAACAAAATCCTTACCCAAATATCAGTTAAGAAATATATTAATATACCTTAAATAAATTACAAGACCCGTCACCATGACTATAACAAAAATCCTTCCCACATCCTACAAAACCTGAAAAATCCTTCCTAACCTCACTTGAGTTTACCAATAATCCCCCGTAAATCAATTCATACAACTATACAACATAGAAAGAAAAAAAAAAAACTCTTCAAAGCAAAACCAAATGCCCTAAAGTTCCCTAAAAAAAGCACTTGGCTGGTGGGATGGTGTTCAACTGGTAGGAAGTCAGGTACCGGAACCTAATTCGCTAAAGATTCCAATATTTACCTTGGCTGTCAGGCGTTCGGGTATCTGTGTTCCTTGGTAATTGACATCTAAACCGGAATCGTATAAATCAGGGCCGTCCCTCTTCGACCATTGATGTAAACCTCCCCACGTTGTGGTCGTTCTTGTAACTATATATTTCATCTTCAGTAACAGTGAACCTTCTGCTAAGTGATGTATGGTATGCTAACACAAGGGAATGATTATTGGGTACCTGCGCCTCCTCCTCCTGCTGCCCCTCTGCCTGCTACTGCCCCCACCGTTGCTGCTGCTTCTCCTCCTCCTCCTGCCCCTGGTCCTGCTCCGGCTGCTGCTGCTGCTGCTACCACCGCCCCTGGTCCTCCCCCTGCCCCTGGTCCTGCTCCTGCTGCTGCTGCTGCTGCTGCTCCTCCTCCTCCTGCCCCTGCTGCTGCTGCTGGCCCTCCTCCTCCTGCTGGTTACAGTACTGCACGGCGTCCTCTTTTTGCTTTTTGGGGCATTCTGGCTCACAAGAGGTACATGTGGAAATGCCCCCAGCAAATTACCCCTGGCCAATATATTCGCCTGAATTTTATGCCATAGTCTAACATCCGCTGTAGGATTGTTTGTCTATTGTGTGTTTCACCGCCTTGTGTTGCAATCAGGTTCACCGCTTTTTCCGTATTCGTGATTAGTCATATTTGTCCGTCATAGCATCCGTGACAGCATCCGTGACATATTTTAACTTACTGGTGAAATACTTATGCATATATGCTTCCGCCACCTCCTGTATGGCATCTGTTGCCCTCACTTGGATATACTCCACATTATTCCGATCTATGAACTGCGAGTATTTGTCATTATTATCCCTATTCACGTCTTGTACAATCTCCCTGCACAGCCTGCAGAATGCAATCTTCGGAAATATTAGGTCAACGCTTCTCTGTTGATTCCTAATCTGACGTACGAGGCTGACTGATAATAAGTTAGATTAGTCCTTTTTACTTCATGGAATGGAATGCTTCATGGAATGGAATGCTAACGTCCTTGTGACCGCTTTCTTATGGTTTTTGGTGCCACCACTTTTTGGGGAGGCATGACTGATTTTATATTCCTAGGGACTTGTGACCTCACTGGTTGCCCGGGGTTTTTCTTCGGAACCTGCTTTGTTCTTGCCATTCTTCTATGTTAGCTGGTTAAAGGAGGCGATGAACTTGGTGACCCAGGGGCGATAGTGATGATCTTATATGAGACAAGCAACACAGAGCGTTGTGGGGATCCAGACCTAACTATCAAACAATGAATCCAATTTGCCTGCATGTTCCCTCAAGTTAGCTTAGATACATCGATAAAGGAAACCCGACAAAGGAAACGGACAAACGAAACCTGACAAAGGATATCGACAACTAGCTGTTAGGCTGTTAGTCGTGTACACAATTAAGCTGAACAAGCATCGTCGTGGCAGATTAACTCGCCTTTTGCCAAATTCCCCAGGGGACTGACTCATTTTGGCCCCCTTAACGGGGCCGTATATGGGTTACTTTTGCCTGCAGGTGGGCTGGGATTACCGGAGGAGACCAGACAAGCTGAGAGGTGATATATACTAGAGTATATATATATACCTATCTGTCTCATATGCAACCTTAGAACACCGAGGGACTAGTGCAAGCCGACTCGTGAGTTGTACCCAGTCTAAGCCTGCACTACTAGCCTAATATACCGGGCTTGTGTCAACCAGACTATACCTTAAGTACTCTATTGTCCACCTAGCGACTAGTCTATACTAACCTATTGCTGTATCCAAAAGAACAATAAATAACAATCCTGACCCACAATGATATATCAAACAACCAATACCAAACATTCTATCAGACGACAAGGAAATAGAGAAATAATTGCTGGACAACATAGGGATCTGGGACAAAATATAAATTCCATGACAAAGTGTAAGCTCCATGACACCCTATACGTGGTCATTATTCATCTTGTTCTTCTCCTTCGACATCATCCTCTCCTTCACCTCTTTATTCTCTTCATCCTCTTTATCCTCTTCATCCTCTTCACCCTCTTCATCTTCTTCATCCTCTTCATCCTCTTCACCCTCTTCATCTTCTTTATCCTCTTTACCCTCTTCATTCTCTTCATCCCCTTCTTCCACTTCATTCTCCTCAATCCCCTCCACATCCTCGTAATCATTATCATCTGTGTCGCTCGGGATAAGTCTGGGGGTAAATCGCCACCAAGATGAGGCAATCCTTTTTGACGTAGCCTCAATACTGGCTATAATAGAGTTTCGATTATACTATCCTTTACCGAATATACCTTGGCATCATCGTTGGAATCAGTAAGCTGGCCTCAGCATCAGATGATGAAAGGTCGTCCTCTAGAACCTGGCCATCGCTTTCATCCTCGGAGTCCTATGCTATAGTGAATAATATATCACACTTCTGAAGGGAGAGATACATATGGGTTCAATATCCTCAACTGCATCACTTAAACAATCTTCCGCACCCCCTTCAGCTATTTCCATTTCCTGTATGATCCGATCAGCTATAGCAATTGCATCATCCTATGCATGTGGCTGTTCAATTGGCCCTCGAACTGTACGTATGCTTAGCGTGAAATGGGCTCAACACTAACAACGACACTAAACTCATTTACTGGCTTTGTTCCCGTTTCTTCCAAATCATCTTCTGGAATTGTAAATGCTGGTATATTATCACCTTCGCCTAGCTCAAGTTAAAACCTCTTCTGCACTTGGGAGAGCCCATACCAGCGATATAAAATATACGCCTTCTTTCGAACTAACATTACCTCCCAGGTCTTTTGGACAAGTCATTCGAACTTGCCGCGTTGTACATCACTGAGCTGATTCCTCTTCGTCCCAATTGGTGCACCGGTAACAGTGTCATGCTCACTCTCCGCCATGCCAGCTTTGAGAGCCTGTTAACTTTTGGCACTTCTAGTCCTTGGCTCGTTCGAACGCTAGAAGTGGACCCAGCAATCTTTTCTAAGTTTCCCGATTTTTCTGGTATGTGGATTGGTTGATATTCCCCAAACTTTACGACTCCACTAAACTCTTTGTCTAGGTCGAATTCTTTTGAGTCCCAAGGAAATTCCACATACTTCTCATATGGGTTTACTGGCGTAACTGGGGCTAGGGCAGGCGTGGCTAGGATAGGCGTGACTGGCACAATTGTCACAGAAGTCTTTCTCCGTTTGCGTTTATCTGTTGTTCGATTCCCGATATTGTGTTCCTCTTCGATGGCATCTTCTTTTCTGTATGGGGCCTACTATTATGATCCTTGCTTTGATAGTCTGTTTTTTTGGCTACACGCTTTCTTGTTAGATCTATGGACGTCCTGGACACCGTCCGTAAACCATCCGTGATACTATCCGTGACACCATCTGTGACACAGCCCTTGGAGCACTTTGGATCACGCACGACCTTGGAGCACATACCTGCAGAAATAAGGCCTTCTAACCGGCGCTGGCGATAGCCAATAGTGGGTATTATACTGGACGCAGTGTGAAACTTCTACAATTCAGCGAATTACACTATCTTTCCAATTCAGGCAACCCACAAGGACACAACCTTTGAATATTCTGAGGCCAAGTTATGTGGGTTAAAATGTCTGTGATGTCTCTGTCAGTAATCTTTCCACCCGCAACTTGCATAGCTGGTCTCTAGTTACAGAACTTAAAGCACTTACCCTGAATTATCGTGAGCACAATTTATGTAGTTGAACTAATGTTTGTTG